>CM061142.1:761191083-761449968 GCA_030789695.1 Scilla litardierei
GGCTGGCGTACGCGAGTGGAGTATGTAACGGGCTCAGCAGGGAAGGGGACAAAAGGTGACGCGCCTGCAAATGTGGGCCTGGCCTCAGTGTGAGGCCGGGGCACCGGCTGGTGGGAAGTGGAGGCAGCGGCAACGAAAGAAGTGTGCAAAGGTGGCAACGAGGCGGCCAGAGAGGTCAGTGGCACAGAAGTGTGGACAGACGCCACGACACTCTCGGAAAATACAGCGGGGGTGGAGACAGAGGTAACTACCGCTGGGGGGGAACTGTGTGGACCAAAAGGCGCAACCCCAGCGGAGATCATGCTAGCCATGGTCTCCACGACCGCGGCAAACGAGGGCTCTCCACTCTCGACAAAGGTCGGCGGGCGCTCGGGGAATGCGGAGCAAAGAGGCTCCACAGACAGAGGGCCAGAGGTGGCAGTGGGAGTGGTGGGGACAGCCTCGGAAGTGGTGACAGTGGTGGAAGTGGGCTCAGCAAAAGTACTCTCAACATCGACAGCGGTGTCAGGAGCAGCGGAAACATCTGGTAGGGGCTGAGGGGCCATTGGATCAACAGGGTCGGCGGCAGGCTCGGCAGGGTGTGCAGCAGGGTCTGCAGGGGCAGCGTGGGCAGCGTGGGCCTGCTCGGCCTCCTCGGCCTCGAGCACGTAGGCGGCGGGGATGAGAACATCCATCACCGGGAGCCAGTCGACGTGGGCTGGTGCAATCTGGGTCCGAGCAGGGCTCAGGAGAATCATGTAATCGGCACCGTAAGGGCCGTGCAACCAGACCCAGTGACGCTCACCATGCGGACGAAGCATCTTCATCCGGGCCATAACGTCTATCGACAGAGAAGTGGGGCCCGGGACGCGTCGCAGGTCGTCAGGTAGGTCCTCGCCGGTCATCATGGTAAGCAGGGTGATCAGACCGCCGCAGCAGATCGGTGAGCGAGCACCTACCGATACAATGATGCGGTCTAAAAACCAAGCCGCAATGTCGATCACGACGGCGGGGACAAGCTCGTGTCCATCCCTAGATAGAGCTCTGAGACGTGTCATCGCATAGAGCATGTAGAGCTCTGGCGTAGACATCGTGCCCGGCTCATATCTGGCCAAAAAGGTGGTCGCCATGAGGCGCTGGGCAATGCGTAGGCAAGGGTGGACGATGGCCGAGGCCTTGGCCCTACTAGGGTCAAAGGCGGCGTGGTGGCCTGTAATCCGGGCCCAGAAGGCACCGGCGTCGAAGGAAGGTGGGGGGATATGGGTGGGGCCGTAACCGTGATCGGCTCCGGGGACGGCGGGCCATGAGAAGAACGCTCTCATCATATCGAGAGTGACCTGGCACTCTCGATCCATGAACTGGAATGAGCATCCCTCATCGGTCCGGGCGATCGAACTCAAAACCTCAAGTGTCGGGCGGGTAAAAGTATCCGCCGACACCTGGAAAAAATCTCGCCAGCCCACGTTGTCGTACAACGTGAGCATCCCCTCTAGTACCCCCAGGCGTCCTAGGTCAGCGAGGTGTGCAAACCTGGAGGGTACGATCGAGCGCTGGGAGATACGCTCGAAGACGGCGCGGTGTGCGTCGTCGCGGAACGTAATCCCGAGCGGCCCGACCAGTGGAGCCGGTGGTGGTGGCTGTGGGTCGGCAGGGAGAGGCTGTGCGGGCTGTGGGTGCAATGCAGGCTGTGCAGGGTGTGCGGGGCCTACAGGCTGTGCTGGCTGTGCGGGGTGTGTGGGGGACGGTGGAGGAGAGTCCTCCAACTCGTGGGAGGGGCCGGCATCATCCGACCGCTTTCGCTTGGCGGAAGCTCTCTTCGACCGCGGCCGTGTCCGGGGCGGCATTTCGGCCCCGAGCGCGCGCCGAAAAGTGAAAAAAGTGCGGTGCGTGTAAAAGAGTGGAAAGAGTATACCCAAACACGCCGCGAGTGCTAAGCAGTGGAAGCGTGCGAAGTCAGCGCCTCCACAAAGTCCGGATCAGCCCGTAGGAGCTCCCCTGAGCTCCCCTAAACTCCAAAAAGCAACCTGCGCATGAAAAAGCGATATCAGCGAGTAATAATCAAAATGCATGGAGCAATAGGGGTATAATGGATAGATATAGAAATTGATTTGGGTTAGGGGTTCGATTAATACACGGATCCTCGAAAAATACGCAAAAAGAGGAGAAAACGGGCAAAACAAGCTATACCGGAGGTGACCGGAGACAAGGCCGCCGCCGGCGACTCGGGCGGGGCGCGGCGATGGTCGGCCGGCGGTGGCTGGCCGAGCGACGGCGCGCGCGGGCTTGGTCGGGCGAGTGAGGGTGAGAACGAGCGGTATCGGGCGAGGGGAATCCGAGGGGTCGGGCGATTTGGGAATTTTGCGGTTTCGAAAAACGCGCCCCCCCCCTCGGTCCTTATATAATAGAAGTTACGACTCGGCCGAGTGACGTGGTCACTCGGCCGAGCGAGACCAATGAAAATTTCCTCCCCGCTATCGCTTCGGCCCAGTGGCTTTGCCAGCCTCGGCCGAGTGGAGTAAGTCCATTCGGCCGAGTGACTCAAGCTACTCGGCATGACTCGCCCTAGGAGGGTATCCGTTTCACTCGGCCGAGTGAACATATATACTCGGCCGAGTAGCAGTTATATCGAAATCAAGAAAATAAACAGAGAGTTGGGTACAACAGACTTCCCTCGTTCGTGAGCGGCTCGGCCGGACGAACTTGTGTACTTGGCCGAGTGACTAGTATACTCGGCCGAGTGAGCCTTGTGTTCTGCTGTTTGTCTTCGTTTTGGCTCTAAACTCTGTCTTTCTTCCTCCAATCGATTTCATCTTCCTCCTAAGCGTCAAGCGCCTTCTTGGGACGCTCCTCGTCGACTCGTTCATCCTCCTCATGATGGATCTACCTATCTCCTCTACTGCCAAGAAAAATAGGACCCGTTATCACAAAATTTTGGGCGAACGACTCAAAACACCGAAAATTTCTAAAACGAAAATAAGGGAAAAGTAAAAATAAAGCAAAAACCGTCAGGTTGCCTCCCGACAAGCGCTCGTTTAAGGTCGTGAGCTCGACCCCCTATAATTTTCAATCAATGCGGGATGTTTGGTGCATATGAGATGCACCCATCAAACTTTCCGGGGAGCGCGCTTGGATTTGGATGTGGCGGCGGCGCGTTCTCCCACGGTGGTCTCCTATCTCGAATAGTGTTGGGGGGAGGCTCCCCCAAGCTAGCATTTGCTCCGGTCAACGGTTTTGCCGGTGGTGCCGATTTCGGTGCCGGCGGAGCTTTCTTTGGAGACTTTTGTTTCGAGAGCTTGCAGAGCTCTCGAATCCTTGCGACATCAGCGTCGCCTTCATCTTCTTCAGCGGAGAAGTCGGGGGAATCATCTTTATTCTCTTCATGGCCTAAATCCGGGCCTTCTTCAAAATCTTCATCAAAAAGGGCGCCAATTGAGTGAGGAATCGCCTCCTCTATCACCTCATCAAGGAGGTCCATGTAGTCAAGTTCCTCGTGATAAGGCAAATGCTTCATAGCCTTAGGAATGTGGAGCTCCACCTCGATGTTTCCGACGTTTAAGGTTAAGGTACCTTCGCGCACGTCGACGATGACTCCGGCGGTGGCGAGGAACGGGCGTCCAAGTATCAACGAGGTGTCTCCCTCCTCCTTAACGTCCATGATCACAAAGTCACATGGCAAGCATATTCCACCCGGGACTTGTAGCGGTATGTCTTCGGCGATCCCCACCGGCCTTGTTATCCGTCCATCGGCTAATTGAATGCGCATGTCGGTGGGTTTCAACTTTGTCCCGGTGTTTAGCTTTAAGAACATGGAGAGGGGCATGAGGCTCACACTAGCCCCAAGATCTACCAATGCCTTTTGAAGAGGAACGCCGCCCAAGGTGCAAGGAATCCGAAAACTCCCCGGATCTTTGAATTTTGCCGGCTCCTTCTCTCTCTTGGTGAACCAAGAGCCCTCCTCGGCTAGCATGATCTTCTCCTTCCTTTTCCTCCCTGAAATCAAGTCCTTCAAAAATTTAGCATACGTGGGGATCTCGACGATGGCGTCAAGGAAGGGGATGTTAAGGCTAACTCCTCTTAGGTACTCGAGAAATTTCGCTAGCCTTTTCTCCATTTTCGCTCTAGCGAGCCTTTGGGGGAATGGGACCGGTGGCATGAAGCGTCTTTCCTTAATTAATTGCTCCGCCCTAGATTTCTCCTTGTCTTGTGGCTCCTTCTCCTTTTCAACTTCAACTATCGGCTCAATCGGCTCCAAGCTTTCCTCCACGGCCTCCTCGGTAGGAATCATAGCTGGGGTGGTGTCCTTCCCGCCTCTAGTAGTAACGGCAACTACGGCGTTGATGTGGCCGGTGTTGCCCCGTGGGTTTTGCTCCGGTTGCGCCGGCAATCGTTGGGTGTTCCGATTGAGCAACGCTAATTGCTCCGATATTTGAGCCACTACGGTATTAAGAGAGTCTTGCCCCGCCTTCAAAGTAGCATTCACCTTATTTTGCTCGACCATGAACGCCTCCACTCTAGTTTTGAAATCGGACCGTTGTGGAGCTTGCGGAGGGTTTTGATTTTGATTCCTCCACCCTTGGTTGTAACCGGGCGGCCTATAAGGTGGAACTTGTTGCTTCGATTGAAAGTTTTGTTGAGTAGGCCCCCTCGGTGGATATTTTTGTTGTTGGGGTGGTGGTGGTCGAGCTTGTTGAGGTAGTGGTTGAGGCGGGTTCAAAGCTCCTTCATTGTTGGCGTAGGAGAATCCCGGATGATTTCTTGCGGCCGGATTGGACCAATACCCTTGATTCCCCGCAACATATTGTACTTGCTCCAAGGATCCTTCTCCTTGCTCTCCTCCCGAGTACATGGCTTGAGATTGGTCTTGCCAATCACACATTTGGTTGGTTGGAGCGGAGGTGGAAGGGCTTCCTTGGGGCTCCGTGATGAACTTCTTCAATCTCTCCACCACCTTGTGGAGAGAATCAAATTTGCTCGTGAGCTCCGCTACGGCCTTCGCCTCGTAGATGCTAGTTGGCTTTAAGGAGGACGTGGAGTGTCCTCGCTCATCGCCCCATTGTTGGTTATTTGAGGCCATCTCCTCAATTAGGGCCGTAGCTTCTTCGGGAGTCTTTGACAAGATTGCACCATTCGCCGCGACATCAATAATTTGTTTGGTCCCCGGTTGGAGACCGTTGTAGAAGCTATGAACTAGCTCCCAATCTTCTATACTGTGGTGCGGGCATTGATGCTGCAAATCCTTGAAACGCTCCCAAGCTTCATAGAGCGTCTCCTGTGGTCCTTGCTTGAAGGACATGAGAGTGCTCCGGATTTTCACCGTCTTGGATGGCGGATAGAATTTGTCAATAAATGCACTCGCCAACTCGTCCCAAGTGGTGAAGATTCCGTCAGCCTGCGTCCTCAACCAATAGAGTGCCTTGTCCTTAAGCGTGAAGGGGAAGAGACGCAGTCTGATAGCATCGATGGAGACCCCCGGCATCTGGAATGTGGCGCACTTTGACAAGAATAATTGGATGTGGTAGTGGGGGTTCTCATGGGCGTTCCCATGAAATGGGTCTTGTTGCATCAAAACCACCAATCCAGTCTTCAGCTCGAAGTTCTTGTCAGCCGCCAACTGCGGCACGGCAATGGACGAGGTAGTAGAAGAGGTCTTAGGCCGAAGCCTATCGCGAATAGAAATTATCCTCGCCATCCTTGCCGCCAATTCTTCAGGAGTTTCCGGGTTGGTCATATACCTCCCTTCCGGATCTTGTCTTCTTTCCGCTCTAAGTCTCCGCGCGGTACGTTCGATCTCAGGATCAAATAATAAAGCTTTAGGGTCCGCCGTAGATCTCGTGTACATGCACAGGGGAAACAGAGTTTCAAAGAAATGGTTAGCACCGTGGAAGGGTTAGGTAAGAAATAAGAAATAAAAATAATGATAATAATAACAAAAAAAAGGAATAGCTAGGGTGAGAAAGAATCAAACGCAATCGCCTCCCCAGCAACGGCGCCAAAAACTTGATCGCTCCGGATATACACCCAAAGAACGGTTGTAGTTTTACCGCAAGTGCACGGTGTAGCAGCGAGCGGGTATCGAACACAGGGAGGACGAATGACTGTGCTTGCTCCGAATCAACCTGGCTATTTGAGAACAGAGAAAATTGCCTTGGGCGATCCTGTCACAATCGTCAGACAAATGTGCGAAATATCAAATCAAATAAAGAACGTCTAGGGAATGGGGAATTTCCGCTACTCACCGTATTTCATAAATGTGGTTCGTCGGTATCAAAATTGCTAGAATGAGAATTCGGATGAACTAGTTGCAACTGAATGTAGAACCAAGCTCACGCTCTCGCGCTGTTGCCGGTCTATAGCTATCCTAGGTTTGGGTCCAATCTCTTGCAAACCCTAGCCTAGGGAAGCTAGCATTAGGATCAACATCATCGTCCAATTGCGCACCGAGTCCAATCTCTTGCAAACTCGGTCCACAATCTAAATTAGGATAGTTCCTACTCGTCCAATCTCTTGCAAACGGGTATTGGCATGGAATTGCAATCGGAAATCCTGGTATCGGTCCAATCTCTTGCAAACCGATACTTCGAAAATCCGACTCCAACCCAATTCGGATGTCTAGGGCTTCCTATCAAATCGGGATCCAATCTCTTGCAAATCCCAATTGACATGAATTCCTAGCTATCCGTAGTAAATCAATCCCAATCTAATCCCTAATAGCAATTCTAGCTCAATTTCTACCAATTCATCACAAATAGGAAATAGGGCTTGTAGGGTTCATCCCCACGCCCCAAGACGTGGAGACTACTCACAAATCATAGCAATAGCACAAAAATAATCAATGAAATAAGCAATAGAATTCATCACAAATATTGAGATAAACAATAAAAATAGAATTTTTAGGGAAGAGAGATGCAAACCAATGGAGTTCTTCAATTTAATCCAACAAAAATCCAAGTTTTTCCTCTTCTCCAATCACAATAATAAAGCTAAAAAGTAATCTAAAAAGCTGCAAAAAATCTAAGAGATGGCTCTCAAAACTAGGGTAAAAACAGGGCTTAAATAGCCCCAAAAATCGTCCAAAAATCGTGACCAAAATACCCCTGCATAGCCTGTTTTCCGCAGTTTTCGCTACAGGCAGCGCATCGCACTCGGCCGAGTGACAAAAGTCGCTCGGCCGAGTGAAAACCCTGCAATTTTCCAGAAAGTCGGGGCTTTCAGGGGTCTTCAGTTCAGAGGCGGCTCGGCCGAGTGAGTTGTCGTCACTCGGCCGATGACTTCACTGCACTCGGGCGGACGGGATTCTCCACTCAGCCGAGTGGGTCTTCTGAAGTTCAGGCAGCCGAAAAACAGAAAGTTCGATGTTTTGGAAGGGCTTCGTCTGGGCGCCACTCGGGCGGACGTGGTATCGTCACTCGGCCGAGTGGGTCTTCTGTGCTCGGCCGAGTGCACAGGTAACTCGTGTCTGAAGTGGTCGGCCGAGCAGTGTCTCGCTGGTCGGCCGAGTGGCTCCTCCACTCGGCCGAGTGGGACACAAAAAATGTCCAATCTGCTTATTTTGGCCTCCTCGTCGCTCCTGCGACGTCCATTCTTCTTCCGCTCCCCTCCAACAGCAAAATACCCCTCGGGGAGGTCGTCGGTGACCGTCTAGAGTAAGCGCATCTCGGGATCACTCCAAATCGCGCCAAATCACCTGAAATGCGACAAAAACAACAAATCGTGAAAAGCATCGCAATATCGTCGATATATCGTGAAAAACATGATTTGGGCGATCCAAATGGCATGCAAACATACGGAAAAAAGGTGTAAAATAAGGAGTGATCAGTAGTAAAGGTTGCACTGGGATGTAGACCATGCCCATTGGTGATTAGTGGACACGAACTATATGCTAATTTCATTGTCCACAACCTACCCAACTTTGATGCCATTCTCGGCATTGATTGGTTAGGAGCTTTTTATGCCACGATCGACTGTCACCGGAAGAAAGTGGTGTTCGAAATTCCTGACCACCCAGTATTCGAGTTTGTCGGCGGAGGACGTTCGCTTGGACCTGTCATGTTTCAAGCCCAGCCTTACCAATTGACCATTGCATCTATGATTGCTGAACCAGAGAAGCCTGCAGTAGTGAGAGATTTCGAAGACGTCTTCCCTGAAGATATTTCTGGACTGCCACCCGATCGAGCGCTGGAGTTCGGCATCGATCTTATGCCAGGAGCTCAACCAATTTTGAAGGCGACGTACCGTATGGCTCCTGCTGAATTAGAAGAGTTGAGGAAGCAGTTGGATGAGCTACTACAGAAGGGTTTCATTCATCCTAGCGTATCTCCTTGGGGTGCACCCGTCTTGCTGGTAAAGAAGAAAGATGGCTCGAGGAGAATGTGCATTGATTATCAAGAGTTGAATCAGATCACAGTGAAGAACAAGTACCCGCTGCCCCGTATTGATGATATCTTCGATCAGCTCGGTGGATCGAGAGTATTTTCAAAGTTGGATCTCCGGAGCGGATACCATCAAGTCAGAGTCAAGAAGAAAGACGTGCTCAAGACCGCTTTTCGGACTAAGTACGGGCATTACGAGTTCGTTGTCATGCCATTCGGTGTGACCAACGCTCTTGCTGTGTTCATGAATCTCATGAACCTTATCTTTTACGACTTCCTTGACAAGTTCGTGGTGATTTTCATAGACGATATCCTGGTATACTCGAAGAACGAAGAGGAGCATGCAGAACATTTGAAGATAGTGTTGGAGACGCTCCGTCACCATAGACTGTATGCCAAGTACAGCAAATGCGAATTCTGGCTGGACAGAATTGCATTTCTTGGGCATGTAGTATCGGGAGCTGGTATCTCAGTAGATCCGGAGAAAGTCAAAGCAGTCAGTGAATGGCCTACACCTCGATCGGTATCAGACATCAGGAGTTTCCTTGGATTGGCTGGATACTACCGCAGATTTATCAAGGATTTCTCGAGGATAGCTGAGCCGATGACGAGATTGACAAGGAAGGATATTAAGTTCTGTTGGTCAGACTCTTGTGAGCAAGCTTTTTCTACTTTGAAGGAGAGACTGACTACTGAACCAGTCTTAGCTATTCCAGACAGAAGCGGAGGCTTCGAGATTTTCTGCGACGCATCAGGCAAGGGACTTGGATGCGTTCTGCACCAGCACAATCATGTGGTCACATATGCTTCGCGACAATTGAAGGTCCATGAGAAGAATTATCCGACCCACGATTTGAAGCTAGCCGTTGTCATCTTTGCACTGAAGATCTGGCGACATTTCTTACTGAGTGAGAAAGTGAAAATTTTCACTGATCACAAAAGTTTGAAATATATATTCACTCAGAAGGAGCTGAATATGAGACAGCGCAGATGGTTAGAATTGATGGCAGACTACGACATCGATCTTCAGTATCATCCAGGGAAGGTGAATGTCGTACCGGATGCCTTGAGTCGACTGCCCGAAGTGATGATTCTCACAGCTCAGTGGAGATTGCAGCAGGATCTGCGAGCGATAGATATTGAAGCTGTACTACCGGGAGTCACATCATCGTTGATGAACATGCAGATTCAATCGACGATTGTGGATCGAATCAAGACTGCTCAAGATGGAGATGCTAAATTGAAGAAGATCAAAGAACAAGTCAAAGCAAGACTTCAGACAGATTTTCTGATTCACGCAGATGGGTCTTTAAGATATGGTAGCAGGATCTGCGTGCCTGCAGGAGATATCAGAGAGGAGTTGATGAATGAGGCTCACAGTTCGCCTTATTCTATCCATCCCGGAGGTACTAAGATGTACAAGGATCTTCGACAGAATTTCTGGTGGCATGGGATGAAGAGAAGTGTGGCACGTAGCGTTGCCAAGTGTCTTGTGTGTCAGCAAGTGAAGGCTGAACACCATCGCATTGCCAGATTACTACAACCTCTGCCGATTCCACAGTGGAAGTGGCAGCACATCACGATGGACTTCGTGATTGGCTTACCTCGGAGCACCAAGCAGAACGACGCGATCTGGGTTATCGTTGATCGATTAACCAAGTCCGCGCACTTTATACCTTTCCGAGTTGGGCAGTCCACGGAAATATTAGCAAGGAAGTATATGGAGGTAATGACTTAACTCATGTCTTTTATAATTTCCTTCTGGTACAAGTCGTGATGTGAATTATGTCATGTAGGAGATCGTGCGCTGACATGGAGTCCCTGTGAGCATTGTATCAGATCGTGATACGAGGTTCACGTCTCAGTTCTGGAAGAGTCTGCAGACCAATTTGGGTACCAGTCTGAAATTCAGTACTGCGTATCACCCGCAGACAGATGGCCAATCAGAGCGTACCATTCAGATCTTGGAGGATATGTTGAGAGCATGCATGTTGGATCTCAAGGGTTCATGGGAGGATCATCTGCACCTAGTGGAGTTCTCATACAACAATAGCTATCAAGCGAGCATTGGCATGGCGCCATTTGCTGCTCTCTACGGAAGGAAATGTCGATCGCCACTGAGTTGGGATGACGTAGGTGATAGAGAGCTCTTGGGGCCAGAGATGATAGTGGAAGCAGTTAATGTTGTGCGAGATATCAGAGACAAAATTCGGATCGCCCAGGACCATTATAAGCATTGGGCAGATGCTAAACGACGTCCTTTGGAGTTCCAGCCGGTGGATCATGTGTTCCTAAAGATCTCACCAAATCGAGGAGTGATTCGATTTGGGAAGAGAGGCAAGCTTAGTCCGAGATATATTGGACCATTCGATGTGCTAGAGCGAGTTGGAGAAGTAGCTTATCGCTTAGCTTTGCCACCGTCCTTAGAGGGAGTTCATGACGTCTTTTATGTGTCCCAGCTCCGTCGTTATATCAGCGACCCTTCTCATACTGTGGACTACTCTGAGATTACAGTTCGATCAGATCTGACGTACGAACAACAACCGGTGGAGATCCTGGATCAACGTCAGAAAGTCTTCAGGAACAAGACAATAGATCTAGTCAGAGTGATGTGGCGTCGTGACTCGCCAGGAGAATCTACCTGGGAGCGGGAAGATGAGATACGAGAGCGTTATCCATATTTGTTTTCTGCTCCTTAGTTGATAAGAATTCCGAGGACGGAAATTTTCCTAAGGTGGGTAGAATGTAACGGCCAGTATCTTTAGGCGCGTTTTCGTTTGGGCGTGCCAGTATTTTATTTCTGTTATCCAGTTACTTTTTCGTCCGTACGTATCGACGCGGACGCGTCACTATTTTTGTTTTACCGTGTCGTCAATATTTACCATCAAGTTTTAACTAAAAATGATTTAACTTAATTATTCTACTAAATACAATTTACTAATTACAAATCTTAATTACTTTAATTAATCTCACTAATTATTTTTTTCATTTTTAATGATGACTTATTAAAACTCACTTAATTACGTAAGTGTCTTAACCCTTAGCTACACGACAAAACACACGTTTTAGACAACCGGATACATTTTCTGAAATCAAAATTGGTTTCCTCTTTGTTTTCGTTTGAACAAAGCAATACGCCTCTACAAAGTCTAAAGATTTCATTAAATACACATCCCAATCAAATTAATTCTGCTTTGACAAAATGAGAGGGGTGTCTCCCTGCTCATCTTCTTAAGCCCGTATTCTTCCATGCAGATTGATCTGGAAATCCTCCATCAATTTTCTAAAACCAAGAACCCAATTTCACCAAATCTATTCATCAATCCATAACCACAATCAAAACCCAAATCCATCATCTTCCCAACACAAAATCTCTCAAACAAATCAGCCCTACAACACATTCAATCAATCCCAAACTGATTTCTTCTTGAAATCAGAAAATTAAGAAAAAAAAATCAAACCCAAATTCGAAATCAACTCCACTTTTTTTTGAAGATCAGAAATCAAGAAGCAAAAACGAATTTCAGATCTGAAACCAACTTCAGATCTGAGATCAAAGCAACCCACGCACGCGCCGACCCCCACCCTCAACCCACGCACGCGCGCGGCGCCGCCCAGGCCGCCGAACAGCCACCCACGCACCGCCCGGAAGCCGCCGCCCGCCGTGCACAGCTGCGCGTGCCGCTAGCGTGAGCCGAGGCCACGCCGCCCAGCCGTGAGCCCCCTGCGCCGGCGCCCCTCCGTGCTTCCTCCTCCAGTGCGAAGGTGAGACCCCACCCCCCTATTTTTCCATTGTGCGCGTGGGCTTCTTGTTGCTGTTGAATATGATAACACAAAAAAAATGGAAGAAAGAAGGAACTGGGCATTGAAAGAGGAGAGAAGAGGGTATTCCAATAATAAAAAGAAAGTGACAACTTGCCTAGGTATTAAAGAATAGAGGATGGCTGAGCACGTTTTTGATTTGTTAAAAGCTCTGTGCAATTTTGTTAAGTTATGCCACCTATCAACTTGTCAGATGCTTGCACTATTTTTATAGTTTGTAAAATGTGAGAGGTAGGAACAAAGACCTAGGCATTAATAATAAAGATAAGTAAGTGACAGCCTTACCCAAGGCTGAATGAATGATGAGTAAACAGTCTTACTCAAGGCTCTTAGGGTTATAATAAATTAAAAAAAGAAAGTTTCAAATGAGAGACTGATATGAAGGATGTCAGCCAAGTTAATGTAGTAAAAGACATAGGTGGCAGTTAATAAAGGAATAAAGAAATAATAGAGAAAGGTTTAGATAAAATTGGATGAATAATATTAGAATATGTGTAGGAGTAGGTAAAACTATTGTTTGACATGTTACCATCGTAATTAGTCTAATAGAATTAACTAATAGGTTGTTAGTATAATTTAAGCGTTAATTTGATTTAACCATGTTAGTTTAATTAAATAATGCTAGGGTAATAATAATGGTATAAAAATGAAACGTATCAAGTTAGTGTAACACCATATAAGCATCACCCTAGTCAGAGAACCCGATAAAATTAGACGGACCCAATTTAGAGAGTGACTTGATATTTTGCTTTTCTCACAATAAACCTAATTCGTTAACTTGTTTAACCAAAACAGAGAACCAGCAGTACCGACAAGTAGTACCTGTCCAGACGAACCCACGACAACTGATACCACCGGAAACAGGCAAGTGATACTTGCCAGTAATTATTTAGGCCACGTCTTAGGCCAATTTTTGTATTAGCGTAAAAGAGACTAGGCGGTGAAATGATAGTCGCCTAGACGCCCCTATTAGATCTAGCTTCACAACGAAGCTAGATCCGACACCTTTACCATGCTATCCAACTTCAGATCTGAGATCAAAGCAAGCTTCAAACTTCTCCAACCTCTTCCTTCTTCTTCCTCCTTGGCCGACCCCCACCCCCAACCCACGCACGCGCACGCCGCCGCCTAGGCCACCGGACAGCCACCCACGCGCCGCCCGGAAGCCGCCGCCCGCCGTGCACAACTGCGCGCACCGCCAGCGTGAGCCGAGGCCGTGCCGCCCAGCCGTGAGCCCCCTGCGCCGGCGCCCCTCCGTGCTTCCTCCTCCGGTGCGAAGGTGAGACCCCACCTTCCTATTTTTCCATTGTGCGCGTGGGCTTCTTGTTGCTATTGAATATGATAACACAAAAAAAAATGGAAGAAAGAAGGAACTGGGCATTGAAAGAGGAGAGAAGTGGGTATTCCAATAATAAAAAGAAAGTGACAACTTGCCTGGGTATTAAAGAATAGAGGATGGCTGAGCACGTTTTTGATTTGTTAAAAGCTGTGTGCAATTTTGTTAAGTTATGCCACCTATCAACTTGTCAGATGCTTGCACTATTTTTATAGTTTGTAAAATGTGAGAGGTAGGAACAAAGACCTAGGCATTAATAATAAAGATAAGTAAGTGACAGCCTTACCCAAGGCTGAATGAATGATGAGTAAACAGTCTTACTCAAGGCTCTTAGGGTTATAATAAATTAAAAAAAAGAAAGTTTCAAATGAGAGACTGATATGAAGGATGTCAGCCAAGTTAATGTAGTAAAAGACATAGGTGGCAGTTAATAAAGGAATAAAGAAATAATAGAGAAAGGTTTAGATAAAATTGGATGAATAATATTAGAATATGTGTAGGAGTAGGTAAAACTATTGTTTGACATGTTACCATCGTAATTAGTCTAATAGAATTAACTAATAGGTTGTTAGTATAATTTAAGCGTTAATTTGATTTAACCATGTTAGTTTAATTAAATAATGCTAGGGTAATAATAATGGTATAAAAATGAGACGTATCAAGTTAGTGTAACACCATATAAGCATCACCCTAGTCAGAGAACCCGATAAAATTAGACGGACCCAATTTAGAGAGTGACTTGATATTTTGCTTTTCTCACAATAAACCTAATTCGTTAACTTGTTTAACCAAAACAGAGAACCAGCAGTACCGACACGTAGTACCTGTCCAGACGAACCCACGACAACTGATACCACCGGAAACAGGCAAGTGATACTTGCCAGTAATTATTTAGGCCACGTCTTTGGCCAATTTTTGTATTAGCGTAAAAGAGACTAGGCGGTGAAATGATAGTCGCCTAGACGCCCCTATTAGATCTAGCTTGACAACGAAGCTAGATCCGACACCTTTACCATGCTATCATTTCATGCTGTCATGTCACGTTTACCTTCAATTAACTGTACGCACTTTAACTGCTCATTACCATGTCATGTCATGCATCAAATTGTTCTGTCGTGATTGCGTAGCACACGCTACAATAATTGTAACTATTGAGGCTAGGCACCTGCTTTACGGGCACAACCCTACGCCAATAACACTTCCTGGCTCGTGATCCAGAAGATGGGCGTCAGTCCATATACACGTGGAGGGATAGGGTTAAACGATCGCTTGAGCGTAGAAGTGAGCCCGTACAGCCACTTCAGCCAAAAGACGGAAACTCTGTGCACAAAGTGATAAATCAGTGATTCGTGAATCATGAAATAGTGAATTGTAGCTTTCTGCTACAACGTGCTTGAGTGTTATTATTTTGTTCATTTAAATGTTGCATTCTTAAATGTCATGCCATTTCATCATGTTAGAACTGCTAGTCGCTTTTCTATATTTGTATCCTTGCACAAAAGTTCTCCGCCTTTCTAGTGAGACTTTTGCTGACATGTGCCCTTTTCTCTTTGGGTGTCACATGTCAGACTTTGAGACAGAGCAGGTAGTAGCGGACGACCAGTTCGTTGACGCTGAGTTTGAGGTCCCTGCAGAGACCGAGTTCGAGGACACTGGTGACCAGTCCTAGACTCGTTTGGAGTCTCCCCTTAGTTATTATCTTTCCTTAGTTGTTGTTAGGTTTCGGTGCGTAGCACCTATCTCTCGTTGTTTTGTTTGGCCATGCTTTAGGCCTATTGTTCAGACTTGTACTTTTGTGACTATTCTGTGATGTTGTAATAATTATTGGATGTTGTTGGTGGATGTTCCTTTATCTGCTTTATTATTGTTGTTGTTGTTTCATCGCGATGCAAGGACCTGCTATTTTTCGAAATTTTTACAGACGCTTATCAGACTGCAGCTTCACAGCTCCACGTCTGAGCGGACCTCCACACGTCTCGCCTTCCATATTAAGGGAAGCGGGGCGTGACAGGTTTTAGTTATTTAGGACACGTCTTAGGCCAATTTTTGTATTAGCGTAAAAGAGACTAGGCGGTGAAATGATAGTCGCCTAGACGCCCCTATTAGATCTAGCTTGACAACGAAGCTAGATCCGACACCTTTACCATGCTATCATTTCATGATGTCATGTCATGTTTACCTTCAATTAACTGTACGCACTTTAACTGCTCATTACCATGTCATGTCATGCATCAAATTGTTCTGTCGTGATTGTGTAGCACACGCTACAATAATTGTAACTATTGAGGCTAGGCACCTGCTTTGCGGGCACAACCCTATGCCAATAACACTTCCTGGCTCGTGATCCAGAAGATGGGCGCCAGTCCATATACACGTGGAGGGGTAGGGTTAAACGATCGCTTGAGCGTAGAAGTGAGCCCGTACAGCCACTTCAGCCAAAAGACGTAAACTCTGTGCACAAAGTGATAAATCAGTGATTCATGAATCATGAAATAGTGAATTGTAGCTTTCTGCTACAACGTGCTTGATTGTTATTATTTTGTTCATTTAAATGTTGCATTCTTAAATGTCATGCCATTTCATCATGTTAGAACTGCTAGTCGCTTTTCTATATTTGTATCCTTGCACAAAAGTTCTCCGCCTTTCTAGTGAGACTTTTACTGTCATGTGCCCTTTTCTCTTTGGGTGTCACATGTCAGACTTTGAGACAGAGCAGGTAGTAGCGGACGACCAGTTCGTTGACGCTGAGTTTGAGGTCCCTGCAGAGACCGAGTTCGAGGACACTGGTGACCAGTCCTAGACTCGTTTGGAGTCTCCCCTTAGTTATTATCTTTCCTTAGTTGTTGTTAGGTTTCGGTGCGTAGCACCTATCTCTCGTTGTTTTGTTTGGCCATGCTTTAGGCCTATTGTTCAGACTTGTACTTTTGTGACTATTCTGTGATGTTGTAATAATTATTGGATGTTGTTGGTGGATGTTCCTTTATCTGCTTTATTATTGTTGTTGTTGTTTCATCGCGATGCAAGGACCTGCTATTTTTCGAAATTTTTACAGACGCTTATCAGACTGCAGCTTCACAGCTCCACGTCTGAGCGGACCTCCTCACGTCTCGCCTTCCATATTAAGGGAAGCGGGGCGTGACACCTAAGATTGGCATCGCTTCAGATTCAGAGTTGGTGGCCTTTGGTGTCGTCGGCAGTGACAAGTAGACTTGCTCGACGACTCTCCCCTCGTTGACGGGATCCGGGGGCTTCTCCCTTATATTGGCGTCTACCGCCACTCGCTTCAAGATCCGGATCTCGTCCCCGGTGAGCCCCATGGGCTCTTTCCCTTTCCTCCTCGTCAGAGGGGCTTTTTGAAATCCGGGAGGGACCGTCTGTGCCGCATCCGCTTTCCCGGCAACATCATCTTTCTTTAGGCCGTCATGTTCTTCTAAGTCCCCCAAGCTGTCGGGGGGATTCCTTGAAAGTATTTCCCAGGCGCCTGCTTCCACAACTCTCTCTTCTTCTATCTCCAGCATATTGCACCCTGGATCATCCGGGGGGTTGGGGTGCTTCATTGACAACCCTAAGTCAAACTCGACTTTTTCGTTGCCAACGTTAAGGGAAAGCTTCCCTTTCTTCACGTCTATTAGCATGCCGGTGGTGGCCATAAAGGGCCGTCCAAGGATGATAGGTGTATGGGTGTCTTCAGGCATGTCCATCACCACGAAGTCCACCGGCACATGCACCCCACTTACGTTGACAGGTAGGTCATCTGCAACCCCCACCGGATATTTGACCGATCGGTCTGCAAGCTGTAGGGTCATGCAGATGGGCTCCAGGTCGCCCATCCCTATCCTCTTATATAGTGACAGGGGCATTAAACTGACGCTCGTCCCAAGATCGACGAGCGCGCGAATGATCTTTACCTCCCCGATCGCACAAGGGATAGAGAAGCTCCCCGGGTCTTTAAGTTTAGGCGGATTTGCCCGCTGGATGAGTGCACTACACTCCGTCATGAGAACTACCTTGTCCTTTCTAGAACCCTTTGTCACTAAATCCTTGAGAAATTTCGCGTAGGAGGGTATGGTCTCAATAGCTTTGAGGAAGGGGATTTGAAGGCTCAAATCCGTGACCATGGCAAAGAATTTGCCATACTTTTCGTCTATCTTTGCTTGGGCTAGACGTTGTGGAAAAGGCACATCGGGCTTAAATACTTTGAGGCTCCCTTCCTCGTCCTTCTTCTCCTCTTCTTCAGGGACTCCCTCTGGAGTCGTAGTCCTTGGCAACGAAGCGCCGTTGTCATTGGCTTTTTCAATTGGTTGCTCTATGACCAATGGTGCTTCCGGTTCCTTGATGGGCACTCTTGTGAGGATTTGTGTTCCGCTCCTCAACACGATAGCGAAAACATTCGCATGCTCATGCGTGAGTGCCAAAATCTGGTTAGCTCCCCTCGGGTTCACTTCCGGTTGTGGCGACAATAGATTTTGGGACCTTTGAAGGTTCGCCACCTGTAACCCCAGCTGGGTTACCTGGTCAGTGAGAGCCCTCTGCCCTATTTCTAGCTTCAAATTTATCTTCTCCTGGTTGGTAATGTATTGAGCCAAGAGGGACTCAACCAGAGAGATGGCCCTCTGCTGGCCATACTACTACTGCTGCTATTGCTGAATGGGCTGCTGGTTCCTTGGGGGATACTGCTGATACTGTTGTGGAGGCTGCTGTTGTTGAAACTGCTGCTGCGGTTGCCTAGGCGGCTGATATACTAGCTGCTGCTATTGCTGAGGAGGCGGCTGCTGATACGGTGCCCAGTAGCTAAGGTTCGGGTGGTTCCGGTTGTTTGGACAGTAGGCCGGATTGGAGCTAGTCCGTGGTGGATACGGCGCATTTCCCGTAGGATTGTTGAATAGTGCGCTCGCTTGGTCCAACGGTGGTGAGATGTCACCACCCTCGAAGTCCCCCATGACTTCTGCTTCCACCGTCGCAATTTGTTGTGTACCGGCACCACTGGCTCCTACCATCAGCGTTAAGATATGGGTCGACAGCAAGTCAAACTTGCTGGATAATTTGTCGACATCCTCGACCCCGTGGATACCCCCAGATCTAGGTGTGGCTCTCTCGTCACACCACCGCTCATTGTTCGATGCCATGTTTTCAAGAATTTGTCCGGCATCTTCTTCACTCCTAGACATAAAGGACCCTCCAGCCGCCGCGTCCATCGAAGATTTTAAATCATCCCTCAGTCCATTGTAGAACAGATTAATTATCTGCCACTTGAGAAGCTCGTGATGAGGGCACCTCCGCTTCATTTCTTTGTATCTCGTCCAAGCTTCATGCAGGGACTCGTGGCTGGTCTGGGAGATGGAGGAGATCTCACTCCTCAGCTTCATGGTCTTCCCCGGAGGAAAGAATTTCGTCAAGAACGCATTCGAAAGCTTCTCCCAAGTGTTGAAAGTATTCGGGTCCTTTCCCCTTCGCCACTGCTTGGCCTTATCCCATAGAGAGAAGGGGAATAGCTCAAACGGATTGCTTCAGCTGTGACACCATTTATCCGGAAGGTGTCACATTTCTCTAAGAAGGAGTCCAGATGTTCGATGGGGCTCTCCATGGGTGCCCCAGAGAATTGATCCTGCTGGATCCACGTAACTAAGGATGGCTTCAGACTCTTCTCTTCTTCTCTTCTCTGCGTCCAGATGCCTTAGGGTGGCGTTTATCTCAGGATCAACAGGAATCAAGTCGTCAAGACTCCTTGTGTTCCTGCGCATTAAAAACAACAAACACCCGTGAAGCAAAAGAGGGAAAGGAACAGATAAAAATATAAAATAAAAATAAGAAAATAAAAACGAAAAAGAAGAATGCGAAAATTATCGCGAGATATAGATGTGAGCTAGACTCAAGGGTTTAGAAGATCCAAACATAACAAGCACGTTGCCTCCCCGGCAACGGCGCCATAAAAATTGACGTCCCCACGGTTTTGTGTGGCATGAGAGTGCAAAATGAGATTGGGGGCGTGAGATTTAAATATTTATAACCGCAAGCGCATGGTGTTGTAGTGTGGCTTGGGGGTCGAACTCAGGGAGGCGTGGTTGTGCTTGTGTCAGAAAGGACCGAATTCACCCCATGGGTGAGCTAGCCTGAATCGGTAGTTGGGTTATCACAGAAATAGAATGCGAGGGATAAACAATATAAAGGGAAACCCGGGACTTCGGTTTCTACCCTATCATATGATTCTCGCTAATACGACCGGCGGATAGAATAACGATCGAAATTAGGGTCTAGTGGTAAGACGTTGCCTCTAGGAGTGATACCAGCGTCCCATGGGCCCGATATTCCAGTCGGTGCTCAGGATGATACGCCGGACTACCCGGGTTCGGTCAGTGGGCATTCCCATGTCCATTAACACTGACCGACTCCAGGAGCACTAAGCTCGCACGATAATTCCCAACATCTCGTCCTGCCGCTCCCGCGCGCTAGGATTCGATGTCTACGCTAAGGGCGTTAGCTATGGCTAGGGAGTCAACCACCAAGTTTATTCCCCCTTGGCCCAACGGTCAAAGGCGGTCTTTTTCCAGCCGATGACAATGAAACACCCCACGTAACCAATAGATTCCTATTCCCTATCGACATCCTAGTCCTATGGACGCATTAGGGAGAACCCACGAAGGGGTTTCCACCAAAATCCCAGATTAGGGAACTACTCACACATTTTAGGTAAAAATCAATCTAAATGATAATCGACCGTTAAAAACATAATCCGGCGATTGAAAAGCAGTAAAAGCAATGCAAATAACACTATATTAAAGTTTGGTAAATATCAAACAACTTTCAAATATCAAATAAATTCCAGCCGTCACTAAATGGAGAGAAAACAGAAAAAATACAACCGCTCTCGTTTCTAGAAACGTAGGGGTTCTATATATAGAAAACGACGTCACCCGATCGGGTGAAGAATCACCCGATCGGGTGACCTGGTTCATTCTTCGGCAGCGCTCTTCGGGACTTCACCCGATCAGGCACACGATCGGTTGGCAGAAGCTTCTAGCCGTTTGGATCTTGAGCTCATCAGGTGAACCGATCGGTTGATAAATCAACCGATCGGTTGGAATTGTCGCCCAAAAAGACAGAAACTTCAGACGTTTTGGCACGGTCTGCTGGCGGTCGGGTGAGCTATCCGGGTCATCTCTTTGGGGGAATCGGCTACAGATGAACCTATCGGGTGAAGGTCAGGCTAAACCGGTCTCCGACCCGGTCGGTTGATTCCCACGTTGCTTCAGCGGATGTCCAGGTCGTGCACGCGTGCATCACCCGATCGGTTGGCTGTATCCAACCGATCGGGTGGGGGGCTGAAAGATAGAATCTTTGTCATTTGACCCCCCGGATCACGCGTGACTCCTCCCGTTGCTCCGGGGACATGTGATATCTTCGCTATGTGTCCACTATGCTGGCAAACTCCTGCAATCACACAAAAACATGGAAAAGTGAAAGAAAACGATAAAATACGAGAAAACGGATACGAGACGGCGGAAAATAACGGAAAAACACAAAAGAAGACGTGCGTGAATATATCAAATATAAACACACGTCAAAAATCATGCCACCCCACGTTGTCATACAACTGGAGTAGGCTCTCGAATACCCATATGCGCTCAAAATCTGCATTGTGTGCAAACCTAGAGGGGACAATCGATCGATGGGAGATTCTTTCAAATTTGACGCGGTGTGCGTCGTCTCGAAAAGTGATCCCCATCGTGTCGAAAACTGGGACGGCCTGTGCCAGTGGGGGTGGAATGGGTGCGGTAGGAGGCGGAAGTGTAGGTGGTGGTGGGCTAGGCGGCGGGGAGTCCGCTCTAGCAGAGGAAGAGTCAGGCTCGCTAGTCCTCCTCTGCTTGGAGGCGGGTGCCCACGAACGCGACCTAGTGCGTGGAGGCATGGTAATGCCATGAGATGTGCCAACCAATACGAAGTGCTAATAAAAAAGGAGCGAATATACCCGAGCATGACACGACTCCAAGCAAGCGATGTGATCATAGAAACGCATCCTCTGAGAAGCTCCGAATTTGCCCTTAGATCTTTACCAAGCTATCCTGAAACACAAAATTGATTGATTAGATGAATATCAACAAATTTAGGGGAAAATCAAGAGAAATAGGTGTGAATATAGTTTAATTTCGATTAGGGGTGGAATAGCTCTTACGAAATGGAGATTAGGAGAAAAGGGGAAATCAGGGCTGCTAGGGGATGATCGACAGTGAAGGAGGTGGCGACGGCGGCGATCGGACGGCAACGAGTGCGGCATGGGGTCGCGCCACTCGGGCGTGGGTGGGGGCGGCTCGGGCGAAGGGTCGGATTGCTCGTGTGATGGGGGATGAGCTCGGGCTATCGAAGTTAGGAAATCGGGGATTTTTGATTTAGGGCCGCGAGCGCTAAGTTATATAGGGTAAGTCACTGGGCCGAGTGGCGGTGACCACTCGACCGAGTGGCCTCAGTTTATAAAATTTTAAAATTTTCGTGTAT
Organism: Scilla litardierei; assembly: GCA_030789695.1. Lineage (NCBI taxonomy): Eukaryota > Viridiplantae > Streptophyta > Magnoliopsida > Asparagales > Asparagaceae > Scilla > Scilla litardierei. The sequence continues at coordinate 761,213,080 of CM061142.1, forward strand.
GTTCCGACTCGATCGAGTAGAACTATCACTCGGCCGAGTAGAACTATCACTCGGCCGAGTGGCTAGGCCACTCAGAGCTTTTAAAGTGCTAAAAGTGTCTGGTTCACTCGGGCGAGTGGCAAAGTCACTCGGCCGAGTGTCATGTAATTAATAGAGAGTGGTTTTTCGAATCTTCCCTGATCAGCACCCTACTCGGCCGAGTAGGGTCTTCACTCGGTCGAGTGAAAATGTCACTCGGCCGAGTGGGCTGCTATTTTCAGCTCCAACTCTCTGTTTTTGCTCCACTTTCTGATTTTCTTTCCCCGTCAGTTTCTTCCCTCTCTTGACATCTGAGCGCATCCATGGAATGCTCCCCAATGCCATAGTCATCCTCCATTCATATGGTCTCCTATTCTCCTTCTCCTGAAATGAAAAATATTGCCCGTTGTCAGGGTTTTCTTCGACAGTTGACTTTAAACATTAATAAAGATCTAAAACAAAAAATGAAAAGAAAATTCAACTAAAAAGTGAAATAGAACCGTCGGGTTGCCTCCCGACAAGCGCTCGTTTAAGGTCTTGAGCTCGACCCCTTAAGATTGCGATTAAAGCTCGATGTTTGGCGCATGTGAGATGCACGCGTCAAACTTTCCAGGAGGGCCGCTTGGGTTCAGTTGTTGATTTTCTTTGGCTTTCCTCGGCTCCCCTTCATCATTGGTAGTAGTGGGGGTGAATCCCCAAAGATTGAGCTTTTGACATCCTTCTTCTTGGCCGGCGACGAAGATGTGTTAGCCGATGGAGCTTTCTTCATATGCTTCGCCGTAGAGAGCTTGCATAGCTCTCTAATATTGACGACATCAGCGTCGTCCTTCTCTTTATCCATAAGAGGGTCTGGCGGGTCTCCCATCATTTCGCTTTCTTTAGTAAGTTGCCCCTCTTCGAGGTCGTCATCGTGCTTGGCCCCGATGGCAAATGACATGGCGTCGTCAATCACCTCATCGAGGAGGTACAAAAGATCTTGGGACCAACCCTTAAGTAGGTATATGCTATTTACTTCCCCGGTGGCTCCCTCCGAATAATGCTTGAGCCTTTGTCCATTTACTTTAAATGTGACACCGTTTTTTCCCTCTATCTCAAAGGCCCCTCCCGGTTGTATGTGTCGCATGGTGAAAGGTCCCGACCATCATGACCTTAGCTTTCCAGGAAAGAGTCGAAGTCTAGAATTGAATAATAGGACTTTGTCTCTGACCTTAAAGTCCGTAACGGTGATGCGTGTGTCATGGAGAACTCTGGTTCTTTCCTTGTAAATTCTAGAGCTCTCGTACGCATCCCGTCTAATCTCGTCGAGCTCATTGATATCTAGAAGACGTCGTAATGCCGCACTCTTGTAGTCATAATTTAAAGTCTTGATTGCCCAATAGGCACGATGTTCCAACCTTACCGGCAAGTGGCATGCTTTCCCATAAACTAGCCGGTATGGGGTGGTGTCAATGGGGGTTCGAAAGGCCGTGCGATATGCCCACATTGCATCATTCAACTTTATGGACCAATCCTTCCTAGATCCGTCGACATTCTTCTCTAGAATTTGTTTAATTTTTTGGTTTGACACTTCTACTTGTCCACTCATTTGAGGGTGGTATGCCATACGGATTCTATGATTCACCCCATACTTCTTTAGCATGGCTTCGAACTTGCTTTCTATGAAATGGCTTCCTCCATCGCTTATCAATGTTCGTGGCACTCCAAAGCACATGAATATATTTTTCTTGAAGAATTTAGGTACCACCTTCACATCATTGGTTGGGGTTGCAATGGCCTCTACCCATTTCGAGACGTAGTCAACGGCCAGTAGAATATACTTGTTTCCTTTACTTGACGGAAAAGGCCCCATGAAATCCACTCTCCAACAATCAAAGAGCTCAATTTCCAAAATGGGTTTCATTGGCATTTCATTCCGTTTGGATATGTTTCATGTCCGTTGGCATCTATCGCAATACTTGACGAAGTCATGTGTGTCCTTGAACATGGTCGGCCAAAAGAACCCACACTGCAATATCTTTGCGGTGGTTTGGAGGCGGCGTGATATCCCCTGCAAGGCATATCATGGCAATGTGAAATAATAGATGTGGCCTCTTCCTTTGAAACACACCTATGTATAATCCCGTCTTTGCATACCTTGAAGATGTATGGGTCTTCCCAGAAATAGTTACAGGCATGAACCTCCTTTTTTGTTGCGTGGCCATCCTGTATGGTTTTATCCTGCATGCCAAATAGTTCACATAATCTCCATACCAAGGCACCTCTCCGGGTCTGATGGCGAATAGCCTCTCGTCAGCAAAAGTGTCATCAATCGGCAGGCTATCATCCCTCTCGTCACGAACAATCCTAGACAAGTGATCCGCCACAACATTGTTTGTGCCTTTCTTGTCTCTGATTTCCAAGTCAAATTCTTGGAGTAGTAGTATCCATCTTATTAGTCTTGGCTTGGCTTCCTTTTTTCTCAATAGGTATTTCAATGTCGCTTGATCGGTATGCACAATCACTTTTGATCCAAGGAGGTAAGAGCGAAACTTCTCAATGGAGTAGACAACTGCCAAGAGCTCCTCTTCGGTGGTAGTGTAATTCTTTTGTGCCTCGTCCAGAGTTTTGCTCGCCTAAAATATTGCATGAAGCTTTTTTTCCTTCCTTTGTCCTAGTACTGCTCCAATTGCTTTGTCACTTGCGTCGCATATTAGCTCGAAAGGAAGATTCTAATCTGGCAGTTGTATGATTGGGGCGGAAATGAGGGCTTCCTTCAGTGTGTTAAAGGCTTGCAAGCAATCTCCTGAAAAGACAAATGGAGCATCTTTAGCGAGTAAGGCTGTAATAGGACGGGCAATCAGGGCAAAGTCTTTGATAAAGTGGCGGTAAAATCCCGCATGACCAATAAATCCCATAATGCCCTTGACATTAATAGGAGGGGGAAGTTTTTCGATTACCTCAATTTTTGCCTTATCGACCTCGATCCCTCTAGATGAGACAAGATGCCCAAGAACTATCCCCTGAGTGACCATGAAATGGCATTTCTCCCAGTTAAGAGTAATATTATTTTGTTGGCATCTTTTAAGTACTTTAGTAAGATTGGCCAAACATGAGTCAAACCCGCCACCATAGATAGAAAAATCGTCCATGAAGACTTCCATGATGTCTTCAATATAATCAGAAAAGATGGACGTCATGCACCTTTGAAAGGTGGCGGGGCGTTACAAAGTTCGAAGGGCATTCTACTGTAAGCATATGTACCATAAGGGCACGTAAAAGTAGTCTTTTCTTGGTCATCCTCATGTAAGGGAATCTGAAAGAATCCCGAATACCCATCCAAATAGCAAAAGAATTTATGTTTGGTGAGGAGTTCTAGCATTTGGTGAATAAAGGGAAATGAGAATGATCTTTACGGGTGGCTTTATTCAATTTCCTGTAATCGATACACATTCGCCAACCGGTGACGGTGTGTGTTGATATAGGCTCTCCCTTATCATTTTTTATGACGGTCATTCCCCCCTTTTAGGGACTCCATGAACAGAGCTAACCCATCTGTTATCAGAAATAGGATAAATGATATCAGCTTCAGGCAGTTTAAGGATCTCCTTATTAACCACCTCCTTCATGTTAGGATTTAACCGCCTTTGAGGCTCTATGGAGGTGGCTTCAGTGTTTTCGAGGTGGATCCTGTGCGTACAAAGTCTAGGGCTTATTCCTTTGAGGTCAGAGATGGTGTAGCCGAGGACGTCCTTATGGCTCCTAAGGACATCTAAAAGCCTCTCAAGCTGGTGGTGGTTGAGGCCGGATAGGTCAGTTTATCCCCCAAGAAGGCATAACTTAATTTAGGAGGTAATTGTTTCAGTTCTACCTCAGGGGGCGCTGTACCCCCTACATCCTCTTCCTGTGAAAGCATGGTGTCTTCGATCACATCTGTGTTCAGTTTCCCCCTCGGAGAGTAGGCTCTCGTATGCCGACTCAGATCCGCTTTTCGGCGAGGAGGGTGCGTCGGAGTGGATGTTGCACAACTCTGCTCTGATGTCGGTGGGACTACCATTTTCCTCAGGTTCCCACTTAAAATCAAAAGATAGGTCAATGTGTTCATCAATGTTGAAAAGAGGATCGTCAAGTGCACTTCCCTGAACCTCGGTATGCTAAATGGAATCTTCACAAGTAAAGACATATCAAGTGCATACTTCGCTACCTTCCCTTATTTCGGGCTGAGGTGTCTTGCTAACTTCGAAGTACAACTTATCATCCCTCACGTCAACTCTAATGTTGTCCTCGATAGTCCCTTTCAGAGAAATTTGATCAATCACAAAGCTAGCAAATAGCTGTTCAATGGGGTCCTCTGTGTCGATGACCAAAGCCCTTGTAGATTGGACCTCATCCATAAGTTCTTCCAGAAGAGACGGAAAGGCGTCATCATATTGCAGGCTAGAATCTGTTCTCATCATCGTGTCTCCCATGTTACATGTTTAAAATTCTATTGGAAAATCTGGAAGAGCATGTCAATTTGAGTCAAATAAAAATAAACATAAAAGAAAGATAGAAGATGAGATATAACCGAGTGAGGAAAATAACCGCAAGCACGCCGTCAAAACCCCCACGAGACAAAACCCCCACGAGCACGCCGTCAAAACCCCCACGAGACAAAACATCTCCCTTGTTCTAAGTTCTCCATTGTTTAGTCCCACATCAATGGGGGTAACAAATATAGAATAGTTTAACTAAGTGTGTAAAATATTTTAAATAAGTGTGTTGGGCTTGGGCTGACGAGCTTGATAATATAATGTGGATGCGATCATGCTTGGTCTTTCAGAGTCAGGTCGGATTTGGTATTTCAACTTTAAGTCCAGTTTCCAATTCCGATTAAAATCGGTTTATAATATTTGACCCGAAACTGATTCCGAATATTCGGACAATTCGGAATTGGATTCGGGTACGGAACTAGATTTGTAATCAGAATCGTATTTTCTGCCCACCCCTACTTGTAAATGTATCTATTTTACTCGTTTTGCTCATTGATAAGATTTTTGTAAAATCTCGCAAGTTTCTTTTTTGATGATTTTGCACTCAAGTTTTTCTTGAAAACAAACTTCTTAACTTCCTGGTAAATACGAAACAATGAATTTTTGCTTCTTTTTAAGACTCTTTCAATTCAATCTTCTAAGTAACTAAAAGTGTTGTTTCTAAATCTGGCTTTACATTGCTACTTCAGATGAGCTCCCACAAATCTTAAAACCTAAGTAAGACTCGCACCTTATGTTAAAGTATACAAATATTTCTCTTAACCCTCTCTTCACAAATCTGGAGCTATAGTGTAGTGGTATAGATCTCAATATGGTATTATTAGGGTTGGCTTTAAAAACTCTTGTGTTGAGAATCAATCCACCTCAAAGATGAGGCCATAGAATATATTATACATATTAGATAAAACGTTACAACATATGGATACTAAGGGGTTTACAATCATGGTGGATACCAAGAGCCTTTCACAACAAAGGTCGCATTCATAACAGTTTTCCTTATCCATCCATCTTTGTAAACTCGCCATATGAATATTACAACATAAGAACTCCTACTAAAAGTTGTCTTTGCATCTTTAAAAGAGCAAAGAAAATGATTTGAGATTATAGTTACAAACAACTCAAATCTCATCGGATCTCCTTAAGAGAAAACCAAAATATCTGTTTAAGCCGTACTATTAAATATGATATGAAAGACAGGCAAAAATCTTGGCTTACACACTTATCATCCAAAAGATGATCACATCATCCAAAGATGAAACTCTCATCCAGAAGATGAACACATCATCCAGAAAATGAAACTCTCATCCAGAAGATGAAACTATTATCCAGCAGATTACAACATCATCCAGCAAATGACAACATCATCCAGAAGATGATCATACAAAAGATAAAAATATCGTCCAGCAGATGAAAATAACATCTAGAAGATGAAAATCATTTAACATTTAACTTCATACACACGAAGTTGATGAAGAAACATGGATAATAGTAATCCACTAGATACAACTATTGGTTGTAAGGATGTACATATCGACCCCTTCCGTTCGCTGGAAGAGGGGAAGGATATCCCAGGTCCTGAAGTGCCTTACATGAGTGTCTTTGGTCACTCATTTATATGGCATACTGTTCGCATCCCGATATTGCATTAGCAATAAATCTGTTTAGACGGATACGGTGCATCGCCTACAGCGTGCCACTAGACTGGAGCTACGCATCTTCTACGCTACCTCCAAGGGTCAATACTATAAAGGATCATCCTCAATGTTAAATGTATTTGCAGATGCAGGTACTAAATCATTGTGATGAACACAAGAAGGACAAGCCACCGCCTAGAAATCTACAAAGCACGTGACTAAGGCAACATCATCCTACCATTCCGAAAAGCTCAGCATCCTAGAATAAAATCAAGAGTATGCATAGCTAGGACCTGAAGTACCTCGCAGACATAGTGATGACTGGGTCAGCGACTAAAGACATGGAGCTATCTGCCGAGTCTGCAGACCATGCCAGTTTTTAGCTCATTCTTGAGAAGGCTACATCAAAGGCGATGAAACAGAGCACACCTCCTCAGAGGAGCTCTCTTAGATTCAGTAGCTACCATATATGAGTGATACTTGTATAGATGAGCGATGCTTGTATTTGTATTTATTCTTGGAATGTTGTAGTTGAGATTGATGTATAACTGCCTAGGAAATCTGCAAGCCTGAAGCTTGTACAGATTTTGGGGGGGGGGGGGGGGGGGGGGGGTGTGTGTGTGTGTGTAAATGTTGAGTTGTACTATTTTGCCTTTGCTATACTTTTTCTCACTGGATTTTCTATAGCCAAAGGTTTTAACGAGACAACCTCGTTAAATCAGGATCCAAAAGTATCCAGAAGTTCGAATGTGCCCAACTTGAACGGACCCTACTCTGATGCCACTTTATTCGATATAAGAAGGGAAAAATAAATAATTGTTCGCAACATGTATGTTATATTCGTGAACTAACCGAAAGTTTGATATTCTGGCACAAAAGTTTGGCGAAGATTAAAGAGAATCTGAAAAAGTGATTGATAATGGGTCGGAGAATTCTCATCCTTCGAAAAATGTAGCATTGAATAGCATACACATTATGTATATGCGAACATTATGTCGCTCGATGCACCTAATTCTTGGTTCCTTTTTACGACGCATATTAATATTCATTTATTATTATCAATTTTTAATCTTGAGATATGTGATTAGAACAATGGCATGATTCGTCGAGTTTCATTAAGAATGGTTTCAGAACCGTCACGCTCTCTTGGGATGTTCGAATAATATGAGTCAAGGACAAGGTGATCGGAATGGTCCACGGTAGGTTCTCTGCAAAAGATATTCTCGTTTGAGGTCTACAAGGCTTTGTTATCTTCTTGGTTGCCCTCATCAATCAGAGATGAAACTTGCCGCGAATTTTTTTTTTTTATTCTCTCTCATCCCTTTTTTTCCTCCTCTTTTGTGTCACCTCAGGGAAGGAGCATAACAAGTCACGTCACCACAGTTTCTTTCATAGAACCTTAAGAGGTCGTGTAGAATATCATGCATATTGTGAGCATGTGAATGGCTTAGGCAGATGTTACCCTTGTGGATTAAAGGTTCGGTCCTCGTCTGATTTGGCACAATTGCACATACAAGTTGTAATGATAAGTGTTCCGCTTCTCACACGCATCTTCTGAGAGGGGTAGGCCCAACATAAGGGAACTTTACCGATCAATCGAGATGACTCAAAAAGATTAATCACATTTGAATCAAAAATAAAAATTGTTTGCATGTGTTTTCTCACCATTGATATTGTTGTCACTCGACCGAGTGATTGCCAACTCGGTCGAGCGAAGTTGACGCTCGACCGAGTGCCATGCTTATCCACCCCAGCGGCAGCGGCAGCGGCAGCGGAGAGACTGCTCGGTCGAGCGTTGAGCTCGCTCGACCAAGCGGCACGGGGCCAGGCAATAGCCGACGGCTGAGATGTTCTTTCCACTCATTTTGGGAGCTCTATTTAATCCTAAGTGTTGATTTGATTAGGGTTAATGCTGTTTTCGAGATCTGGAGCCAGAGAGAGCTGGAGCCGCCACCATTGAAGAGCTTTGTCGAGAGATTAGGGTTAGGGGATTGATTGTGAAGTTGAGATATTCTCTTCATTACTCCTTCGATTTCTTCTTCCTTGAGTTAGATTGTGAGGGCTTGTGCTTTCCGTCAAGTTATTACTCACGTGAGCGGAAGATAGATTGTAAACCCTTTGTGTATCTCTCTGATAGCAGAATCATCTCGAAATTGCTGGACGTGGGTTGTGCGCAACCGAACTAGGGTAAACTCTTGTGTGTCTGCCATTGTTTTTTTATTGTTGTTGGTGTTCTTCGTTTGCTACTTTACTTTGCAAGCTCGTAGGGATTTTATTGGGTGTTTGAGGATCTATTTTTGCTAGTCCTAGATTCCTGATCAACTTGTTGGATTGGTTATTCCGCACGGATCCCAATTTTGGCATTGCCATTGGATTTATTTCCCAACAAGTGGTATCAGAACTTGACTCTTTTGTGAAGAAAGTTTGTGGCGAAGATGGTTTTATTAGCAACATTGAACATTGAGAAGTTCACTGGCCAGAATGAATTTCAGATCTGGCAGACGAAGGTGAAGCATGTTCTGATGCAGACTGGGTGTTACCAAATCATATTCGATGAGGCGAATATCGATAAGGAGGTGAAAGAACCCGCTAGGGCGAAAATGGAGAGGAAGGCATACATTGCGATTCAGTTGTCGTTAGTAGGTAATGTTCTGAGAGAAGTTTGGATGAGGCTATGGTGTCTGATATCTGGAAGAAGATGGAGGGACTGTATATGAAGAAGTCGTTCACGAGTCGTCTCTATTTGCTTCAGCAGCTGTATACTCTCAAGATGAAGTCTGGATCCGCAGTGAAGGATCACATGGATGAATTGAACCGTATAATGCTAGAGCTGCGAGGTATGGATGTGAAGATTGAAGATGAGCAACAGGCGGTTATCTTGTTGTGTTCATTACCTGAGGGGTATAATCAATTTGTTCGGTCGATGATTTATAACCGAACAACTCTCACCGTAGAAGAGGTGAAGGAGGCGCTTCACACTGAACAGCTATATGGCAAGGTCCAAGGTAGAGACCATGTGAGTAACCGTAAAGAGGCACTACATGTGAGGGGTCGACGGGAAAGGAGAGGAGGTCACAAGAAGCATAATGATCGCTCCAATTCGAGGCATTTGCAGGATAGATATGCGAAGATCACATGTTATGATTTCCAGTAGAAGGGCCATTTTGCAAACCGATGTCCTAACAAGAATAGGAAGAAAGGCATGGATGCCGATATAGAGTCTGGTTCATCATAGTTTGGGATAGATGATATGCACATCCATGATGAAGGTAGAGACTCGGAGTTGTTTGCAGCAGGGATTGCAGGTGAAGCAAACATTGTGTGGCTCATGGTTAGTGGGTGCTCATACCATATGACTCCGCATAGCAGTTGGTTCACGGCATACCATTCCAAGGAAGATGGAGGGTCAATCCTCATGGGAAACAATGCAGTGTGCAAGACTGCATGTATTGGAACCGTCTGGATCAAGATGTATGTTGGCATAGTGCGTACACTAGCCGATGTTAGGCATGTCCCAGATCTGCAGAAGAGCCTAATCTCCATAGGCGTTTTGGACAATGCCGGATGCAAGTTGATCTTTGAGAAAGACCAATTGAGAATATCAAAACGGGCCATGGTCGTGAAGAAGGGAATGAAAGTGGGAAACTTATATGCCCTTCAAGGTACCACAGTGGAAGGAGATGCAGACGTTAGCACTACAAGATCAAGTTCCGAAGATTCTACCAAGTTTTGGCACTATCGCTTGGGTCATCCATGTGACAAGACCCTCGATGTACTTCGGAGAAGAAAACTGATTGATGCTACTAATGAGGGCGTAGAATTCTACGAGTCATATGTGTACGGAAAGAAGACAAAGGTGCAGTTCAACACGGGAAAGCACACTAGCAAGGGATCACTTGACTATGTACACACAGATGTGTGGGGACCATGTCCGGATCCGTCAAGAGGGGGAGCTAGATACTTTGTCTTGTTCATATATGACTACTCTCGCAAAGTCTGGATGTACTTGATGAAGTCAAAGGACCAGACATTTACGATGCTTAAATAGTGGAAGACCATGGTAGAGAAGCAAACCGGAAAGCATGTGAAGGTTCTGAGGTCCGACAATGGAGGTGAGTATACCTCAAGGGAATTTAGGAATTTCTGCAAATTCCATGGAATCCGCCGTCATTTTAGCACACCTGGAGATCCACAGTCAAACGGTGTGGTGGAGCGGATGAATCGAACATTGTTGGAGCGAGTACGATACTTGAGGCACTCAGCAGGTTAGGCGAAGGAATTTTGGGGAGAGATTCTCACCACTGCTGTGCAAATCGTGAACGAGTTCCGTCAATGGCTATTGGTTACAAGATTCCTGAAGAGATATAGAGTGGTGAAGCTGGAGAATATTCTTACTTGCGCATTGTAGGTTGCCCAGCGTATGTACACAAGTGGGGCGACAAGTTGGATCCAAGAGCAAAGAAGTGCATCTTTCTTGGATATGGCCACGGCGTCAAGGGATATCGCTTATAGGATCCAGAGGGTCAGAAAGCGATTGTGAGCCGACATGTCACTTTTGATGATGATGCAATGCTCAGGGCGGAGCATTCTCATTCAAGAGAGGACACGTCAGCAGAGAAGACATTGACAGGCATTGTCAATCTTCCAGTCCAGTCCACTCAACGACCAGGCAAAGAGTTAATGGTCGACGTCCCAGTTGAGGGATTTGATGAGGTCCGTATTGAGGACCATGAGCAGACACCCGGTCCATCTCAGCTACGTGTTGACACTTTTGCAGGTGATGAATAAGAAGGCACCCGAGAGATTTGGAACATGGGACTATGCAAGATATTCTTTCGATGACATGGTATCATATGCACTCAACCTGGAGCAAGATGATCCGGCGACATATGGTGGAGCCATAGACTCGGGAGATGCCGCTCAGTGGTAAGGAGCTATGGAGGAGGAGATGGAGTCCCTTCACCGCAATGACACTTGGGAGTTGGTGCCGTTACCCAGCGAGAAGCGTGCCATTGGATGTCGTTAGATTTACAAGGTAAAAGAAAGCTCAACCCATGATGGCAATGATGTCAAGTACAATGCAAGACTGGTGGCCAATGGAAAGGAGAGGACTACAACGAGATATTCTCACCGGTTGTGCAACAGACATCCATACGGGTGTTGCTGGCACTAGTGGCTAGCATGAACATGGAGTTAGAGCAACTCGATGTGAAGACCGCTTTTTTGCATGTAGATCTTGATGAAGAAATATACATGCAACAGCCAGATGGGTTCAGAGTTGAGGGAAAAGAAAATTTGATCTGCAAGTTAAAGAAATCGTTGTACGGGTTGAAGCAGTCACCCAGGCAGTGGTACAAACGATTTGACCGCTTCATGATGGGAGGAGGCTTTGAGAGGAGCATCAAGGATCAGTGTGTGTATGTGCGCACACTAGAGAATGGCATGAAGATCTATTTGTTGCTTTATGTGAACGACATGTTTATTGCTTCCAATAGCATATCTGAGGTAAAGAAGTTGAAAGCGAAGCTGGGGCAAGAGTTCAACATGAAGGACTTAGGGCCCGCAAAGAAGATTCTTGGAATTGAGATTTTTTTAGATATGAAGAAACATGAGCTTAGATTGTCACAGTAGGGGTACATTTAGAAGGTGTTAATCCGGTTTGGGATGGAAAGCGCGAAGCCCGTAATAACACTTCTAGGAGCTCACTTTCAGCTGTCGGCAACACAGTCACCAAGCACTGAGGATGAGAAGAAGTATATGTCTCAGGTGCCATATGCAAGTGCAGTAGGAAGTTTGATGTACGTGATGGTTTGCACGCGTCCAGATATTACACCGGCCATGGAAGTGGTTAGCAGGTATATGTACAACCCAGGCAAGAAGCATTGGCAGGCCGTTAAGTGGATTCTGAGGTATCTGCGAGGTACAGCTAGTGTCGGGATTCTCTACAGGAGAGAAGACGGAAAGGTGCTAACGGGATATTGCGACAGTGACTATGCAGGAGATAGGAACATGCAGCGATCTACCATGGGTATGCGTTCACTTTGGGCACTGCCGCGGTATCGTGGAGGTCGGCCTTACAATCTGTGGTGGCGTTGTCGACCACAGAAGCCGAATTGATTGTCACGGTGGAAGCTGTAAAGGATGCCTAGTATTTGAGTAGTCTGCTTAGAGATTTGAGGGTGCAACAGAGTTCGTCACTAGTGTATTGTGATAGCCAGCGTGCCATTCATTTGGCAAAGTACCAAGCATACTGTTCGAGGATGAAGCACATTGAGGTGCGAGATTCCTTCCTGGAGTAGGAGAAGAAGGAAGTGGAGCTTCAGAAGGTTCTGACTGAGAAGAACCCCGCAGACATGTTTACTAAGCCAGTTCCAGCCGTCAAGCTCCTGGTGTGCCTAGGGTTGATCTCCTTGTTGGCTTAGGTGGCGTCAGAGGGCTGTTGAGTATTGGTGTTTCATACCAATCTTATTTTGATGATGATCACAATATTATTTTGTTACTAATGACTCTCATGTTTTTGTCTCTCAATTTATTTCAAGAATATTTTTCTTGGAGACTAATCACTTGGTGCAAGGATGGACATCAAGTGGAGAAGAGCCAAAGCATGGACTCAAGGAGTGCCAAAGCTTGGAGATGATGGAGAGCAATCAAGGCATCAAGATTGAAGACTTAGACTCTAAGGAAAGTATTGTAATCTATGTAATTTACTTTATTGCTTTCTCTCTCTTTTGAGTCTAGGATTAATGTAATGCCTTGTTAGATGGTTTACTCATTCATGCATATGTATTTAACCATCTTAGTGAGCCTTAGAATTATCATAGAATCCAACCCAATAGGTTCACTTTGTCCAAAGACTCATTTAGAGTATCTAACTTTCCATCAGTCGCCTGTTGAGGGAAACACAGTCGACTGGGTGATTTCCAGTCGCCTGTAGATCCTTCTACAGTCGCCTGATATGCACAGCTCAAGTTAACATTTCAATTGACTCAAACTTGAGCTTTATGCACAGTCGACTACTGGATAGTTTACAGTTGCGTGTATATTTACAGTCGCATGTAGATTGGTCATCAGTCGTCTGAGTAGCGTAACTGCAATCTCTGCATCTCTCTGTTGTTTCTCCATATTATACAGCAGACGACTGATTAAGGTTTTACAGTCGCCTAACTAATAGATAGTCGACTGTATTATTGATGACATCAGTCGCCTGTGTGCTTAACTGGAGAAAGAGTACAGCTCTCTGTTTTATTCCATCCCCTGCAGCAGTCGCCTGCTGAAGGATTTACAGGCGCCTGTCCTGTTCTCAGTCGACTGTACTGTCTTCATCAGTCGACTGTCCTGGCTAAGTGTACTGTCCTGGCTCAGATTATAGCCGTTGGATATTTTCTAGCCGTTGATCAGTCGACTGTCTTTTGATCAACAGTCGACTGTTCCTGTCGTTTTCGCCCAGTTTCTAACCGTTGCATAATTGATTCTTTGGCTGTTTTCTTGGGTTTTGGGGTTTGATATAGGGTTCCTATATATTTGAGTGTGTTGCCATCTCTTATACTTCTTGATGCTATTGAATATCTCAAGAGATTGATAAGCAACTCACAAACTCCCTCAATTCCCTCTCAAGAGCTCTCATTCATCTTCATGCATTGAAGTCCAGCTCAAGGGAATTCATCCAAGTGCTCTCAAGCATATCTCAACACTTGGAGATCCTCTTCCATGCATTGCCTCCATTCATGAGTAAGCATCTCAAGGCATAGGTAAGAGTATTTACTTTACTTGGTGTGTTTGTGTCTCTAATTCTCTTTGTGGGAATTAGATCTTTCTCTCTTTGTGGGAGGTTGTCTCTTTGTGGGACTTAGGACATTCTCTTTGTGGGAATAACTCTCTTTGTGGGAGTAACTCTCTTTGTGGGAGTTTAGTGTCCTAGTGTACGGCTAACTCTAATTCTCTGAGTGGGAGTTAGTGATTCTCTGTGTGGGAGTCTTGATCCTCGTGTAGGATTGGTTGGGTCCTTGTGTAGGGCATAAATCCTCTTTGTGGGATATCTCCTTGTGAGATTTGTATTCACTTTTCTGTGTGGGAATATAATGAATATTGGCCTGGTTGGATGTACCCAAGTTTGGGGAACCAGGGTAAAACTTTGTGTTTGCATTTGGATTGATTGTGCCTTTTAATTCCTCTTGCATTTATAATTCCGCATTTGCAAGTTTAATTTTAATTGGACAATTTTATTGCCATTACACTATTCACCCCCCCCCTCTAGTGTGTGTTGTTAGTATTGCAAGGGTAAGGCGATCCTTACAATTGGTATCAGAGCGAGGTTAAAGCATACTGCAACAATGGCATTCAACACCTCATCCGCATCTCATGAAGAAGGTCACTCAACCGTTCGACCCCCGCTCTTCAACGGAACCAACTACTCTAGTTGGAAGATCAGGATGATGGTCTACATGAAGGGTCACGACCTTTGGGATATTACGGAGTCGCCTTTTGAGGAGTCTACTTCACCCGCGGCGTCAAGAACTAAAGAGGAGAAGGACTTGATCAGAGTCAATGCTAGGGCTATGTGTGTACTCCATTACACCCTCACTCCGGATGAGTTCGATCGCATCTCCATGTGCAAATCGGCCAACAGTATTTGGCATACTTTGGAGATTTCTCATGAAGTACTTCTTCAGCATAATGAGGAAGTTCAACCAACCAAGCCCGAGAAGGAAAAGGGGTTTGCACTCCATGTTGAGAAGGAGTTATTCAAGTGGAAAAAGAAGTTCCATTAAGAAACTCCGAGTGAAGAAGATGATGCTATTAGCGATGATGATTACATCGAACTTGCCAAGCAATTCAAGAATTTCAAGGCATTTCTCAAGGACAAACAAGGTATATTTTCGTCAAAGTTTGCCTCTCATTCTAACAACTTGATTTGTTTCAATTGCAGTGGAAGAGGTCATGTTGTTACCGAATGCCCTTCCAAACCCACTAAAGATACCTATAAGGGTATAGGGAAGAAATATTGGAAAGCCAAGTCTGAGGTCAAGAACCAAAAGAAGGGACTCATTGGCACGTTTAATGATTCTGATGTGGACACATCAAATGATGAAGATGAATGTTGCTTCATGGCTAATGGGGAAGAGTTTTCATCAAGCTCAAGCGAGGAGGAAAGCGATGAGGAAGTCAAGGAGGAAAGCGATGAAGAAGCTGAGGAGGGAAAGCCATCCTATGAGGAGCTCGAATACCGCCTAAATGTGGCCTCCAATTTAGCAAGTAAGTGCATCGATTCATATGATAAAATGAAAGCTAAACTTGGTAATGCTATGAGCAGGGTGCATGATTTAGAATCGTCTAGTGTAAATATTCATGATGCTTTGCATGTTTGTGACACTAGTGAGAGAGACACACTACTCTCTCAAGTTAAGGAATTGAGCCTTACAAATGAAAAACTTGTTGCTCAAAACCTTAGCTTAGGGTCTCACATTCAACAACTTACGTTGAAATGTGAAGAGGAATCCTGTAAGCTCATAAGCTTTATGCATTCTAGGGATTCACTCCACGATTTGTTGGAAAAACAACATCCGACAAATCATAGAGGAGGTTTGGGTTATATTCAAAATGTGGTACCCAAACCCACCTCTAATTCCTCTTATGGTGCAAATACAAGAAATATTGCTAAAGCACCTAAGAAGAATCACCATGCTTTCTTGTACAACAATAACATCAACAAGAAGCATGTAGATCACGACGTAATGAGGAAGAATGAAAAATCTTCATTTTTTGCTAAGAAGCAAAATTCTCATTCTTTGCATGCCAAGAAATTCGTTTCTACACCTAAGCATGCCACATCCACCCCTCTTGCAAAGGCAAAACCCTTGCCTAGGAAATCCTTGAGATTATGGATTCCCACTACGGTTAGTGTGCAAGAGAGGGATAGCTACACCAACTCTCTAGTTAGGGATGTGATCACCTCATGTGATTACATTAGGAAATCAAACTCCTCTTGGGTTTGGTTGCCTAATGTTTAGGTTACTCACACATATGCATATTGCATGGGTATTGTGCTTGAATGTTTATTTTTAGCATACCCATTGTTTGTGTGTGTTTCATGATTTTGAAAATATTTCAAACTTATTTTTCATGAAAATGGGGACCTTGGGGTTTGTTGACATGCATGCATTTGTGATCCATGTGTATGTCAATATGTGGAGTTAATATGTTATATGTTTAAAATATTTTAAGACATATTTTAACTCTCATTTCGGAGGTTATTTGAGATCATTATTTACAGTTGGTTATTTTTGATCTCAAACCAAACCTCTTGTTTATTGCCAACTTGTTTCTTGTTATATTTGTTTTGGCAATATTCTTTGTGTATCTTTGAAGCTTGATTTTTCCATATCTATTGTTTTGATACACTTTAGGCCCATGGCTCCATTAATTGTATAATTGGTATTAGATCCAGTTAAAAGTTGACCATTTCTATGATCTAGGGGGAGCATGGGATAGTGAATTGATACCCACTAAATTTTTCAATTTGGTATCATACATATCTTTCTTTTCTTGCATATTGTCGCATCTTGGTTAAGATGACAAAGGGGGATATATTTGATGTCCACCTTTTTGACGATGTCAGGGGGAGAGATATATGCATTATGTAAATATATATTAGGAGATATATTGATATGCATATGGGGAGAGATAAATCTATGAGGAGAGATATATGGGATTAGATAAACCTTTCATGTTTGCATGATATTGTCTATTTACAATTGGTTTATTTAATCCATGCATGATATATGTCACCATGATCTTATTTGGTAGAATGAGTATTTACTATTGTGTAGCTCATTGTTTAATTAGTGCATATAAGTAGGGGGAGCTCATTAGCATTGTGCTTTAATACTTTGTATTTTACATAATGTGTGTCATCATCAAAAAAGGGGGAGATTGTTGAGTATTGGTGTTTCATACCAATCTTAATTTGATGATGATCACAACATTATGTTGTTGCTAATGACTCTCATGTTTAGCCTCTCAGTTTTATTTCAAGAATATCTTTCTTGGAGACTAATCACTTGGTGCAAGGATGGACATCAAGTGGAGAAGAGCCAAAGCTTGGACTCAAGGAGTGCCAAAGCTTGGAGATGATGGAGAGTAATCAAGGCATCAAGATTGAAGACTTAGACTCTAAAGAAAGCATTGTAATCCATGTAATTTACTTTATTGCTTTCTCCCTTTTTGAGTCTAGGATTAATGTAATGCCTTGTTAGATGGTTTACTCATTCATACATATGCATTTAACCATCTTAGTGAGCCTTAGGATTATCATAGAATCCAACCCAATAGGTTCACTTTGTCCAAAGACTCATTTGGAGTCTCTGGCTTTCCATCAGTCGCCTGCTAAGCGAAACACAGTCGACTGGGTGATTTCCAGTCGCCTGTAGATCCTTCTACAGTCGCCTGATATGCACAACTCAAGTCAATATTTCAATTGAATCAAAATTGAGCTTTACGCATAGTCGACTACTGGACAGTTTGCAGTCGCCTGTATATTTACAGTCGCCTGTAGGTTGGTCATCAGTCACCTGAGTAGCGTATGTGCAATCTCTGCATCTCTCTGTTATTTCTCCATCTTATACAGCAGACGACTGATTAAGGTTTTACAGTCGCCTGACTAATAGACAGTCGATTGTATTATTGACATCAGTCGCCTGTGTGCTTAACTGGAGAAAGAGTACAGCTCTCTGGTTTATTCCATCCCCTGCAGCAGTCACCTACTGAAGGATTTTCAGGGGCCTGTCCTGTTCTCAGTCGACTGTACTGTCTTCATCAGTCGACTGTCCTGGCTCAGATTATAGCCGTTGGATATTTTCTAGTCATTGATCAGTCGACTGTCTTTTAATCAACATGCGACTGTTCCTGTCATTTTCGCCCAGTTTCTAACCGTTGCAGAATTGATTCTTTAGTTGTTTTCTTGGGTTTTGGGGTTTGATATAGGGTTCCTATATATTTGAGTGTGCTGCCATCTCTTATACTTCTTGATGCTATTGAATATCTCAAGAGATCGATAAGCAACTCACAAACTCCCTCAATTCCCTCTCAAGAGCTCTCATTCATCTTCATGCATTGAAGTCCAGCTCAAGGGAATTCATCCAAGTGCTCTCAAGCATATCTCAACACTTGGAGATCCTCTTCCATGCCTTGCATCCATTCATGAGTAAGCATCTCAAGGCATAGGTAAGAGTATTTACTTTACTTGGTGTATTTGTGTCTCTAATTCTCTTTGTGTAAATTAGATCTTTCTCTCTTTGTGGGAGGTTGTCTCTTTGTGGGACTTAGGACATTCTCTTTGTGGGAGTAACTCTCTTTGTGAGAGTTTAGTGTCCTAGTGTAGGGCTAACCCTAATTCTCTGAGTGCGAGTTAGTGATTCTCTGTGTGGGAGTCTTGATCCTCGTGTAGGATTGGTTGGGTCCTTGTGTAGGGCATAAATCCTCTTTGTGGGGTTTCTCCTTGTGAGATTTGTATTCACTTCTCTGTGTGGGAATATAGTGAATATTGGTATGGCTGGATGTACCCAAGTTTGGGGAACCACTGTAAAACTTTGTGTTTGCGTTTGGATTGATTGTGCCTTTTAATTCCTCTTGCATTTATAATTCCGCATTTGCAAGTTTAATTTTAATTGGGCAATTTTATTGTCATTACACTATTCACCCCCCTCTAGTGTGGGTTGTTAGTATTGCAAGGGTAAGGCGATCCTTACAAGGGCACGTATTTCGAGATGATGATGACACCCAGAGAGAGTCATGGCGAGCAGCGTGGATGTGCAAGAGCAAGTGTGAAGAGATTTGAATCAAGGTAGAGTGTTGAAATGTGATGATTCAACTCTTTTACTCATCATGCCCAGGTCGCTCGGTCGAGCATGACAGTCGCTCGACCGAGCTTTGAGATGAGGACGAGCAGAGGAGCCAACATACTCGATCGAGTACTCTACAACTCGACCGAGTTACTGTCTGCTCGGTCGAGTGGTTTGAGCACTCGACCGAGTGAATTAAACGCAAATATAACAAAGAGTTGGCATGTTTTGAAGCTCTGCAGAGATCGTCAGCTTGGTCGAGCAATGTTGTCACTCGACCGAGTGATTGCCAACTCGGTCGAGCGAAGTTGATGCTTGACCGAGCGCCATGCTCAACCACCCCAGCGGCAGCAGCATTGGAGAGACTGCTCGGTCGAGTGTTGAGCTCGCTTGACCGAGCGGCATGGGGACAGGCAATTTCAGCCGACGGCTGAGATGTTCTTTTCACTCGTTTTGGGAGCCCTATTTAATCCTAAGGGTTGATTTGATTAGGGTTAATGCTTTTTTCATGATTTGGAGCCAGATAGAGCTGGGGCTGCTGATCACTCCACATTTTACACTCTTTTTCCCGCATGTTTGCATGCCATTTAGATCGCCCAAATCACGTTTTTCACGATATATCGACAAAATTGCGATGCTTTTCACGATTTGTTGTTTTTGTCGTATTTCAGGAGATTTGGGGCGATTTGGAGTGATCCCCTGATACACCTACTCCAGAGTGTCACCGATGACCTCCCCGAGGGGTATTTTGCTGTTGGAGAGGAGCGGAAGAAGAAAGAACGTCGTAGGAGCGACGAGGAGGCCAAAACAAGCTGTTTGGGCATTTTTGGTGTCTCACTCGGCCGAGTGACGGAGTTACTCGGCCGACCAGCGAGACACCGCTCGGCCGACCAGATCGGACACGTTTTATGTGTGCACTCGGCCGAGCGACGGAAGCCACATCGACCGAGTGACGAGACCCCGTCCGCCCGAGTGGCACTCAGACGACGCCCATCAAAAATCGCCAACTTACTGTTTTTCGTCTGCCTGAGCTTCAGAAGACCCACTCGGCCGAGTGAAAAATGCCGACCGCCCGAGTGTATAGAAGCCATCGGCCGAGTGACGACAACTCACTCGGCCGAGCCAACCCCGAAGTGAAGACCCCCGAAGACCCAGACTTACTGGAAATTCTCAGGGTTTGTCACTCGGCCGAGCGACTTTTGTCACTCGGCCGAGTGCGACGCGCTGCCTGTAGCGAAAATTGCGGTTTTCAGGCTGCGCATGGGCATTTTGGTCACAGTTTTTTGGACGAGTTTGGGGGGTATTTAACCCCTGTTTTTACCCTAGGTTAGGGAGCTTTTCTCTTTACTTTTTGCAGCTTTTTAGATTAAAACTTTTAGCTTTAGATTTTTGTGATTGGAGAAGATAGGAAAGTTTGTTTTTGTTGGATTGTTGGAAGAACTCTATTGGTTTGTCTCTCTCCCCTTTAAAAATACTATTTTTATTGCTTATTCAAATATTGTGATGAATTCTCTTTCTATTTCCATTGTTTATTCTTGTATTTGTGATATGAATTGTGAGTAGTCTATACGTCTTGGGGCGTGGGGATGGACCCTACGAGCCCAACTTCAGATTTGTGATGAATTGGTAGAAATATTGCTAGAATTGCTATTAGGGTTAGTTTGGGATCGATTTATTACGGATGGCTAGGAGTTCATACCGATTGGGATTTGCAAGAGATTGGATCCCAATTCGATAGGAAACCCTAGAAATCTGAATTGGGTTGGAGTCGAATTTCCGTAGTATCGGTTTGCAAGAGATTGGACCGATACTAGGGTTCTCGGTTGCAATTCCATGCCGATACCTGTTTGCAAGATATTGGACGGGTAGGAACTATCCCAACCTAGGTCGTGGCCCGAGTTTGCACGAGAGTGGGCTCGAGGCGCGATTGAACGATGATGTTGATCCTAATGCTAGCTTGCCTAGGCTAGGGTTTGCAAGAGATTGGACCCAAACCTAGGATAGCTATAGACCGGCAACAGCGCGAGAGCGTGAGCTAGGTTTTACATTCAGTTGCAACTAGTTCATCCGAAATTCTACCCTAGCCATGTTGATGTCAACGAGTCACATTGACGAGATACGGTGAGTAGCGGGGATTCCCTATTCCCTAGGCGTCTTTATTTGATTCGATACCTCCATATTTTGTCTGACGATTGTGACAGGATCGCCAAAGGCAAATTCTCTCTTTTCTGTTCTTAATAGCCAGGTTGTTCGGAGCAAGTACTTTCATTCGTCCTCCCTGTGTTCGATAACCCGCTCGCCGCGACACCGTGCGCTTGCAGTAAAACTACACGGTCGCACTTTTGGGTTACATTCCGGAGCGATCAAGTTTTTGGCGCCGTTGCCGGGGAGGCGATTGTGTTTGATCTTACCACCCTAGCTATTTCTTCTTTTTGTTGTTATTTCTTTATTTTTTTTATCTAACCCTTCCACTGTGCTAATCATTTCTTTGAAACTCTGTTTTCTCATTGCATGTACACGAGATCCACGGCGGACCCTGAAGCTATATTATTTGATCCCGATATCGAACATACCGTGCGGAGAATTAGAGCGGAGAGGAGACAAAATCCGGAAGGGAGGTTTATGACCAACCCGGAAACTGCGGAACAATTAGCGGCAAGAATGGCGAGGATCATTTCTATTCGCGATAGGCTTCGGCCTAAGACCTCTTCTATGACCTCATCCATTGCCGTACCGGAGTTGGCGGCCGACAAGAATTTTGAGCTGAAGACCGGACTAGTTGTTCTGATGCAGCAGGATCCATTTCATGGGAACACCCATGAAAATCCTCACTACCATATCCAGCTATTTTTGTCGAAGTGCGCCACATTTCAGATGCCGGGCGTCACCCTAGATGCCATCAGACTGCGCCTCTTCCCATTCACATTAAAGGACAAGGCTCTTTATTGGTTGAGGACACAAGCTGACGGAGTCTTTACCTCATGGGACGAGTTGGCGAGTGCGTTCATTGACAAGTTCTATCCGCCCTCCAAGACGGTAAAGATTAGGAGTGCTCTTATGTCCTTCAAGCAAGGACCCCAAGAGACACTCTACGAGGCTTGGGAGCGTTTTAAAGATCTGCAGCATCAGTGCCCGCACCATAGCATTGAAGATTGGGAGATAGTTCATAGCTTCTACAATGGTCTCCAACCGGGGACCAAGCAGATTATTGATGCCGCGGCAAATGGTGCCATCCTATCGAAGACTCCTGACGAAGCTACGGCCCTAATTGAGGAGATGGCCTCAAACAATCAACAATGGGGCGACGAGCGAGGACACTCTACATCCTCCTTGAAGCCAACTAGCATCTATGAGGCAAAGGCCGTAGCGGAGCTGATAAGCAAGTTTGATTCTCTCCACAATGTAGTGGAGAGACTGGAGAAGTATATCACGGAGCCCCAAGGAACCCCTTCCACATCCGCACCAACGAATCAAATGTGTGATTGGCAAGACCAATCTCAAGCTATGTATTTGGGAGGAGAGCTAGGAGAGGGATCCTTGGAGCAAGTTCAATATGTCGCGGGAAACCAAGGATATTGGGCCAACCCGGCCACAAGAAACCATCCCGGTTTCTCTTATGCCAACAATGAAGGAGCTTTGAACCCGCCGCAACAACCACCTCAACAATCTCGACCACCACCACCTCCACAACAATAACAATATCCACCGAGGGGGCCTCCACAACAAAATTTCCCATCGAAGCAACAAGTTCCACCCTGTAGGCCGCCCGGATACAATCAAGGGTGGAGAAATCAAAACCCTCCACAAGCTCAACAACGATCCGACTTCGAAGCTAGAGTGGAGGAGTTTATGGTCGAGCAAAAGAAGGTCAATGCTTCCTTGAAGGCGGGTCAAGACTCCCTTACAACCATTGTAGCTCAAATCTCAGAGCAATTGGCGTTGCTCAATCGAAATACTCAACAATTACCGGCTCAACCCGAGCAAAACCCACGGGGAAACACCGGCCACATCAATGCCGTGGTTGCCGTTACAACTAGAGGCGGGAAGGATACCACCCCCGCCATGATTCCTACCGAGGAGCCCGTGGAGGAGAATGTAGAGCCAATTGAGCCGGTAGTTGAAGTTGAGAGGGAGAAAGAGCCGCAAGAAAAGGAGAAATCTAGAGCGGAGCAATAGATTGAAGAGATGCGCTTTATGCCACCGGTCCCATTCCCCCAGAGGCTTGCTAGAGCAAAAATGGAGAAAAGGCTAGCAAAGTTTCTCGAGTATTTGAGAGGGGTTAGCCTCAACATTCCCTTCCTCGACGCCATCGTGGAAATCCCGACATACGCCAAATTTTTAAAGGATTTGATTTCGGGGAGAAAGAGGAAGGAGAAGATTATGCTCACCGAGGAGGGCTCTTGGTTCACCAAGAGAGAGAAGGAGCCGGCTAAATTCAAAGACCCGGGGTGTTTTCGAATTCCTTGCACCTTGGGCGGCGTCCCTCTACAAAAGGCGTTGGTGGACTTAGGTGCTAGTGTTAGCCTCATGCCTCTCTCTATGTTCCTAAGGCTAAACACCGGGACAAAATTGAAGCCTACCGATATGAGGATACAATTAGCCGATGGACGGATCATGAGGCCGGTAGGGATCGCAGAGGACATCCCGCTTCAAGTCCCGGGGGGCATATGCTTGCCATGCGACTTCGTGATTATGGATGTTAAGGAGGAGGGAGATACGTCGTTAATACTTGGACGACCGTTCCTCGCCACCGCCGGTGTCATTGTCGACGTACGAGAAGGTACCCTAACATTGAACGTCGGCAACATCGAGGTGGAGCTTCATATTCCTAAGGCAATGAAACACCTGCCTTACCACGAGGAGCTGGACTATATGGACCTCCTTGACGAGGTAATTGAGGAGGCGATCCCCCATTCGATCGGCGCTCTATTCAAAGAAGATTTTGAGGAAGGCCCGGATTTGGACCAAGAGGAGAAGATAAATGACTCCCCCGACTTCTCCGCTAAAATTGATGAAGGCGACGCTGATGTCGCAAGGATTCGAGAGCTCTGCAAGCTCTCAAAATTAAGGTCTCCGAAGAAAGCCCCGCCGATACAGAAATCGGCTTCACCGGTGAAGCCGAGGACCGGAGCAAACGCTAGCTTAGGGGAGCCATCCCCCAACACTATTCGAGACGAGAGACTACCGAGGGAGAACACGCCGCCGCAACTTCCGAATCCAAGCGTTCTCCCCGAAAAATTTGACGGGTGCATCTCATATGCACCAAACATCCCGCATTAATTGAAAATCATAGGGGGTCGAGCTCACGACCTTAAACGAGCGCTTGTCGGGAGGCAACCCGACGGTTATAGCTTTATTTTTGCTTTTCCTTTATTTTTGTTTTAGAAATTTTTAGTGTTTTAAGTCGTTCGCCCCAAAAATTTTGTGATAACTGGTCCTATTTTTCTTGGCAGGAGAGGAGAATGAGGTACCCATCATTAGGAGGATGAACAAGGTGACGAGGAGCACCCCAGGAAGGCGCTCGATGCTTAGGAGGAAGATGAAATCGACTGGAGGAAGAAAAACAGAGTTTAGAGCCCAAACGAAGACAAACAGCAGAAAACAAGGTTCACTCGGCCGAGTATACTAGTCACTCGGCCGAGCACATAAGTTCGTCCGCCCGAGCGGCTCACGAACGAGGGAAGTCTGCTGTACCCAACTCTCTGTTTCTTTTCTTGATTTCAGTATAACTGCCACTCGGCCGAGTATATATATTCACTCGGCCGAGTAAAACTGATACGCTCCTAGGGCGAGTCATGCCGAGTAACTTGAGCCACTCGGCCGAATGGACTTACTCCACTCGGCCGAGGGTGGCAAGGCCACTCGGCCGAAGCGTAAGAGGGAGGGAATTTTTCCGTTGAGTTACTCGGTCGAGCGACCTAGTCACTCGGCCGAGTCGTAACTTTTGCTATAAAAGGGGTCGCTGGGGGGCTCGTTTTTCGAAACGAACTAAATCGCAATACCCGACCCTTTGACTCCCCCAGCACCCGAATCTCTCCCCCACTCACCCGCTCGCTCGTCCGCCGCCGTCGCTCGGCCACCCTTCGCCGGCCGAGCCCGCCGCGCCTCCGCCCGAGTCGCCGGCGGCGGCCACAACTCCGGCCGAGCTCCGGTAACCCGATTTTCGCCTTTTTCCTCCTCTTTTGTGTATTTTTCGACGATCCATGCGTTAAACGAACCCCAAACCCAAATTAATTTCAATTTCTATCTATTATACCCCTAATGCCCCATACATTTTGAATATTACTCGCTGATATCTCCGTTTCATGTGCAGGTTATATTTGGGAGCTTAGGGGAGCCCAGGGGAGCTTCCAGAGACTGTTTTGGGCTACGTGGAGGCGTCGTCTTCGCACGCTTCCATAGCTTTGCTCTCGCGGCGTGTCGCGGTATACTCTTTCCTTTACTTTACGCACGCCGCACTTTTCACGTTTTTTGGTGAGCGCTCGGGGCCCATATGCCGCCCCGGACACGGCCGCGGTCGAGGAGAGCTTCCGCCAAGCGGAAGCGATCGGATGATGCCGGCCCCTCCCACGAGGTGGAGGACTCTCCTCCGTCTTCTCCACCACACCCCGTTCACCCAGCACAGCCTGCAGGCCCCGCACAGCCTGCAGAGCCCGCACAGCCCATACACCCCGCACAGCCACTCCCTGCCGCTCCACAGCCACCACCTCCGGTTCCACTTATCGGGCCGCTGGGGATTACGTTCCGGGACGACGCACACCGCGTCGCTTTTGAGCGCATTTCCCAGCGCTCGATCGTACCCTCCAGGTTCGCACACCTTGCAGACCTAGGACGCCTGGGGGTACTCGAGGGGATGCTCACGTTGTACGACAACGTGGGCTGGCAAGATTTCTTCCAGGTGTCGGCGGACACGTTTATCCGTCCGACACTTGAGGTGCTTAGTTTGATCGCCCGGACCGACGAGGGATGCTCGTTTCGGTTCATGGACCGAGAGTGCCAGGTCACTCTCGGTATGATGAGAGCTTTCTTCTCGTGGCCTGATGTCCCCGGGGCCGACCGTGGTTACGCCCCCACCCACATTCCCCCGCCTTCCTTCGATGCCGGCGCCTTCTGGGCCCGGATCACGGGTCTACCTGCTGCCTTCGACCCTAGTATGGCCAAGGCCTCAGCCATCGTCCACCCTTGCCTCCGTATAGCTCAGCGCCTCATGGAGACTACCTTTTTGGCGAGATATGAGCCGGGTACGATGTCCACGCCGGAGCTTTATATGCTCTACGCGATGACACACCCCAGAGCTCTATCTAGGGAGGGCGATGAGTTGGTCCCCGCCGTCGTGATTGATGTCGCGGCCTGGTTTTTGGACCGCATCATCGTATCGGTGGGCGCTCGCTCACCGATATGCTGTGGCGGCCTGATCACCCTGCTCGCCCTTATGACCGGCGAGGACTTTCCAGATGACCTGCGACGAGCACCGGGCCCCACTTCACTGTCCATAGATGTCATGGCCCGGATGAAGATGCTTCGTCCGCACGGTGAGCGACACTGGGTCTGGCTGCAC
The DNA here is from genome assembly GCA_030789695.1 of Scilla litardierei. Taxonomy (NCBI): domain Eukaryota; kingdom Viridiplantae; phylum Streptophyta; class Magnoliopsida; order Asparagales; family Asparagaceae; genus Scilla; species Scilla litardierei. The sequence continues at coordinate 761,239,634 of CM061142.1, forward strand.
GGCCCCTACGGTGCCGATTACATGATTCTTCCGAGGCCAGCTCGGACACAGATTGCACCGGCCCAGGTGGACTGGCTCCTGACGTTGGATCTTCTGATCCCAGCCGCATACGTGCTCGAGGCCGAGGAGGCCGAGCAGGCCCACGCTGCCCATGCTGCACCCGCAGACCCCGCTGAGCCTGCTGAGCCCGCTGCACCTGTTGACCCAGTGGCCCCTCAGCCTATCCCTGATATTTCTGCTGCTCCCGACGCCTCTGTCCACACTTCTGTCGGTGTCGGGAGTACCCTCGCTGAGCCCACTTCCACAGCTTCCACGCCTACGACCACTTCCACTACCTCCATGCCCACCACCACCACTGGCCCTCTGTCTGTCGAGCCCCTTTGCTCTGCACTTCCCGAGCGCCCACCGACCTTTGTTGAGAGTGGAGAGCCCTCTTTTACTGTCGCCGTGGAGACCGTGGTCTCCACCTCTGTCCCCACCGCTGCTGTATTTTCTGAGAGTGTCGTGGCGTCTGTCCACACGTCTGTGTCACCGACCTCTCTGGCCGCCTCGCCGCCATTTTTACACGCCACTTCCACTGCTGCTGCCTCCACTTCTTACCAGCCTGCGCCCCGTCCTCCCACTGAGGCTAGGCCCACACTTGCGAGCACAGCACCCTACCTCCACTTACCTGCTGAGCCCATCATCTACGCCACCCGTGTACGCCAACCCCGTCCTGCACAGCACAGACCGGTGCGTCCCTCTACACCACCTCCCCCCAACACTGTACTTCAGAGCATTCGTGCTCTCGAGGGGGCGGTGAGTGGCCTCAGAGGTGACCTTAGGACCCTGTCCGCCACCGTCACTGATATGGCTCGCCACTTCAACCTGCTCCCGCATATTCACTACTGCCTCACCCAGGTCCTAGAGCGGCTCCCTCGCGTACCCACACCCAGCCAGCACGCCCCCACCCCCACTTCTACACACACCCAGCCTGCTTCCACTTCCACACCCACACCCACACCAGCTCAGCAGCCTGTTCCACCACCACCACCTCCGCCTCAGGACGGAGACGGCGCAGCCCCACCTTCTTAGGCACTCTTGATGCCATTGATTCTTTTTTCCGTTGTGCTGCCCGTCTCTGCTGGGTCCTGTTGATTTTTGGCCACCCCACCCTCCCCTCACTGTTTTTGGGTACACATTTTCTTTATATATATTTCTATATCTTTTTTAGGAGAGAGGGAGAGTTTTTGGTGTCACACCGTTATATCTACATCACTCCTATATCTGCATGCATCATGCCCGCATCATATTTTTATTTCTTATTTTTCTTTTGTTATTTTAGTTTCTTCATCATCATGCATGCATCCTCACATTCCCCTCACTTTACACGTCTCTCGGTGTGCCACACTTCGCACATTGAGGACACTGTGCCATTTAGCTTGGGGGGAGTGAGTTCTCACGTTCTTTTCGATTTAGCACCTTTATTTTTGTTTTTTTCACGCCATTTTCCGCATTTGCACTCATTTTCATCACTTTTTCTTCTTTTTACCATGCATCACGTTTTTCTTATTTTCTTTGTGTGTCGCATTGTGATTAGTTTCATTTTCCCTTTATCTTTATTTCTTTTTCATCTCATGCTAGAGATGACTTTTCTGTGATGATGATTACGTGGCGTTAGCTTTCTCTATATATGCATGCTATATTTGTCATGTCTTAGATTTTATTTCTGATATCATATGCTATGACTTGCCTTGCATTTAGAGATAGTAACCCACACTTTTTCCGCATGAAAATGGATGAAATTTTATTATTAGCTGAGTCTGAATATTCATATGTATGCTATCGCAGAAAACACACCAAGATTCACGCATTGAATGCTTATATCTGGAGTACCGTTTTCTTTTCCTATATCACTTCTATATGCATGATTTGTACGTTTCACTTCAGGATGATTGAATGATGTTGGCTATGATAAATCTGGATTAGTTAGCTTTTTTGTGATCGAAACTGAGTAGATTAGATTACCCTGCTGAAGTTGTCGTGCACGTCCTGTAGAGTGAACTGAGAGACATATTTATTTCTTTCTCCACATATCTTGAACATCATTTCTCTATTTTAAAATCATTGGTGAATCTCCCCTTAGCGACTCTAATATATGGCATTTCCCCCGCTATTGATTCCCAGCTCCAAAATTCCCAAAACCAAAGCAAGAAAAAAAAGAAAAAAATTCTTGTATATTCTTACTTCTCTTTGAGTTGGGATCATTGTGTACATATGCTATCTGAAAAAAAAGAAAAAAAAGAGAAAAGAACATCAATAAAAGATCCCATCTCATGTTCTCTCTTTCTTTCCCTCTTTTTGTTTTTATTTTTTTGGAGCTTCATAAAAATGGCGATGTAAATATTGTTTTTGTGCCACCACGCTTATAGATAAGCTTGGGGGAGAGAATCCGATGATGTGTGAGAGAGTGACTACTTGACGTTGCACGACAACCTAGGCTATGTAATATTCTATACTCGGTAAGATCGTTTTAGCTTTACGAAATCCAGAAATCTATGCTTAGCACTCATTTCATGAAATCCACATCTTTCTATTCTTTCTATTCTACTGTGTGATATTCTTATACTCCTCATAGAAAGCATTCAATTGAAAAGTGTGTGATCTGTGATATTGTATACGGCTTTAAATGATTCAGACGATGTTAATTTTAAAATTATTCCGTTTTTCATGATATATCAATAATCTTGGGTTTTCTATTTCTATCTGCGCCATTATACTATGATATCGAAATAAAATTCTTTGACATGTGTTTTACATTCGGTGCATGCTATATGATTGAGCAAAACCCACGTCCTGAGAGAATAATCTAGCAGCTTCCCTCTTCGCTTTCTTCTTTCTTCTTCGTTTTTAGTTTTCCATTTTTCCGCCGTTTTCGTTTTTGAAATCCATCGGGTTCGCCTTTTACTTATCTTCCTCGAGGACTTGTAAGAGGTAAGCTTGGGGGATTTTGATCACTCCACATTTTACACTCTTTTTCCCACATGTTTGCATGCCATTTAGATCGCCCAAATCACGTTTTTCACGATATATCGACAAAATTGCGATGCTTTTCACGATTTCTTGTTTTTGTCGTATTTCAGGAGATTTGGAGCGATTTGGAGTGATCCCCTGATACACCTACTCCAGAGTGTCACCGATGACCTCCCCGAGGGGTATTTTGCTGTTGGAGAGGAGCGGAAGAAGAAAGAACGTCGTAGGAGCGACGAGGAGGCCAAAACAAGCTGTTTGGGCATTTTTGGTGTCTCACTCGGCCGAGTGACGGAGTTACTCGGCCGACCAGCGAGACACCGCTCGGCCGACCAGATCGGACACGTTTTATGTGTGCACTCGGCCGAGCGACGGAAGCCACATCGGCCGAGTGACGAGACCCCGTCCACTCGAGTGGCACTCAGACGACGCCCATCAAAAATCGCCAACTTACTGTTTTTCGTCTGCCTGAGCTTCAGAAGACCCACTCGGCCGAGTGAAAAATGCCGACCGCCCGAGTGTATAGAAGCCATCGGCCGAGTGACGACAACTCACTCGGCCGAGCCAACCCCGAAGTGAAGACCCCCGAAGACCCAGACTTACTGGAAATTCTCAGGGTTTGTCACTCGACCGAGCGATTTTTGTCACTCGGACGAGTGCGACGCGCTGCCTGTAGCGAAAATTGCGGTTTTCAGGCTGCGCAGGGGCATTTTGGTCACAGTTTTTTGGACGATTTTGGGGGGTATTTAACCCCTGTTTTTACCCTAGGTTAGGGAGCTTTTCTCTTTACTTTTTGCAGCTTTTTAGATTAAAACTTTTAGCTTTAGATTTTTGTGATTGGAGAAGATAGGAAAGTTTGTTTTTGTTGGATTGTTGGAAGAACTCTATTGGTTTGTCTCTCCCCCCTTTAAAAATACTATTTTTATTGCTTATTCGAATATTGTGATGAATTCTCTTGCTATTTCCATTGTTTATTCTTGTATTTGTGATATGAATTGTGAGTAGTCTATACGTCTTGGGGCGTGGGGATGGACCCTACGAGCCCAACTTCAGATTTGTGATGAATTGGTAGAAATATTGCTAGAATTGCTATTAGGGTTAGTTTGGGATCGATTTATTACGGATGGCTAGGAGTTCATACCGATTGGGATTTGCAAGAGATTGGATCCCAATTCGATAGGAAACCCTAGAAATCCGAATTGGGTTGGAGTCGAATTTCCGTAGTATCGGTTTGCAAGAGATTGGACCGATACTAGGGTTCTCGGTTGCAATTCCATGCCGATACCCATTTGCAAGAGATTGGACGGGTAGGAACTATCCCAACCTAGGTCGTGGCCCGAGTTTGCACGAGAGTGGGCTCGGGGCGCGATTGAACGATGATGTTGATCCTAATGCTAGCTTGCCTAGGCTAGGGTTTGCAAGAGAATGGACCCAAACCTAGGATAGCTATAGACCGGCAACAGCGCGAGAGCGTGAGCTAGGTTTTACATTCAGTTGCAACTAGTTCATCTGAAATTCTACCCTAGCGATGTTGATGTCAACGAGTCACATTGACGAGATACGGTGAGTAGCGAGGATTCCCCATTCCCTAGGCGTATTTATTTGATTCGATACCTCCATATTTTGTCTGACGATTGTGACAGGATCGCCAAAGGCAAATTCTCTCTTTTCTGTTCTTAATAGCCAGGTTGTTCGGAGCAAGTACTTTCATTCGTCCTCCCTGTGTTCGATAACCCGCTCGCCGCTACACCGTGCGCTTGCGGTAAAACTACACGGTCGCACTTTTGGGTTACATTCCGGAGCGATCAGCTGCCACCATTGAAGAGCTTTGTTGAGAGATTAGAGTTAGGGGTTTGATTGTGAAGTTGAGCGATTTTCTTCATTACTTGTAACGCCTCGCTTCCCAAGAAATGATGGAAGCAAGAACGTTACTAAGGTTAGCATGAACTGGAGCGGTGAAGCTCGAGTTCATTAAGCGTTTGTTATACCTACATCAAAGCAAGTTCTTGCATGCATTTCAGAACAATAAGAAACATTTATAAAGTTAAAGCCACAACCAGAAAAATGTCCATACACGAAATAAAACAACAAGCCTCGGCAGGGCCAAAGTAACAACAAAAGGAAATAGCATACCCTAAAATAAAGCACTAAAGCAAAACTAAAAGGAAGCAGTAACAGCTCTAGAATCTAGTCCTACATAGGGAGTGACTCAGCATCAACGACAAACTCCTGGCTCTCTAAATCAGGAGTCTCGAACGGGTCCTCCTGGTACTCTGGCTCGGGATCTGATATACATTCAAAAACACGAATGTATGTCAGCAAGGGTCTGCAAGAAGAGGTGAGACGACCAGGACAACGTGTTCAAATTGCAATAAATTATGAAGCATTTAATTGTTTGCATAAGATGACATTAGCTTGGTTATAAACATGTCAAATTATAAAGTAAAGTAAAGCATTTGTAAACATGGTAGTTCTAGGGAATTTAAAGACAAGCATTAATGACCATTTTACAGATGTTGCAATTCTAGTGTTGCAACTGAGATAACACAGATGAGTTCATGTTCGGTGTCAAAGTTTTCTATCTCTCATAGGGTTCATGCCTTTAAGATGTAATGAGTGGATCGTTCTTCTCACAGGGGTACTACCATGATTGACTCTACCCACCACATGCGGGTGGTGCTCTTGAAGAGAGGATCCCTTCATACGCTTAGTGGCCGCTCAACCTTAACCACACCCCAGATTTGTGCTGGAACATGAGCCAGCCTAGTCGACTCACATGACATCACGAAATCAAGATTCGCCTTTGAGGCGCACGAATTCACGAATTAAGCATTTCAAGATGTTCCATTATTGTCGTTCTGGTAAAGTGTTTATAAGCAAGATGTGCACCAAATTAATCAACATTAATTCTTTTCTTACAACATTTAGAGCAATTTTCCAAATGAGATTTTCGGGTTGATTAGTGAACATGCTGCAAATAATTAATTTTTAAATAGTAATCCTTAAAACATAAACATTCGGAATTATATATCAATATGACAAATTTTCAGCCTATAACATCATGGTATTTTTCATGCGCATCATTTCTCAGGTAAATTTCACGTTATTCAACTTAAAGCGAAAAAGACAAAATTAACTCTAAACTTCAAAAATTCATTACAATTTGTATACTTGCCTATTTTTGATGAACTTGGTGTCGTTGGGTTCGTCTCGACGAGCACTACGCTACGGTGAGATCGGTTCTCTGGTTTGATGAAATATACATTCAGATCAGGTTCTTTCCAACATAACAAATGTTAAAATAATCCCTACGACATCTAATAATCTGATTTTATTAAGCTCTTTAATCTAGGTTGTGTGTTATAGCATGGTAAGGGATAGGTCTACTTACCGTTGTCGCAGCGGTGTAACGAAACGTAGCAAGGGGCAGCGACGACGCGTACAGCGTCTAACGGTGGCTACGGCATGGGAACACGTTGCGACATCGAGTGAAGAAGCAGACAGCGGTGTTTACGGGTCGTCGGGGTCTGCAATTGGCCAGAGGGGAGGCAGAGCGGCAGTAGTTGGTGGCCTGGGGCAGTTAGCCGGTAGTCTGAGGGGTTTCCCAGCCTGGGCATGAACTGCATGTGGTGCACGGGGAATGTAACGACCACTTTTCGTTGTACCTTATTCGTGCACGTGCTTTTGGCCGTGCACGTGTTTATTTTAGACTTTATTTGATTGTGAACACTTTTATGTGATATGCCGTTGTGAACGTCTCTGAGAGTATTAAATAGTGGCACTATCTTGGAACGACATTTCTCGAGTCGTTTTTCAACAATTTAATCTCACTCGATGAGACGTGACGACTTTCACTTTTGACGGGAGACGTTTCTATTTTTAGTTACGTCGTCCGACATTGAAATTGATATCCTTCTTCTTAGTTAGCTCACTTTCGTCATCACGATCACCCCGATATTTTTTTTATAATTTTTGGAGCTTATTTGACCACTTTTATATTTTTAACAAGGTTTATAATATTTTTAATAATTAATTTTTAAATTATTTTCGGCCAAATAAAATTTATTTGAGTTTTAAACGTATTAAAGAATTTTTGAGCCAATTTCCAGCTCATTTGGACCGCATCAAATCCTTGTGTGAGTTGGAGAAGTTGAGATTCAAATTTTAAATATTTTTGAACTTCTAATCCTATTAGATTTAGCCCTAGACCAAGTCAACCCATCTACACTATATAAACAACCCCTAGAAAGACCTATTTTCGCAAGAAAATAACCCTAGCCGCTTCCAAACTCAAATTTGACGTTGCGACGAATCGTCGCAACGTTGCGACGAACTTCTGCCGCACGACCGAGGAAAACAGCTCCGTTCCCCCCGCTCAGACCGAAGCCCCGCCCCGCACCAAGCCCGCTCCGCACGCTGCAGCAGCCGCCCGCTCCGTTCCCCCACTCCGACCAAGAGAGGCTCTCGGTCAGACCGAGAGCTCAAGCCGCACAGCCGCCCGCACCAACCCCCGCACCGTTCGCCCGCCTCCGCCCGTGCCCGACCGGCCCGCATCTCGGCATCGACCGACGTTGCAACGTTGCAATGTTGCAAAGTTGCAACCCCCGTATCCAAGGCGCACGACCGGCCCGCTCCTCCGTACCGACAGAGAGAACCAAGCCCCGCACCGACCGCAGCGTCGCACAGCCCGTTCCCCTGTGTCTGACCGAGCCAACCTCCCGCATTGGCTGTGTACGACCGAGAGCCATTCGTCGCTACCCCTCACCCGTCACACCACTTGCCACCGTGGGCCCCCCAAGTTCTCCAGAGGTATTGTGGGTCCCCCATAGGTCCCTAGGACTACTGTGGGCCCCACCTAGGTGCTTGCTCTTCGAGGGTTGCCGCGTACGACGTTGCGACACGTCGTAGCCGTCGTCGCACGTGCTAGCTTTGGAATCTGAAATCGTTGCTCCGGTTGATTGCTCTGAAATTTCCAGCGGGGAATCTAATTGGAATCTGGACTTGGAGCGCGATATTATTATTCCAACCCCCGGCGTCGCTACCCGACGCCGGTGTAGCTTTCGCGTCGTGTTGAGGTAACGCTTGCACCCCTAGGACCCCCAACCCAATTGCATGCTAACCAAGACTAAAATCAGTATTTTTAAAGTATTTTAAATGTTTTAGCAATCACTAATCAAGATTAATTAAACGGATGTAGGCCGATGGACTCGTGCACGTAGGAATTGTGACTTTGGACTCGTTGGACAGTGTTTCTCTGACGTGATACTTGCAGGCAAGTGAAATTTGCCAAATCTTGTGTAGGGCCATGTTTTTAGGCCACTTCCGTGTTTTTAGCATAAAAGAGACTAGTCAGTGAAATGATAGCTGGCTAGACGCTTACTTGATCTAGTTTGACAACGAAACTAGATCCGTCACCTAAATTGATCTAGCTTGACAACGAAGCTAGATCCAACCCTTAAACTTGTTCATGCATTGATATCTGCCACGTTTAAATTCTCTACATGTACGCACTTTTAACTGCCATGCATTCCATCTTACATGTCATCCTAGTGATTGATGCATTCGTAGCACACGCTACACTACTTGTTCTTCCTTGTCCGGCTAGGTGCACCCCTACGCCATACTTGTTTAAAACACTTCCTGGCTCGTGGTCCAGAATCGGGCCTCATGTGTTGGTTGAAAACCAATGCCCGATACACGTGGAGGGGTAGGGATAAACAGTCACTTGAGCTTAGGAGTTGGCCCGCGCAGCCGCTCTAGCCAAAAGGCAGAATCTCTGTGCACGAGGTGATTTCTTTACTTGTCTTGTACTTGTCTTGTGGTTGATTCATGCCATGTTTAAATGCCATGCTCGTACTTTACTTTACTTTACTTTACCTGTTGCACTCATTTCTTTAACTGCCATGTCATTGCATCATGCTAGAACTGCTAGGTCGCTTTACTTTTACCTACTTTCAGTTTCCTTGCACAAGTCTTCCAGACTTGCTGACATGTGCCCCTTGCTCTTTTGGGTGTCACATGTTAGACCCTGACCAGAGACAGTTGTTGAGGACGAGGTGTTTGCTGACGCTGAGCCTGAGCCTACGTTCGTTGAGGAGTTCGAGGACACCGGAGACCAGTCTTAGTGACTGTTGAGTTGCTTTTGCTTTAGGTTGCTGTTAGTTGTCGGTGCTTGCACCATTACTTTGTTTTCGTACTTTGTACTTTTGCTGGCCATGCTGGGGCCTCTTTTAGACTCTTTTATTTTAGCCTGGTGGCTTTTTCTGCGATGTTGAGATTTATTATTATGGATATTCTGAGATGTTTCTTTTGTCTCTTTTCGTTATTATCTTTGTTTTGTTTCGCGTTGCAAGGACCTGCAATTTAAATGTTGATTGACGCTTATCGGAATTGCAGCTTTGTAGCTTCAAGTCTGAGCGGACCTTCTCACGCTTCGCCTCCACGTTTTTGGGAAGCGGGGCGTGACAGGTTTTGTTGGTGGCACATGCAGGTCCTCTCTTGCGATTGCAAACTAACGGAACAACGATAATAAACGGAATGTCCATTAAATAAATTGCAACATACAAGTCATTAAGCTTTGAGTCTAATTTGTTAGTTCGTTTTCTATGTCCTTAGATGGCTGGACGACGACAGACCCGATCTGGCAGTGGGCCCAATCGTGCTGAGGTACCGGATAGAGAGCCCACCAATGCTGAGATCATGAGGATGATGCATCAGATGATGCAGGTGCAGCAGGGCATGCTCCAGAACACTCAGAGTGCTCCTCGCCACGAGCCAGGAGCGAAGCAGTTTCGGGAGCTGGGCCCGACGTACTTTGATGGATCTGAAGGACCGTTGGCTGCAGAGGAGTGGATCAGAAACACTGAGGATAATCTGAAGATGTCGAAGGTCAACCCGGCTGGATGGGTTGATCTGGCGAAGAAGCAGCTGAAGGATAATGCCCAAAATTGGTGGGATGCAGAGGAGGAGCTGTTGGTGAGCCCCATACCTTGGGCTACTTTCAAGTCCAGGTTCGATGAGGAGTACTTTCCGAAGGCTGCTAGGAGGGAGATGTTGCAGCGCTTCATTGAGCTGAAGCAGGGGAATCTGACGGTGGACCAGTACCACCAGGAGTTTACTAGATTGAGTCGCTTCGCGCTGAAGATGGTAGAGGATGCTGAGGAGAAGGCTCAGAGGTTTCTGCAGGGTCTTTCTATAGATTTGCAGAGTCTGATGTCTACGACGGACATGGAGTCTTATCAGAAGTTGCTGGTAGCTGCTCGGAGACAGGAGCTGATTGCAAGGGAGAAGAGAGGACTGATTTCTGGAGCTGGGAAGAGGCCTATGGAGCAGGTCAGAGGAGTGGTTAGGCCAGGGACTAGGCCTAATCAGCCAGTGCAGTTCAAGAGGCCAGGTGTGCCTCCTCAGAAGACTTGCTATTTCTGTGGTAAGACCGGGCATGTCAAGGATCAGTGTAGGAAGATGTTGGGACAGTGCCTGATTTGTGGAGACCCTACTCATGCTATGAAGGAGTGCCCTAAGTCTAAGCTACCTTGGAAGGAACCAGTCACAGCACAGCCGTTGCAGCAGAGAGCACCTGTACCTGCAGGTCGTGGAGCACCTCTCGCTCCTCAGAGGCAGGCTTTTCAGCAGGCCGTGCAGCCGAGGAAGCAGGCTTACCTGATGACGGCAGTGGAGAGCGAGGCTGTGGATGAGGTTATCACAGGTAACTCTCAAACTAGTTGTTTCCTTCCTTAGATAGTTTTGATTGTTAGCTTATGTTTGTTTGATTGCATATGATTGTTTGCTAGAATAGGGTTTGATTGTTAGACTGTTTGATAGGTGTGATTTTGGTGTGCACGAGTCCTCTTTGACTCCGGTGCATCGATGTGCATTATTTCTCGGAGCTTCGTGGAGAAGCATTCCTTGACGACTTCCCCTCTTCCCAAGAGTTGGAATATCGTTACAGGAAATGGCGTGATCTCGGTGCATCGTGGGTGCAATTCTTGCCCTTTGGTGGTCTGTGGACATGAGCTTTACGCTGACTTTATTATCCACGACATCATTAACTACGATGCAGTGCTTGGAATGGATTGGCTTTCGATCTTCTATGCTACGATCGATTGTCGGAGGAAGAAGGTGGTGTTCTAGATACCCGGACATCCAGTGTTCGAGTTCAGTCGTGGTAGCAGTTCCCTTGGTCCTGTCAGGTTTCGGGCCAAGCCGGTGGAGATTGTTGCTATGCAGATGGAGTAGGATAGACCAGCTGTGGTACGTGAATTCGACGACGTCTTCCCCGAGGAGATGTCTGGACTGCCGCCCGATCGAGCTCTCGAGTTTTCGATCGACCTTGTTCCGGGAGCGTAGCCTATTTCGAAGGCGCCGTATCGGATGGCTCCAGCAGAGTTGGAGGAGTTGCGTAGGCAGCTGGATGAGCTTCTACAGAAGGATTACATCAATCCTAGTGTGTCTCCGTGGGGAGCACCGGTGTTGCTGGTGAAGAAGAAGGATGGTTCGCGTCGCATGTGTGTGGATTACCAGGAGCTGTATGCTGTGACTATCAAGAATAAATATCACTTGCCTCGTATAGATGACATCTTTGATCAGCTCGGAGGATCAAGGGTGTTCTCTAAGTTGGATTTGAGGAGTGGCTACCATCAGCTTAAGGTGAAGAAGGACGACATCCCGAAGACAGCTTTCAGGACGAAGTACGGTCACTACGAGTTCGTGGTTATGCCATTTGGTGTAACCAATGCGCCCGCAGTCTTTATGAACCTGATGAATCTGGTCTTCTACGACTTTCTAGACAAGTTTGTCGTTATCTTTATTGACGACATCCTGATCTATTCAAAGTCGGAGGAAGAACATGCCTCGCACTTGAGGACAGTGTTGGAGATCTTGAGGAAGCATCGTTTGTATGCTAAGTATTCCAAGTGCGAGTTTTGGCTGGATAGAGTTGCCTTTCTCGGGCATGTGGTGTCTGGTGATGGAATTTCTGTGGACCCCGAGAAGATTGTGGCTATTAGAGAGTGGCCGGTTCCGTAGTCGGTGTCTGAGATCCGGAGCTTCCTTGGACTTACAGGATATTATCGACGTTTCATTAAGGACTTTTCCCGGATTACTGAGCCGATGACCAGACTGACGCGGAAGGATGTACCATATGTTTGGTCTGATGATTGCGAGAAGGATTTTGGTATTCTGAAAGAGAGATTGACGACTGCCCCTATACTTGCTGTGCCTGATCGGAGTGGAGGATTTGAGATCTTTTGCGATGCTTCTGGCAAGGGTCTTGGATGTGTGTTGCATCAGCATGGCCATGTGGTTACGTATGCTTCTCGTCAGCTTAAGGCTCATGAGAAGAATTACCCGACACATGATTTGGAGTTGGCTGCGGTTGTGTTTGCGCTGAAGATTTGGAGGCACTTCCTGCTGAGTGAGAAGGTGAAGCTCTTCACTGATCACAAAAGCTTGAAGTATATCTTTACACAGAAGGAGCTCAATATGCGACAGCGTCGATGGTTGGAGCTCATGGCAGACTACGAGATTGACTTGCAGTATCACCCTGGCAAGGTGAATGTGGTTCCGGATGCACTGAGCAGACTTCCAGCGGTGATGATGTTGACCTCGCAGTGGAGATTGCAGCAGGATTTTTGCGAGACTGGTATCGAGATTATTCTTCCTGGAGAGACCTCTTCGTTGATGAGTATGCAGATACAGTCGACGATCGTGGATAGGATCAAGGCTGGACAGGCTGGAGATGCTAAGCTTGTGAAGATTCTGGAGCAGGTGGAAGCCGGTCTGCGGACTGACTTTTTGATTCACGAGGATGGTTCGTTGAGATTTGGAGCCAGGTTGTGTGTGCCGGCTAGAGACATCAGAGAGGAATTATTGGTGGAGGCACACAGTTCGCCGTATTCTGTGCATCCTGGTGGGACCAAGATGTACAAGGATCTTCGTCTGAACTTTTGGTGGCATGGTATGAAGAGGAGTGTGGCTCAGAGTGTAGCCAAGTGTTTGGTTTGCCAACAAGTAAAGGCGGAGCATCAGCGTACGGTAGGGTTGCTACAACCGCTTCCGATTCCGGAGTGGAAGTGGCAACACATCACTATGGATTTCGTGACTGGACTACCTCGGAGTCCGAAACAGAACGACGCAATTTGGGTGATCGTAGACCGATTGACCAAATCCGCGCACTTTATTCCCTTCCAAGTGGGACAGTTTACTGAGACACTAGCAAGGAGATACATGGAGGTAAATACGTTTACACTCCGTTTCTATTTCCTTTTCCTAGTTTAGATAGTGATGTAACGTGAATCGTGCAGGAGATCGTACGACTTCACGTAGTCCCCGTGAGTATCGTATCGGACAGAGACACGAGATTCACATCTCAGTTTTGGCAGAGTCTGCAGAAGAGCTTGGGTACGAGTCTGAGTTTCAGCACGGCGTACCACCCGCAGACGGATGGCCAGTCCGAGAGGACGATTCAGATCTTGGAGGATATGTTGAGAGCGTGCATGCTGGACTTTAAGGGATCTTGGAAGGATCATCTCCATCACGTTGAGTTTGCTTACAATAACAGCTACCAGGCGAGTATTGGAATGGCACCTTTCACCGCGCTATATGGAAAGAAATGTCGATCACCACTGAGCTGGGATGACATTGGAGATCGGGAGCTGTTATGACCGGAGATGATCGTGGAGGCCGTGGATGTCGTGAGGAATATTCGAGAGAAGCTGAGGATTGCGCAGGACCGTTTCAAGCATTGGGCTGATGCTAAACGGAGGCCTTTGGAGTTTCAGCCTGGAGATCATGTCTTTCTGAAGATTTCTCCGAACCGTGGAGTTATTCGATTCGGGAAGAGAGGCAAGCTGAGTCCGAGGTACATTGGGCCGTTTGATGTCCTGGAGAGAGTTGGAGCTGTGGCTTATCGCTTGGCGTTGCCACCGTCGCTTGTGGGAGTTCACGACGTATTTCACGTATCCCAGTTACGTCGATACGTTAGTGATCCATCCCATGCTATGGATTTCTCGGAGATTACGGTTCGTCTGGATCTGTCTTATGATCAGTAGCCAGTTGAGATTCTGGATCGTCGACAGAAGCAGCTGAGGAATAAGACCGTCGACTTGGTTCGAGTGCAGTGGCGTCACGGTTCCCCTGGTGAGTCTACCTGGGAACGTGAGGATGAGATGAGAGAGCGCTTCCTGCACCTTTTCCCGAGCAGTGCTTGATGTTGATTCCGAGGACGGAATCATTTCTAAGGTGGGGAGGAGGTAACGACCACTTTTCGTTGTACCTTATTCGTGCACGTGCTTTTGGCTGTGCACGTGTTTATTTTAGACTTTATTTGATTGTGAACACTTTTGTGTGATATGCCGTTGTGAACGTCTCTGAGAGTACTAAATAGTGGCACTATCTTGGAACGACATTTCTCGAGTCGTTTTTCCACAATTTAATCTCACTCGATGAGACGTGACGACTTTCACTTTTGACGGGAGACGTTTCTATTTTTAGTTACGTCGTCCGACGTTGAAATTGAGATCCGTCTTCTTAGTTAGCTCACTTTCGTCATCACGATCACCCCGATATTTATTTTATAATTTTTGGAGCTTATTTGACCACTTTTATATTTTTAACAAGGTTTATAATATTTTTAATAATTATTTTTAAATTATTTTCGGCCAAATAAAATTTATTTGAGTTTTAAACGTATTAAAGAATTTTTGAGCCAATTTCCAGCTCATTTGGACCGCATCAAATCCTTGTGTGAGTTGGAGAAGTTGAGATTCAAATTTTAAATATTTTTGAACTTCTAATCCTATTAGATTTAGCCCTAGACCAAGTCAACCCATCTACACTATATAAACAACCCCTAGGAAGACCTATTTTCGCAAGAAAATAACCCTAGCCGCTTCCAAACTCAAATTTGACGTTGCGACGAATCGTCGCAACGTTGCGACGAACTTCTGCCGCACGACCGAGGAAAACAGCTCTGTTCCCCCGCTCAGACCGAAGCCCCGCCCCGCACCAAGCCCGCTCCGCACACTGCAGCAGCCGCCCGCACCATTCCCCTGCTCCGACCGAGAGAGGCTCTCAGTCAGACCGAGAGCTCAAGCCGCACAGCCGCCCGCACCAACCCCCGCACCGTTCGCCCGCCTCCGCCCGTGCCCGACCGGCCCGCATCTCCGCACCGACCGACGTTGCAATGTTGCAACGTTGCAACGTTGCAACCCCCGCATCCAAGGCGCACGACCGGCCCGCTCCTCTGCACCGACCGAGAGAACCAAGCCCCGCACCGACCGCAGCGTCGCACAGCCCGTTCCCCTGTGCCTGACCGAGCCAACCTCCCGCATTGGGTGTGTACGACCGAGAGCCATTCGTCGCAACCCCGCACACGTCGCACCACTTTCCACCGTGGGCCCCCCCAAGTTCTCCAGAGGTATTGTGGGTCCCCCATAGGTCCCTAGGACTACTGTGGGCCCCACCTAGGCGCTTGCTCTTCGAGGGTTGCCGCGTACGACGTTGCGACACGTCGTAGCCGTCGTCACACGTGCTAGCTTTGGAATCTGGAATCGTTGCTCCGGTTGATTACTCTGAAATTTCCAGCGGGGAATCTAATTGGAATCTGGACTTGGATCGCGATATTATTATTCCAACCCCGGCGTCTCTACCCGACGCCGGTGTAGCTTTCGCGTCGTGTTGAGGTAACGCTTGCACCCCTAGGACCCCCAACCCAATTGCATGCTAACCAAGACTAAAATCAGTATTTTTAAAGTATTTTAAATGTTTTAGCAATCACTAATCAAGATTAATAAAACGGATGTAGGCCGGTGGACTCGTGCACGTAGGAATTGTGACTTTGGACTCGTTGGGCGGTGTTTCTCTGACGTGATACTTGCAGGCAAGTGAAACTTGCCAAATCTTGTGTAGGGCCATGTTTTTAGGCCACTTCCTTGTTTTTAGCGTAAAAGAGACTAGTCAGTGAAATGATAGCTGGCTAGACGCTTACTTTATCTAGTTTGACAACGAAACTAGATCTGTCACCTAAATTGATCTAGCTTGACAACGAAGCTAGATCCAACCCTTAAACTTGTTCATGCATTGATATCTGCCACGTTTAAATTCTCTACATGTACGCACTTTTAACTGCCATGCATTCCATCTTACATGTCATCCTAGTGATTGATGCATTCGTAGCACACGCTACACTACTTGTTCTTCCTTGTCCGGCTAGGTGCACCCCTACGCCATACTTGTTTAAAACACTTCCTGGCTCGTGGTCCAGAAGCGGGCCTCATGTGTTGGTTGAAAACCAATGCCCGATACACGTGGAGGGGTAGGGATAAACGGTCACTTGAGCTTAGGAGTTGGCCCGCGCAGCCGCTCTAGCCAAAAGGCGGAATCTCTGTGCACGAGGTGATTTCTTTACTTGTCTTGTACTTGTCTTGTGAATGATTCATGCCATGTTTAAATGCCATGCTCGTACTTTACTTTACTTTACTTTACCTGTTGCACTCATTACTTTAACTGCCATGTCATTGCATCATGCTAGAACTGCTAGGTCGCTTTACTTTTACGTACTTTCAGTTTCCTTGCACAAGTCTTCCAGACTTGCTGACATGTGCCCCTTGCTCTTTTGGGTGTCACATGTTAGACCCTGAGCCAGAGACAGTTGTTGAGGACGAGGTGTTTGCTGATGCTGAGCCTGAGCCTACGTTCGTTGAGGAGTTCGAGGACACCGGAGACCAGTCTTAGTGACTGTTGAGTTGCTTTTGCTTTAGGTTGCTGTTAGTTGTCGGTGCTTCCACCATTACTTTGTTTTCGTACTTTGTACTTTTGCTGGCCATGTTGGGGCCTCTTTTAGACTCTTTTATTTTAGCTTGGTGGCTTTTTCTACGATGTTGAGATTTATTATTATGGATATTCTGATATGTTTCTTTTGTCTCTTTTCATTATTATCTTTGTTTCGTTTTGCGTTGCAAGGACCTGCAGTTTAAATGTTGATTGACGCTTATCGGACTTGCAGCTTTGTAGCTTCAAGTCTGAGCGGACCTTCTCACGCTTCGCCTACACGTTTTTGGGAAGCGGGGCGTGACAGGGAAGATGATAGCCAGAGCTGGGTTGTGAGTGTGAAAGAGGAGGGAGGAGCACTGTCAGACCTGGTGGCTGCTGGAGGGAGACACACGGCCTGGGTGGTCGTCGGTCTGTAGGTTGAAGGAGGCTTGGGCGCGGGTCTTGTGGGGTGGTTTGGTGGCTGAGGGAGTACAGGGCGCGGGGTCGGAGGGCTGCGTGCGGAGGGCTTAGTGGGGAGGGTAGTCGGTGACCTGGGGCTGAGGGCTGAGGGATGAGGCGTGGCGTCCACCGGGAGGAAGTGAGGGTTACGAGCTCGTTGGGTTTGGGGTTGTAATGCTCGGGTTTTTATGCGGCTGTGAGAAACTGTGGGTTTGTTTGAGTTTTGGAAAGAGAGAAACACGTGAAGGCATGGGTTCTATGCGCTGGAAAGATAGGGGTAGGCTCTAGGGTTTGCTTTTATTGGAAATAGGCTGGGTACTGAAAAGAAATATCCTGGGGTTTTTCTTTGTCTTAGGTTTCTTTGTGGAGTAGGGTTTTTAAAACCACGTGAAGCCTAGGGGTTAGTTTGGGTTAGAGTGAGAGAGAGAGTACGTGGGAGAGAGGGTGACTTGGCCCTGCAAATGTGGGGGAGATTACGTGAGAACTGGGGGCAGTTAGGATTCCGAAAGTGGGGAAGAGAGCACGTGAGGGAAATAAGATGAACCAAGGGGGTGGCGGCTGGGTGATAGGTGATTAGTAGGGGTGAGCTCGGTTTGCTGAAACCGCCCGAACTGAACCGGACCGAACCAAACCGAGCCAAAAACCGAACCAGACCGCTCTCCATCGGTCTAGTTTAGTCTCAATTGTTGGTAACCGCCACTTATATGGTCTGGTTTGGTTTCACCCTGTCTAAATCGCTTAAACCGAACCGAACCGACTCCTAACATATATTATATATTGTGTTGGAAATCTGTTGGGATTTTAACCCTAGTCCATATGAACCCTAGCCTAAGGCCTTTAGACTGAGCGGTGCCATGCCGGCCCTATTTGGCTATCCGTCCTCTTCAATCTCCAGTCTTCACTCTTCAGAGTTCAGACTGCATTCGTTTTTTTTTCCATTTGAGCATCGCTAATTCTCCATCAGTGGTCAGCCCATCAGCCATCGCCAACACCAAGACCAGGTAAACCCCTCCTCCTCGTTCTTATTCTTTCTTCTTGTTGTTTTTCTTCGTATTCATCTTCTTATTTATTCTTCTCTTTCAGTTGAGAAGCAGTCCGACGCCGGCGTTGAGAAGATGTCCGACGCAGTCGCGCAACCCGTCTTCGATGGTCGCAGTGGGTTCGCTGGGGGAACGAGGAACTGAGGTAATGAGTCGTTTAAGCTGCTGATTCGGATCTCATATCTGCTGGTTGGGGTTTTTATTTTTGAACAAGTTGGTATTTTTATTGTAGTTTGTCAAAAAGATGCATATAGGTTATGTCAGAAATATGTATTAGCCATGATTTTCACATGAAACAGGGAGCGTGATCATGCCATGCACAAGAATTTTCCTGCTGGACACGTCATTTGGTTGTTCATGTCAAAACTCTACACTCTTGCTTGTTATTCATTTCAAATTATTTAGATTTCGACATGCTTGATGGTTTTAAGTTTTTAACTCTTAATAAACCTGAAAATGGAGTAGCCACGTAGATACTAGACTTGCTACTAGCCTACTATATGTTGTTGAGTTGGGATTTTATTTGCCTATATGTCCTTCCAAGTGCTGGCCTCTGTTTCCTTCTCATTTAGAATTCTAAAAGTTAGCTATGTGATGGTAATTTTTTGCTGAAATTTTTTTATGTTTCCTTCTTATTTGGTGCTGGAGCTGACCATTGTGAACCACTATTAATATTCAATTGTTTGCCTTTGCCCCATTGAAATTTGCTAATTGCTTTACATTATTGGGCTGCAACAAGAAACTCCTTGAAATCTCAAGCCTTTCTCTGTACTCTGTAGTGTACTGACATGTGAGTCTGCAACCATGAAGTCCTCAGGTTTAATGATGTGATATGTGCACTTAACGCATCATATAGCCTTCTTTAACCTGGAGAAGAAAATGGGATGTGCTTAGTTGACAATGAGATAGTATGGGACGTTCCTATCTATAGAAACATCAGTGAATTAACATGATCAATGCAATTCGGTATCAAATACCATTTTGATACAACTTCTAGTGATGAATGCACCCTAACTGCTATAGAAAAATGAAAATACATAGAACAATAATAAACGCACCTGTCGCAGTCACAGTTAGAACTCCTGCAAGCGGTGTTGTGCCTAATTTTCCCTGGTTTGATAAGGAGCACAGAAATGAAGCCATGTCATGAAATTATTTTAATGACAAAGTTTATATTTAGTAAAATTGGGTATACGAGGGGATCTTCCGTCATCATATGTCTGAACTGTGGTTTCAAACCGAACCAAACCGCTCCAAGCGGTTTTCGTCAGCTCGAAAACCGTCGGTCTGGCGGTCTGGTTTGGTCTGGCCTGTGAGAAACCGCTACTTATACGGTCTGATTCGGTTTAGGTCACAAACCGCCGGTTTGAGACCGTGCTCTCCTCTAGTGATTAGGGTTTCTTATCAAAATAGGAAAGGTTTTGAAATTGGGGAAAATATGGAAGGAACAATTTGAGTAATGATATTTAATTTGTTGGATTTGTTGTTAATTAGGATGAATAAAGTCTCCCATAGAGATTTTGGAAATAAATTCAAATTTGAATTAAGTATTTTGAATGAAATTATTAAATATTAGATTAAAAATATATAATTATGGCTAATACGTATTAGAATTCATAGTTAATATGCCTAGCTTTTAATACGTAACTGATATACGTATTTAATAGCGGATACGGATAGGTACGATAATGATAGGAGACGAATAAAACGTATTATCAAAATATTGGCCGTTACATCCTAACCACCTTAAGAATAATTCCATCCTTGGAATTCTTTTCAACCAAGATGCGGAGAATAAGTAAGGATGGTGCTCGCGCACTTTCTCTTCCAATATACACGCACCAAACTCTCTACTACGCTCACACACTACCCATAAATAACGATCATGCTATTATACATGAATACTCAATTAATACTATTAACACCAATAATAATTGCAGCATTAATACTACTACTAACACTAGATAACAATTATACTTATAATAACATTCACACTCACACATACATATCTAATTATATATCAGTAATATATCAATATACCACAACTAAAGTATAACACAATTCATATAATACAAAAGTACATTATTATTAAAAAAACAATAATATAATTAGGACAAATAGAAGCACTTTACTATACACATTTATATTGCTAATTAGTTACATTAATGCCACACATTGAGCATACATTTATCTATACATATATACTATATCATAATACGCAATCATACCCACATTATTATTAATACATCATGCACCACCATATATATACAAACATAATCCTCAATCATATAGTACTACATGTCGTATAAATACTCTACTCCGTACTAATACATAAGTATATTCATATCCAGTCAATTAACACCGCAATAGTACAATCACTTTACATACTACATAATACTTTCCACATCGCATAATAAATATCACTACACGTATAGACCCACACAATACACTACACATTACACAACAATAGACATGCTCTACTATATATATAATGCTATGGTCATCATGATCTACTCACCTTAAGTTCAAGTTCGTCCCCAGACTTTCTTGAGTAGGGTCAACTTAGGGATGGTTAGACTTCTACCGTAGGGTCCTATCCCAGGCATACATTCTAAATAAAAACAATATGTTCTCCTATTCATACACTTACACATACATTATATAGTCACATCCTTATAATACACTCATACACTTTACATACATGTCCATACTCACATTATTACATATCTACGCAAAGATACAGTCGTGCATATTATAAGTTCACACAATGATATACAACCATAGTAATCTACATAGGGCTAGTATGCTACTACATATACACATCCATACATAGTTACAAACATACAATCATGTATACCTCCTGATATACATGACGCGTGTTCATATTTAACCTTTTGCACACGCTCTTCATCGTGTTTTCATATGTGTTTCATCTTATTCCATGTTGTATATATCACATTTTGGTTCATATTGACTATTGGGTGTATTGTTTGTATTTCAGGTAAATGTCGGCATTTCGGTGTCTTTTGGAGTCAACCTTGCATGTCGGGACCAAAGCGCGCTTATACGGCAAAGATCCGATGGCCAAAGATGAGGATTTGAAATTTTAGAGCTTCAACCGATCGGGTGGACAGATCCACCCGATCGGTTCATGCACACGTATCAGACCCGAGCATGAAGAGAAGAAGGAGCAAACCCAAACCGATCAGTTCAGCGATCGGTTGGGTGCGACAGTGCTCTCTACTTTTGAGTGCCAAAGACCACCCAATCGGTTGACTTCCCAACCGATCGGGTCATCCCCTCGGATCAGCTTGGGGAAGAACTCACCCGATCGGTTGACACTTCAACCGATCGGGTGGCCTTTTCTTTTCCTTTCATGTACTGCTGCTCATTCATTGAAGATCTGCTATCATTTCAGTGAGAGTTTGGGTGATCTCTTACTTTTTTAGCGTCGGCATCGACGTTAGCTTTCCAAGGATAGGTCGCATGCCCAAATCTAATTTTTCTACATTTTTCTGGAATTTTCTGAGCGCAGCTGGGTGCTGAAATTCTGGGTTGTCTGGAATTTGAACTTCAACCGATCGGGTGGGCTATCCAACCGATCGGTTCTGCTCATTTTCAGAAGTTTGATACTTCTGTTTGCTTCCAGCCTATCGGTTGAACTTTCAACCGATCGGGTGGCCATTTTTCAGCAGTTTTAGTGGGTTTTGTCACCCGAACTATTAGGGATTTATGGGGGCCTATAAATCTAAGAGGGTGCACGATTTGTAAGGGGCTCTCCCCTATTTTTCAGCAGCTTTCTGCCACTTTCATGGGAGCCTTAGATTAGGTTAGATTAGGGTTTCTATTTGAATAAATCTTGTAATGGATTGATGGATTCTAATGCAAGATAAGTATTTTTCTCTTATTTCCATTTTTTGTGTTATTTTCATTTTGCTTGATGATGAATGTTTGTTTGCATCTATTATTGCCAGCTATTATGTTCTTCATCATTGAGTAGTTCTTGATGAACCCTAATATGGGTTAGAGTAGGATTGATGCTGGGGATATTTCATTTGACTTGATTGCATGGCAAGTGTTTGATGAAATGTGTCAATGGGGATGTCTAGCAATCTGAGGCCAACCCGTATGGCAACACACTAGATGGAGTTGGAGGTTGGGCTCCGGATGCTTGTCCCGTCAAGATCAACTTTGATGTATTGCTAGGAATCACATTTGACCTATTTGGCCATTAGGGTTACGAGGGGGCATTTTATTGTCCTTGGCAGGAGAAAGATCGCCTCTGACCGTCGGGCCAAGGAGAAATAAAACGGGAGTTTGATCCACTAGCCATAGCTCACACCCCTAGCGTAGACATTGATTCCTTGCGCGTGGAAACGGCTTGGATGTAATGTCGAGAGCAATCATTGCGAGCTTAGTGCTCCCGAAGTTGGGCAGTGCAGGACATGGGAATGCCCACCATCCAAACTCGGGTAGACCTAGTGTATCATCCTGGGCATCAACTGGAATATCGTGTTGGATATTGGACTCCCCGGATTTGGTTTTGGATGATGAACAAACATAAATATATCGTGAACTAACTATTTGTGAGCGCAGTTATGGAGATCGTCGCCAAATTCATATGAACATCCCAAGCGACGTCTCGAGACTTCTCAATACGCGTGATCGTATGCCTAAAGCTTCGTTGAAGCTTATGGACCATTTTAGAAGTCATGAAGATTCGATTGAAGCTTTTGAAGACGGTATCGTCAAGTTTTATTTATAGTCTTTTAAGCTTCTTTCGTAGAATGTTAAGCCTTGAGTAGGTCTTACGGTTTAAATCTTCATAACGCTCATATCTTAGATATAGGATCTTAGTAGAAGTCCATACGAACTTTCCCGAAGCTTCGCGCTTCGATTCGCGACTTCTCGTGCATGTTAGTTGGTTCAAGAAGAAGAACCAACCGACTAGATGGTGATCTAGTCGGTCGGCCAAGCTTCTTGGACCGACTAGTTTGCGTCAGTCAATTTCTAGCTCAGTTACTGTTTACAGTTAGTCGGTCAAAGAAGGTTCACCGACCGACTAGTTGTGAAACTAGTCGGTTAGGAATCCTTCTTTGACCGACTAGTTGAACTTCCATTTTTGAGCCTGAGCTACTGTTTATCGTTAGTCGGTCTATGTACATTTGGCGACCGACTAGTTGATGAACTAGTCGGTCAACATTTGTTCTTGGATCGACTAATTCAATTTGTTCTCAGACTATTTGTTTTATCTCTTAGTCGGTCTAAGTTCACTCACCGACCGACTAGTTGTGAAACTAGTCGGTTGGCAAGTGTTCTTTGACCGACTAGTTCTGTTAGTCTGAACTTCATCTATTCCCTGTTCACCAGTTAGTCGGTTCATGCTGTCTGATCGACCGACTAGTTGATGAACTAGTCGGTCAGTGGTTGTTCTTTGACCGACTAGTTTGGTTCAGAATAGAGCCGTTGGAGCTTTAATTGAAACGTTTTTTTCTCTCTCTTTCCTCTAACCTATAAATACTTGGAGTGCTGCATTCATTGCACTCAAGGCTGATTTTAAGAGAACTTTAGAGATCAAAGAGAAAGCATTCAATCTCATTCAAAGCTCATTCATTTCCAATCTTGAATCTCTCCTCACTCTTATTTCAAAAGAGAGATTCATTGATTGTGAGCCTTCCAAGCCAAGTGCTTGATTCTAGGTCACCAACAACCTCATAGCTCTCCATCGCTGATCTACATCTTGGAGCTAGGGTTTGGTGCCTCTTCATCTTCCCCAAAATCATCTTTGCCCTAATTCGTAAGTTTACTCAAGGCATAGGTATTTTGTGGTAAGCATTTCTATTTCAATTTACTTTGATATTGTAAGTGATTCACTCTCGGTTGTGAGAGTGTGTTTGTGATCCCGGGTTGTGGGAGTCACAATTTCATTTGTGTATGATTTGACTTGTGAAGGTTTTTCACAAGTATTTCATAGTGGAAATCTTGAGTTAGGGTTTCTAACTCGAGTATCCGGAGGGGATCCGGGTGTTTGGGACGTAGGATCACCGGGAACAAGTCGGGGAGACTTGGGTGGATCCGAACCCAGTAATATCGTTTGTTTGCGATTGTTTCTTTGTTGTCTAACATTTACATTTCCGCATTATTGGTAGAGATTGCAAGGTAATTAGGAATTAGCCTCTTAATTATTTTAAAGTACTATTCACCCCCATCTAGTGCTTGTTCAGTAGCTTAGCAGGGCATTACATTTGGTATCAGAGCCAAGTCTATAGCTATGTCTGCCAACGACAACAAGACCGTTCGTCCACCTTCCGATTATAGCACCTTCAAGAACCGTGAAGGAGCTTCCTCGGTAATGGAAGGACACTCCTCAACGAGGCCTCCCTTCTTCAACGGTACCAACTACGGGTACTGGAAATGCCGGATGGAAACTTTCCTCCGGAGTGCTTCACTATGGAGGACCACAATGAAGGAGTATGTCGAGCCCGCCGAAGAAGATTTCGATAAGTGGACTCCCGCGGAGATCGCCGCGGAGGTAAGCAATGCCAAGGCAATGAACGCCTTGCAATGCGCCTTGGAGCCCGAGGACTTCAACAAGATATGCACATGTAAGAGTGCATATCAAATATGGAACTCCCTCCTCATCTTGCATGAAGGGACAAGTAGGGTAAGAGACTCTAAACTCGTTGTAGTTAATAAAGATTACGAGTTATTTCATATGCTACAGGATGAGAAGATGAAGGAGTATTATGCTCGCTTCGTCGACATCACAAACGAATTGGAGGCTCTCGATAAGACCTACACCCAAAAGGAGAAAGTCTCGAAGATTATCGATGGACTTCCTTCTTGTTGGGAGAAACGGACCTTCGCCATCGAGGAAGGTAATGATATGAAAACTTATACCGTTGTTCAACTAATGGGTACCTTGATGTCATATGAGGTACGCAAGGATAGCAAGTTGAAGTTGCAGGACAAGATGAAGTCCTACCTAAACAAGACGAGCCAAAGAAGAAGGCTATTGCTTTCAAGGCCGCTCCATCAACATCTACATCAACCGATGATGAAAACTCGGAAGACGAGTTGGACTTGGAGTCCATGGCACTCATGGCGAAGAAGTTCAACCGGTTCTTCCGGAAAGGTAACTTCAAAAACAAATCGAAGTTTAGTTCTTCTAACGCCCCCTCTCCTTTGTGTTTCAAATGCAACAAGCCAGGACACATGAAAGCGGAGTGTCCTCAAAATAAGCAAAAGGAGAAGTGGAAGGCGCCGAAGTTCGACAAGTCCAAGAAGTACAAGAAAGGGTACAAAAAGGGGCTTGTCGGGATATTCACCGACTCCGAGGATTCCTCAAGCGGAGAGTCGGATGATGAGCAAGTGGAGCAAGCACACATGTGCTTCATGGCTAGAGAGGAGCAAGACAAAGATTCCTCTTCCGATGATAGCGACAACGAAGGCGATGAGGTAACCATGGATGAACTTAGAAATGCTAATGAGCAATTATGGTCTAAATACACTAAATTAGTAAATAGATATACTAAGGTAAAAGATGATTTAGCTAGCATCCAAACCTCGCCTAAAACTATCATCACCAACAACGACACCGTTGTTGAAGAGTTGAGAAATGAGATTGTAAATCTCAAGTCTCAACTTGAACATGTTAGCATTGAAGATTCAGAGGAACATAAGATATCGGATTTGACTTCTCAAAACTCGACTTTGAGTATTGAGAATGAGAATCTCAAATCTCGTGTTTATGTGCTCACATCACAAGTATCCACTTTGGATGCTTCTATGCTTTCTCTCACCGAGAAATATGAGTGCACATTGGGCCGAATCAATGAATTCAATAAGGGTAAGGGCCATTTGGATAATATCCTAAATGACTTACCTCCGGCCAATCACCACATTGGTTTGGGGTACAAGTTGGGAAATTTATCCAAGTCGGCCACTACCTTTGTTAGGCCAACTTCCGATGCTTCCACGAGTGGTAGCAAACACTCTATTGGTAGTTCAACTACCAATGGTGCTTCCACCTTGTACACACCCTCATTGGAAAGAAACCCACTTTGGGTGGACCTCCAAAGAAGGGACATGCCTATATGTACACAAATACCATGCCACGTAGGAACACACGTCCTACTCCACATGCTCACTCATATGATGATTTTTATGCACCACATCCACGTGCACGTGCACCCAATGTGAGACACCCTCACGCACGTGTTCCTCCACATGGATATGTTCACCCACATCATCGTATGAATAATTATCCACATGCACCATTTCATCATGTTCCTTATTCCTATCCACGTCATGCATCACGTAGAAATCAACAACGCATGCATGCACCCAAATAGAATGAGGGCTCCCAAAATCTTCACTATTTGGAGCCCAAAGGACACAAGCATGAACGAAGAACAAGTTTACATGAATGCTTATTTTTCGAATGTTGTGCATAGTGATAACTATGTGAGAAAGTCTAAGTCCAATTGGACTTGGCTTCCAAAGGTCTAATCTTTTGGACCCAATGACCTTGGGTACCATGATACGATATTGTCTATCTTTAGGTACTCAAGGAAAAGAAAAAGAATCGGAGCAACAAATTTAAATTTAGCTCCAAGAGGAATTGGATACTCGATAGCGGGTGTTCAAAACACATGACGGGTGACGCTCAATTGCTCTCCGGAGTGGTGCCCATCGCAAATGGGAACCGGGTAGTCTTTGGAGGCAACGAGAGCGGAACCATCATAGGTGTTGGCAAAGTGGGTAATCCTTCTAAACCACTTATATGTGATGTTTACCTTGTTAAAGGATTAAACCACAATCTTATTTCAATAAGCCAACTTTGTGACAAAGGTTACAAAGTTAGCTTTGCGAAAGGAATGTGCCATATTTTAAGAAAAGATAATAATGAATTATTGTTTTCCGGCACACGCCATAATGATATATATATCCTAGATCTTCCAAGATCACATGAACAATGTCTCATTGCCAACACAAGTGAGCAACACTTATGGCATCGACGTTTTGGTCATGTGAACTTTGGAACACTTTTTAAGCTTTCCAAGTTAAATTCTATTAGAGGCTTTCCTAAGCTTGTATTTCAAAAGAAAAGCTTTTGTGACTCGTGTCAACGAGGCAAGCTTCCAAAATCTTCATTTAAACCTAAGAAAAGCATTTCCTCTAAGCGGCTACTAGAGCTATTGCATCTAGATTTATTTGGGCCAACTAGAGTTGCTTCATTAGGTAATGCTAGATATGGACTTGTCATCGTTGATGACTTTTCTAGGTTTACTTGGGTATTTTCATTATGTAATAAAAATGAAGCTTTTGAAAACTTCACAATTTTTGTTAAGAAAGTACAAAATCTCATTGGAACCACCATTGTCACTATTCGTAGTGATCATGGAGGGGAATTTGAGAATGAGTCTTTTGAGACATTTTGTGATGAAGTTGGTATTACACACACCTTTTCATTCCCTCGCGCACCTCCTCAAAATGGTGTTGTTGAGAGAAAGAATAGGACGCTAGTGGAGTGTGCTCGTACTATGCTTGATGATAGCCAACTTGGCCATCAATTTTGGGCGGAAGCGGTACACACCGCTTTGCTATGTGTTTAATAGAATACTTTTGAGGCCCGGCACTAAACAAACTTGTTATGAATTTTTGTTTGGTAGATTGCCGCAAGTTAAACATTTTCGTGTTTTTGGTTCAAAATGCTTTATTAAAAACACGTATGGTAGTTTGGACAAATTCGATCCAAGATCCGATGAGGGGATATTTGTTGGATATTTCTCACGTAGCAAAGCCTACCGGATATACAACAAACGAACCTCAACGATCGAGGAATCGCTTCATGTTTCATTTAATGAAGGATTTGTTCTAACTAGAAATACTAATGATGATGACTCTATGGATGTCTTATGTGATTCAATTGGTAATTCTAATTCTAATAATTCTATTGATTCTATTGAGACTAACCCAACTAATGAAATTTTTGAGAATGTTCCTAGTGAGCAAGGAATTCCCAAATGGCTTCATACCGTTCGTGACCATCCTCATGAGCAAGTCATTGGTAATATCCATGATAGTGTCAAGATCCAAGTGAACTACTTCGCTCATTGTGCCTTTGCCTCCTCGATTGAGCCAAAGAATGTTAATGAAGCGTGCGAAGATGGTGCTTGGATCTTAGCCATGGAGGAGGAACTCATTCAATTCGAGAGGAATGAGGTTTGGGATATTGTTCCATTGCCATCGAAGAACCACACCGTCATAGGGACAAAGTGGATCTTCAAGAACAAGACCGACGAAAACCAAATCGTCGTCCGGAACAAAGCTCGGTTAGTTGCTCAAGGCTACCGTCAAGAGGAAGGTATTGATTTCAAAGAATCCTTCGCTCCGGTAGCTAGATTAGAATCAATTAGATTATTATTATCTTTTGCATGCCATAAGGATTTTAAATTATTTCAAATGGATGTTAAAAGTACGTTTTTAAACGGAGATGTTGTTGAGGAAGTTTATGTTTCTCAACCTCTGGGTTTTATAAATGAAAAATTTCCAAATCATGTTTTTAAACTTAAGAAAGCACTTTACGGTTTGAGACAAGCTCCTCGAGCTTGGTATGACCGTTTAAAGAATTTTCTTTTGGATTTGGGTTTTAAAATGGGAGAAGTTGATTCCACATTATTTGTTAAGTATTCGAATAATGATATAATTTTAGTTCAAATATATGTTGATGATATCATTTTCGGTGCTACTAACTTTGCTCTTTGCGAAGAGTTTTCTAATGTGATGAAGGATCAATTAGAGATGAGCCACATGGGTGAGCTCAAATATTTCTTAGGTCTCCAAATTCGCCAAATGGACGATGTAATCTTCATCCATCAAACGAAGTACATGGTGGAGTTGCTAAAGCGATTTGGAATGGAGAATGCCTCCGGGAAGAAGACTCCAATGAGCACGACTACGCATCTTGATAAGGATACGAGCGGTAAAGATGTAGACATTCGTCTATATCGAGGTATGATAGGTAGTTTACTATATCTTACCGCAAGTAGGCCCGATATTATGTTTGCCGTATGGGTATGTGCTCGTTATCAGTCTCAACCTAAGGAGTCTCACTTAGTAGCGGTAAAACGTATTTTCCGTTATTTAAGTTATACACTTGAGTTTGGATTACTTTATCCAAAATCTAGCACGTATGAGTTAATCTCATATAGTGACGCAGATTATGCGGGATGCAAATCCGACAGGAAAAGTACTAGTGGCACTTGCCATTTTATAGGAAATTCTCTTGTCTCTTGGTTTTCCAAGAAGCAGAATTCCGTATCATTTTCAACCACCGAGGCGGAATATATTGCTGTCGGTGTCGCGTGTGCTCAAGTTCTTTGGATGAGACACACACTTAAAGACTTTGGTATAAACTGCGATACTTGTCCTATCATGGTGGACAACCAAAGTGCAATATGTCTCTCTAAGAACCCGGTACAACATTCCCGTTCGAAACACATGGATGTCCGACACCATTTCTTAGATGATCATGTTGCTAAAAAGGACATCATATTAGTGTACGTTGAAACCCAGAAGCAAATCGCCGATATTTTCACGAAACCCCATAAAGGAAGACTTCTTTGTGTGGTTGCGTCGAGAATTGGGGATTATGGGTGAATCCGAGATTTAGGATTCATTTTTATTCAATAATCTTGCATGCTATGAAATTTCATTATATTTGCACATGCTAGATTAATTGAAATTTTCTGGATTTTTGTTGAATTTTCGGAATTTTCGCTCGATTTGTTCTTAAACGTCAACTTTCAGATTTTCGATGTTTAATGGGGTATTATAATGATTAATGAGAGTTATTACGATGTTTCGTCGAAGTGCGATTAGGAGAGAACTCAAAATTTCTAATTCTAAAATTTTTGGACTCTCTTAGTCGGTCCAAGTTCATTGGCCGACCGACTAGATTCAGTTCTAGTCGGTCAGTGGATGAGCTTAGACCGACTAATTCTTGTCAGTTATTTTGGCTTCTGCTACTGTTTGCAACTAGTCGGTTCAAGCTCATTGACCGACCGACTAGATCGTGATCTAGTCGGTCAGTTCTTGAACTGTGACCGACTAATTGTAACGGGGACAGTTGCGTCTTTTGAGCTCCCGACCGACATAAACTCATTCTAATCGACTTAAACTCATTCTAGTCGATCGTTTTTCTCCTCTCAGCCAAAATTTCCCCCGTGTCCCTTGGTATTCCACTCCCTCTCCGACCGTTTCCGGCCATCTCTCCGACCATCTCCGGCCGATTGTCCGTCGATCTCCCCTAGGTGACCTCTCTCCCTCCCTCTCCTAGCTTCTAGGGTTTGTTTCATGTGCTTAGGGTTAGGGTTTCTTCGTTTTCAGCTCTTAGGGTTTCGGCTAGGGTTATTCTTAGGGTTTTTAGTCGTCGATCTCTGTTGATTGCATCGTGTCTTGCTTCGATTATGGCAAGAACACGTATTCCGATCGATCCCTCTGGTCCATCGCCCATGACCGTCGATTCACCTCCGTCGGACCCCCTGCAACCCAAACGAACCCCACCTAAACACCGATTGAAGACCACCCAACCTTCTTCGTCTTCGCCTCCTCTTAAGCGTAAGAGGACGGCGACAGCGAAGCCCCGAGCTCAATCTCAGACCAAGCCCAAGCCCGTGTCTTTTTGTGCTCCCACTCCACCTGGTGCTTTGGATTCTGACACCGAGTATATACCCGAGACCGAGACCCCTAGGGATCCTACACCACCTCCTAGGGAACCTGCGTCTAGCTCTCGACCCCGTACTTCCACACGTAAGCCTAAGGGAAAGGCTCCGATGCCGGTTGGCGGTGTCGATATCTCGTTATGTCGCGACGACCCGTTGTGTCTTGCGGCATATAACCGTATCGAACACTGCTCGCTGCTTCTGGAGCATTTCATTCAGTTTTCAGACTTCCCAGGCCTCGCTGACCTTCTGTCGTCTTCTGGTCTTATCGATTATCTTCGATATGACCCTAAGGCGAATCCTGGTCGCTCCGGGACGTAACCCCAAAGAACGGTTGTAGTTTTACCGCAAGCGCACGGTATAGCGGCGAGCGGGTTATCGAACCAGGGAGGACGAATGACCGTGCTTGTTCCAATCAACCTGGCTATTTAAGAAGAGGGAAATTTGCCTTTGGCGATCCTGTCACAATTGTCAAACAAAGTACGGAAATATCAAATCAAATAAAGAACGTCTAGGGAATGGGGAATTCCCGCTACTCACCATATTTCGTAAAAGTGGTTCATCGGCATCAAAATTGCTAGAATAAGATTTTGGATGAACTAGTTGCAACTGAATGTAGAACCAAGCTCACGCTCTCGCGCTGTTGCCGGTCTATAGCTATCCTAGGCTCGGGCCCAATCTCTTGCAAACCCTAGCCTAGGGAAGCTAGCATTAGGATCAACATCATCGTTCAATCACGCACCGAGCCCAATCTCTTGCAAACTCGGCCCACGACCTAGATTGGGATAGTTCCTACCCGTCCAATCTCTTGCAAACGGGTATTGGCACGGAATTGGAACCGGAAACCCTAGTATCGGTCCAATCTCTTGCAAACCGATACTACGGAAATTCGATTCCAACCCAATTCGGGTTTCTAGGGTTTCCTATCGAATTGGGATCCAATCTCTTGCAAATCCCAATCGATGTGAACTCCTAGCCATCCGTAGTAAATTGATCCCAATCTAATCTCTAATAGCAATTCTAACAAAATTCCTACCAATTCATCACAATCATGAAATCGGGCTTGTAGGGTTCATCCCCACGCCCCAAGACGTGGCGACTACTCACAATTCATAGCAAGATCACAAAAATAATCAATGAAATAAGCAATAGAATTCATCACAATATTGAGATGTGCAATAAAAATATAATTTTTAGAGAAGAGAAAACACAAACCAATGGAGTTCTTCAATTAATCCAACAAAAATCCAATTTTGTCTCCTCTCCAATCACAAGAATAAAACTAAAAAGCTAATCTAAAAGGCTGCAAAAAATCTAAAAGAAAAGCTCCCAAAACTAGGGTAAAAACAGGGGTTAAATAGCCCCCAAAATCGTCCAAAAACTGTGACCAAAATACCCCTGCACAGCCTGTTTTCCGCAATTTTTGCTACAGGCAGCGCGTCGCACTCGGCCGAGTGAGAAAAGTCGCTCGGCTGAGTGAAAACCCTGTAAATTTCCAGTAAGTCTCGATCTTCAGGGGTCTTCACTTCGGGGGCGGCTCGGCCGAGTGAGTTGTCGTCACTCGGCCGATGGCTTCATGGTACTCGGGCGGACGGAATTATCCACTCGGTCGAGTGGGTCTTCTGAAGCTCAGGCAGCCGAAAAACAGTAACATGGCGATTTTTGAAGGGCTTTGTCTGGGCGCCACTCGGGCGGACGGGGTCTCGTCACTCGGCCGATGTGGTCTCCGTCGCTCGGCCGAGTGCACATATAAATCGTGTCTGCTCTGGTCGGCCGAGCGGTGTCTCGCTGGTCGGCCGAGTGACTCCTTCACTCGGCCGAGTGGGACACTAAAAATGCCCAGATTGCTTATTTTGGCCTCCTCGTCGCTCCTGCGACGTCCGTTCTTCTTCCGCTCCTCTCCAACAGCAAAATACCCCTCGGGGAGGTCGTCGGTGACCGTCTGGAGTAAGCACATCTCGAGATCACTCCAAATCGCGCCAAATCACCTGAAATGCGACAAAAACAACAAATCGTGAAAAGCATCGCAATATCGTCGATATATCGTGAAAAACATGATTTGGGCGATCTAAATGGCATGCAAACATGCGGGAAAAAGGTGTAAAATAAGGAGTGATCAAAATCCCCCAAGCTTACCTCTTACTCGTCCTCGAGGAATATAAGTAAAAGGTGAACCCGGTGGATTCAGAAAACGAAAATGGCGAAAAATGAAGAATGAAAAACGGAGAAGAATGAAAAACGAAATAAAAATAAAGAAGAAAGAAAGAAGCGAAGAGGTAAGCCGCTAGATCATTTTCTCAGGACGTGGGTTCCGCTTACTCATATAGCATGCACTGGACGAAAAACACATGACAAAGAATTTTATTTTGATATCATAGTATAATAGTGCAAATAGAAATAGAAAACCCACGAACAACAATATAAACATGAAAAACGGAATAATCTTATAATTAACATCGTCTGAATCATTTAAAGCGGTATACAAATCACAGATCACACACTTTTCAATTGAATGCTTTCTATCAGGAGTATAAGAGTATCACACTATAGAATAGAGAGAATAGAAAAGTATGGATTTTATGATATGAATGCTAGGCTTAGATTTTTGGATGTCGTGAAGCTAAAAATAATCTCACCGAGTATAGAATATTACTTAGCCTAGGTTGTCGTGCAACGTCAAGTAGTCACTCTCTCACACATCAATGGATCCCCTCTCCCAAGCTTATCTATAAGCATGGTGGCATAAAAAAATATTTACATCCCCATTTTTATAAAGCTCCAAAAGCAATGAAAAGAGAAGAGAAAGAAAGAAAGTAAGATGGGATCTTTTATTGAGGATTTTTCCTCTTTTCTTTTTCTCTTTTTTTTTGTTTTTTTTGAAGCAATAGCATATATACACAACGATCCCAACTCAAAGAGAGATAATGATATACAAGAATATTTTCTCTTTTCTCTTTTTTTTTCGAATAAGAAATTTGGAGCTAGGAATTAACAGCGGGGGAAATGCCATATAATAGAATCGCTAAGGGGAGATTCACCAATGATTTTAAAAGTAGAGAAATGATGTTCAAGATTTGTGGAGAAAGAAATGAATATATCTCTCGGTTCACTCTATAAGACATGCACGACAACTTCAGCAGGGTAATCTAATCTACTCAGTTTCGATCACAAAAAAGCTAACTAATCCAGATTTATCATAGCTAACATCATTCAATCATCCTGAAGTGAAATGTGCAATTCATGCATATAGAAGTGATATAGCAAAAGAAATCAGTACTCCAGATATAGGCATTCAATGCGTGAATCTTGGTGTGTTTTCTGTGATAGCATACATATGAATATTCAGACTCAGCTAATAATAAAATTTCATCCATTTCCATGTGGAAAAAGTGTGGGTTACTATCTCTAGATGCAAGGCGAGTAATAGCATATGATATCAGAAATAAAATCTAAGACATGACAAATAAAGCATGCATATAGAATAAGCTAACTCCACGTCATCATCATCACAGAAAAGTCATCTCTAGCATGAGATGAAAAAAGAAAGAAATAAAGATAAAGGGAAAATAGAACTATTTACAATGCGGCACGCAGAAAAATAAGAAAAACGTGATGCATGGCAAAATGAGAAAAAATGATGAAAATAAGTGCAAAAGAGAAAAATGGGGTGAAAAACTAAAAATAAAGGTGGCAAATCGAAAAAGATCGTGAGAACTCACTCCCCCAAGCTAAATGGCACAGTGTCCTCAATGTGCAAAGTGGGGCACACCGAGATACAAGTAATGTGAGGGGCAAGTGAGGATGCATGCATGATGAAAAAAAATGAAAATAAAAGAAAAAAAAATAAAGAAATGAAAATATGATGCGGACATGATGCATGCACAGATAGGAGTGATACAGATATAAAGGTGGGGCACCAAAACTCTCCCTCTCTCCCAAAAAAGATATATAAGGATACTATCTGAATGATAAACCCAAAATAAGTGAGGGGAGGGGGGGGTGGACAAAAATGCAACAGGACCCAGCAGAAACGGGCAGCACAACGGCAGGAATAATCGATGGCATCAAGGGTGCCTAAGAAGGTGGTGCTGCGCCGTCTCCGTCCTGAGGCGGAAGTGGTGGTGGTGGCTGGACAGGCCGCTGAGCGGGTGTGGGTGTGGAAGTGGAAGCAGGTCGAGTGTGTGTGGAAGTGTGGGTGGGAACCTGCTGGGTGGGTGTGTGTACGCGGGGGAGATGCTCCAGGACCTGGGTAAGACAGTAGTGAATCTGGGGGATCAGGTCAAAGCGGCCAGCCATCACAGATACGGTGGAGGACAGGGTCCTAAGGTCGCCTCTGAGGCCACTCACCGCCCCCTCTAGAGCACGAATGCTCTGAAGTACAGTGTCGGGGGGAGGTGGTGCAGAGGGACGCACCGGTCGGGGCTGTGCAGGGTGTGGCTCGCGTACTCGGGTCGCGTATGTGACGGGCTCAGCGGGGAAGGGAAAGAAAGGCGCTGCGCTCGCAGATGTGGGCCTGGCCTCAGTGTGAGGTCGGGGCACCGGCTGGTGAGAAGTGGAGGCAGCAGCAGCGAAAGAAGAATACAAAAGAGGCAGCGAGGCGGCCAGAGAGGTCAGTGGCACAGAAGTGTGGACAGACGCCACGACACTCTCGGTAAATACAGCAGAAGTGGAGACAGAGGGCTCTCCGCACTCAACTATGGTCGGCGGGCGCTCGGGTGGGGCAGAAGAAACAGGGTCAGCAGACAGAGGGCCGGTGGTGGTGGTGGTGACAGCCGCTGGAGTGGTGGAGGTGGGCTCAGCTAAGGTACTCCCGACATCGACAGAGGTGTGGACAGAGGTGTCAGGAGCAGCAGAAACATCGGGTATAGGCTGAGGGGCCACAGGGTCAACAGTGGCGGCAGGCTCGGCAGGTGCAACAGGGTCTGCGGGGGCAGCGTGGGCCTGCTCGGCCTCCTCGGCCTCGAGAACGTAAGCAGCAGGGATGAGAACATCCATCGGAGGGATCCAGTCAACGTGGGCTGGTGCAATCTGAGTCTGAGCTGGGCTTGGAAGAATCATGTAATCGGCACCGTAAGGGCCGTGCAACCAGACCCAGTGACGCTCACCGTGCGGACGAAGCATCTTCATCCGGGCCATGACATCGATCGACAAAGAAGTGGGGCCCGGTACTCGTCGCAGGTCGTCAGGGAAGCCCTCGCCGGTCATAAGGGCAAGCAAGGTGATCAGGCCGCCGCAGCATATCGGTGAGCGAGCGCCCACCGATACAATGATGCGGTCCAAAAACCAAGCCGCTACATCAATCACGACGGCGGGGACAAGCTCATCGCTATCCCTAGATAGAGCTCTGGGACGTTTCATCGCGTAGAGCATGTAGAGCTCCGACGTAGACATCGTGCCCGGCTCATATCTGGCCAAAAAGGTCGTCGCCATAAGGCGCTGAGCAATACGGAGGCAGGGATGGACAATGGCCGAGGCCTTGGCCCTACTAGGGTCAAAGGCAGCGTGAAGACCCGTAATCTGGGCCCAGAAGGCATCGGCGTCGAAGGAAGGTGGGGGGATATGGGTGGGGCCGTAACCGCGATCGGCTCCGGGGACAGCGGGCCACGAGAAAAATGCTCTCATCATATCGAGAGTGACCTGGCACTCCCGGTCCATGAACCGAAACGAGCATCCCTCGTCGGTCCGGGCGATCGAACTCAGTACCTCAAGTGTCAGACGGGTAAACGTGTCCGCCGACACCTGGAAGAAATCTTGCCAGCCCACGTTGTCGTACAACATGAGCATCCCCTCTAGTACCCCCAGGCGTCCTAGGTCGGCAAGGTGTGCAAACCTGGAGGGTACGATCGAGCGCTGGGAGATACGCTCGAAGACGGCGCGGTGTGCATCGTCTCGGAACGTAATCCCGAGCGGCCCGACCAATGGAGCCGGAGGTGGTGGCTGTGGAGCGGCAGGGAGTGGCTGTGCGGGCTGTGCGGGCTGTGTGGGCGTTGTAGGCTGTGCGGGGTGTACGGGGCCTGCAGGCTGTGCGGGGTGGATGGGGTGTGTGGGAGAAGGCGGAGGAGAGTCCTCCAACTCGTGGGAGGGGCCAGCATCATCCGACCGCTTCCGCTTGGCGGAAGCTCTCTTCGACTGCGGCCGTGTCCGGGGCGGCATATCGGCCCCGAGCGCGCGCCGAAAAGTGTAAAAAGTGCGGCGTGTATAAAATAAAGGAAAGAGTATACCCCCGACATGCCGCGAGTGCTAAGTAATGGAAGCGTGCGAAGACAGCGCCTCCGCGAAGCCCAAATCAGTTCGTAGAAGCTCCCCTGGGCTCCCCTAAGCTCCCAAAAACAACCTGCGCATGAAATGGAGATATCAGCGGGTAATATTCAAAACGTATGGAGCATTAGGGGTATAATAGATAGATATAGAAATTGATTAGGGGTTGGGGGTCGTTTAACACATGGATCCTCGAAAAATACACAAAAAGAGGAGAAAAAAGGGGAAATAAGCGATACCCGAGGTGGTCGGAGCGGCGGCCGCTGGCGGTGACTCGGGCGAGGCGCGGCAGGTGCTCGGCCGGCGGTGGCTGGTCGAGCGGCGGCGCTGCGGTGGTCAGTCAGGCGAGTGGGGGTGCGAGCGAGGCGAGCGGGCGAGGGGAGCTGAAGGGTCGGACACGATTTGGGTTTTTTGCGTTTCGAAAAACGTGCCCCCCCCCCTCGGC
Source organism: Scilla litardierei (assembly GCA_030789695.1). Classification (NCBI taxonomy): domain Eukaryota; kingdom Viridiplantae; phylum Streptophyta; class Magnoliopsida; order Asparagales; family Asparagaceae; genus Scilla; species Scilla litardierei. The sequence goes on from CM061142.1 coordinate 761,277,322, forward strand.
TCCTTATATAGTAAAAGTTACGACTCGGCCGAGTGACTATGTCACTCGGCAGAGTGGGATCAATGGAAATATCCTCCTCGCTTACGCTTCGGCCGAGTGGCTTTGCCAGCCTCGGCCGAGTGGAGTAAGTCCATTCGACCGAGTGGCTCAAGCTACTCGGCAAGACTCGCCCTAGGAGCGTATCCGTTTTACTCGGCCGAGTGAAAATATATACTCGGCCGAGTACCAGTTATACTGAAATCAAGAAAATAAACAGAGAGTTGGGTACAGCAGACTTCCCTCGTTCGTGAGCGGCTCGGCCGGACGAACTTGTGTACTCGGCCGAGTGACTAGTATACTCGGCCGAGTGAGCCTTGTGTTCTGCTGTTTGTCTTCGTTTGGGCTCTAAACTCCGTCTTTCTTCCTCCAGTCGATTTCATCTTACTCCTAAGCGTCGAGCGTCTTCCTGGGGCGCTCCTCGTCGTCTCGTTCATCCTCCTCATGATGGATTTACCTATCTCCTCTCCTGTCAAGAAAAATAGGACCCGTTATCACAAAATTTTTGGGAGAACGACTCAAAACACTAAAAATCTCTAAAATAAAAATAAAGAAAAAGTAAAAATAAAGCAATAACCGTAGGGTTGCCTCCCGACAAGCGCTCGTTTAAGGTCGTGAGCTCGACCCCCTATGATTTTCAATTAATGCGGGATGTTTGGTGCATATGAGATGCACCCATCAAACTTTCCGGGGAGAATGCTTGGATTTGGAAGTTGCGGTGGCGTGTGCTCCCGCGGTGGTCTCTCGTCTCGAATTGTGTTGGGGGGAGGCTCCCCCAAGCTAGCGTTTGCTCCGGTCAACGGCTTCACCGGTGACGCCGATTTCCGTATCGGCGGAGCTTTCTTTGGAGACTTTAATTTCGAGAGCTTGCAGAGCTCTCGAATCCTTGCGACATCAGCGTCGCCTTCATCATTTTCAGCGGAGAGGTCGGGGGAATCATCTATCTTCTCATCTTGGCCTAAATCCGGGCCTTCCTCGAAATCCTCATCGAAAAGAGCGCCAATCGAGTAGGGGATTGCCTCCTCAATTACCTCATCAAGGAGGTCCATGTAGTCAAGTTCCTCGTGGTAAGGCATGTGTTTCATAGCCTTAGGAATGTGAAGCTCCACCTTGATGTTGCCGACATTCAAAGTTAGTGTACCTTCTCGCACGTCGACAATCACTCTGGCGGTGGCGAGGAACGGGCGTCCAAGTATCAATGAAGTATCTCCCTCCTCCTTAACGTCCATGATCACGAAGTCACATGGCAAGCATATTCCTCCCGGGACTTGTAGCGGGATGTCTTCGGCGATCCCTACCGGCCTTGTTATTCGCCCATCGGCCAATTGTATCCGCATGTCGATAGGTTTCAACTTCGTCCCGGTGTTTAGCCTTAAGAACATGGAGAGAGGCATGAGGCTTATACTAGCCCCTAGATCTACCAACGCCTTTTGAAGAGGGACGCCACCCAAGGTGCAAGGAATCCGAAAACTCCCCGGGTCTTTAAATTTGGTCGGCTCCTTCTCTCTCTTGGTGAACCAAGAGCCCTCCTCGGCTAGCATAATCTTCTCCTTCCTCTTTCTCCCCGAAATCAAGTCCTTTAAGAATTTAGCATATGTGGGGATCTCCACGATGGCGTCGAGGAAGGGAATGTTGAGGCTAACTCCTCTCAGATACTCGAGAAACTTTGCTAGCCTGTTCTCCATTTTCGCCCTAGCAAGCCTTTGGGGAAATGGGACCGGTGGCATGAAGCGTCTTTCCTCAATCAATTGCTCCGCTCTAGATTTCTCCTTTTCTTGTGGCTCTTTCTCCTTATCAACTTCAACTACCGGCTCAATTGGCTCCAAACTTTCCTCCACGGGCTCCTCGGTAGGAATCATGGCGGGGGTGGTATCCTTCTCGCCTCTAGTGGTAACGGCAACTACGGCATTGATGTGGCCGGTGTTGCCCCGTGGGTTTTGCTCGGGTTGCGCCGGCAATCGTTGAGTGTTCCGATTGAGCAACGCCAATTGCTCTGATATTTGAGCCACAACGGTATTAAGGGAGTCTTGCCCTGCCTTCAAGGTAGCATTGACCTTATTTTGCTCGACCATAAACGCCTCCACTCTAGCTTCGAAGTCGGATCGTTGTTGAGCTTGTGGAGGGTTTTGATTTTGATTCATCCACCCTTGATTGTATCCGGGCGGCCTATATGGTGGAACTTGTTGCTTCGGTTGGAAATTTTGTTGTGGAGGCCCCCTCGGCGGATAGTGTTGTTGTTGGGGTGGTGGTGGTTGAGCTTGTTGAGGTGGTTGTTGTGGCGGGTTCAAAGCTCCTTCATTGTTGGCGTAAGAGAATCCGGGATGATTTCTTGTGGCCGGATTGGCCCAATATCCTTGGTTCCCCGCGACATATTGTACTTGCTCCAAGGATCCTTCTCCTTGCTCTCCTCCCATATACATGGCTTGAGATTGGTCTTGCCAATCACTTATTTGGTTCGTTGGAGCGGAGGTGGAAGGGGTTCCTTGGGGCTCCGTGATAAACTTCTCCAGTCTCTCCACTACCTTGTGGAGAGAATCAAAATTGCTTGTAAGCTCCGCTACGGCCTTCGCCTCATAGATACTAGTTGGCTTCAAGGAGGACGTGGAGTGTCCTCGCTCATCGCCACATTGTTGATTGTTTGAGGCCATCTCCTCAATTAGGGCCGTAGCTTCCTCGGGAGTCTTTGACAAGATAGCACCATTCGCCGCGGCATCAATAATTTGTTTGGTCCCCGGTTGGAGACCGTTGTAGAAGCTATGAACTAGCTCCCAATCTTCAATTCTATGGTGCGGGCATTGATGCTGCAGATCCTTAAATCACTCACAAGCCTCATAGAGCGTCTCTTGGGATCCTTGCTTGAAGGACATGAGAGCGCTCCGGATCTTCACCGTCTTGGAGGGCAGATAGAACTTGTCAATGAATGCACTCGCCAATTCGTCCCAAGAGGTGAAGATTCCCTCAGCCTGCGTCCTCAACTAATAGAGTGCCTTGTCCTTTAGCGTGAAGGGGAAGAGACGCAGTCTGATGGCATCGATGGAGACCCCCGGCATCTGAAATGTGGCGCACTTCGACAAGAATAATTGGATGTGGTAGTGAGGATTTTCATGGGCATTCCCATGAAATGGATCCTGCTGCATCAGAACCACTAGTCCAGTCTTTAGCTCGAAGTTCTTGTCAGCCGCCAACTCCGGCATGGCAATGGATGAGGTCGTAGAAGAGGTCTTAGGCCAAAGCCTATCTCGAATAGAAATTATCATCGCCATCCTTGCCGCTAATTGGTCCGCAGTTTCCGGGTTGGTCATAAACCTCCCTTCCGGATTTTGTCTCCTTTCCGCTCTAAGTCTCCGCGCGGTACGTTCGATCTCGGGATCAAATAATATGGCTTCAGGGTCCGCCGTAGATCTCGTGTACATGCACAGGGAAAACAGAGTTTCAAAGAAATGATTAGTACCGTGGAAGGGATAGGTAAAAATAAAGAAATGGAAATAATAATAATAATAATAATAATAATAAGAAATAGCTAAGGTGGTAAGATCAAACGCAATCGCCTCCCCGGCAACGGCGCCAAAAACTTGGTCGCTCCGGGACGTAACCCCAAAGAACGGTTGTAGTTTTACCGCAAGCGCACGGTATAGCGGCGAGCGGGTTATCGAACACATGGAGGACGAATGACCGTGCTTGTTCCAATCAACCTGGCTATTTAAGAAGAGGGAAATTTGCCTTTGGCGATCCTGTCACAATCGTCAGACAAAGTACGGAAACATCAAATCAAATAAAGAACGTCTAGGGAATGGGGAATTCCCGCTACTCACCATATTTCGTAAATGTGGTTCATCGGCATCAAAATTGCTAGAATAAGATTTTGGATGAACTAGTTGCAACTGAATGTAGAACCAAGCTCACGCTCTCGCGCTGTTGCCGGTCTATAGCTATCCTAGGCTCGGGCCCAATCTCTTGCAAACCCTAGCCTAGGGAAGCTAGCATTAGGATCAACATCATCGTTCAATCGCGCACCGAGCCCAATCTCTTGCAAACTCGGCCCACGACCTAGATTGGGATAGTTCCTACCCGTCCAATCTCTTGCAAACGAGTATTGGCACGGAATTGGAACCGGAAACCCTAGTATCGGTCCAATCTCTTGCAAACCGGTACTACGGAAATTCGATTCCAACCCAATTCGGGTTTCTAGGGTTTCCTATCGAATTGGGATCCAATCTCTTGCAAATCCCAATCGATGTGAACTCCTAGCCATCCGTAGTAAATTGATCCCAATCTAATCTCTAATAGCAATTCTAACAAAATTCATACCAATTCATCACAATCATGAAATATGGCTTGTAGGGTTCATCCCCTCGCCCCAAGACGTGGCGACTACTCACAATTCATAGCAAGATCACAAAAATAATCAATGAAATAAGCAATAGAATTTATCACAATATTGAGATGTGCAATAAAAATAGAATTTTTAGAGAAGAGAAAACACAAACCAATGGAGTTCTTCAATTAATCCAACAAAAATCCAATTTTGTCTCCTCTCCAATCACAAGAATAAAACTAAAAAGCTAATCTAAAAAGCTGCAAAAAATCTAAGAGAAAAGCTCCCAAAACTAGGGTAAAAACAGGGGTTAAATAGCCCCCAAAATCGTCCAAAAACTGTGACCAAAATACCCCTGCACAGCCTGTTTTCTGCAATTTTTGCTACAGGCAGCGCGTCGCACTCGGCCGAGTGACAAAAGTCGCTCGGCCGAGTGAAAACCCCGTAAATTTCCAGTAAGTCTCGATCTTCAGGGGTCTTCACTTCGGGGGCGGCTCGGCCGAGTGAGTTGTCGTCACTCGGCCGATGGCTTCATGGTACTCGGGCGGACGGAATTATCCACTCGGCCGAGTGGGTCTTCTGAAGCTCAGGCAGCCGAAAAACAGTAACATGGCGATTTTTGAAGGGCTTCGTCTGGGCGCCACTCGGGCGGACGGGGTCTCGTCACTCGGCCGATGTGGTCTCCGTCGCTCGGCCGAGTGCACATATAAATCGTGTCTGCTCTGGTCGGCTGAGCGGTGTCTCGCTGGTCAGCCGAGTGACTCCTTCACTCGGCCGAGTGGGACACTAAAAATGCCCAGATTGCTTATTTTGGCCTCCTCGTCGCTCCTGCGACGTCCGTTCTTCTTCCGCTCCTCTCCAACAGCAAAATACCCCTCGGGGAGGTCGTCGGTGACCGTCTGGAGTAAGCACATCTCGAGATCCCTCCAAATCGCGCCAAATCACCTGAAATGCGACAAAAACAACAAATCGTGAAAAGCATCGCAATATCGTCGATATATCGTGAAAAACATGATTTGGGCGATCTAAATGGCATGCAAACATGCGGGAAAAAGGTGTAAAATAAGGAGTGATCAAATCCCCATCCTTATCCTCGTCTGGTCAAACTCTTTTATGCCAACCGTGTCTGGGGTCAGTACGACGAGACCCACTCTATTGAGATAACTGTCTTGGGGACACCGATTGTCCTCACGGCAGAAATCTTAAGAGAGTTGATTGGTTACTCGTCGTCTGGCCTCCTCCCTTCCGATATTTCCGTCAATGACATATCCTCCCTTGATCAGGTCATACTTTCTGAGATTTTCCACGAGATCCCTCCCGCCATGATTGGCGTCCCCTCGAAGTCATTCAAGCCTAATGGCTGGGTCCTAAACTTGATCTTGAAGTCGTGCTTACTTCTTAAGTACGGCTCCTCTTCTTTGCCTTCCCAGCCATTCCTGAAGTTGATCTACGCCATCTTCATGGGGAGTGAGATTAACTGGGCTCGGATCATACTCGATAAGATGGATTCTTTTGAGTGTATCCGGAAGTCCACGAAGTCTGCTCATATCCCATTCATGTGCCTTCTGACACTTGTCTTTCACCACTTTCGTGTCCCCTTGCCTCGTGATGATGAGCGTCCTCTCGGTCCCCCTCTGAATGCGACGGCCGTCAAGAAGTCTCTTGCGGCGCTTCGTCACGTTCAGAGGACGACCCCCTCTATTTCAGCGTCTGCTTCTGCCTCAGCTGCTCCATCTACCACTCTTGACGAGCTCGCACATTCAGTGAAACGTGTGGAGTCTCGTTATGCTCGTACCGAGGAGATTCTTGCTCGTATCGCTCGTCACCTTGGTATTGAGATCCCTCTGTCTGTCTCTGAGGACGAGGATGAGTTGGATGAGGAGGAGATTCTCGAGCTTGCTTGTGCTGCTGCTGCTCGTGCCCCTGAGGGTACTCCTGTTGCTGCTGGTGCTTCTGGTGCTGGTGCTGCTTCTGCTGGTGACCCCGAGAGCACACCTGTTGCCACCATTCCTGCGGTGGATACTCCGACTGGTGCTCCTGAGGCCACTACCATTGCTGCTCCATAGATCGTCTCTCCTGTCGTGCCTGAGATTTCTACTACCGTCGCTCCCGTGGACACTTCTGCTGATCCGGTGACCACCACTCCTGCTGCAGAGCCTGCTGCTGCTGCAGATCCTCCCGCTGACTCCTGAGCTTCTTTGGAGGACTCTCCTAGTACACTTTAGATGAGATATCTAGTTTGAGAGAGTTGGGTAGGATAGTGTGGGTGGTTATGTTGTTTTGATATTTTTGGATCGTTTTGATGTATTTTGATGGATGTCGGTATGTTTTGTGATACTTCCAGATATGTTGTCTTGTGAGATGTATGATGTTGTATTTTGTGCCCCGATCGTTGGATCGCTTCTATGTATGTTGTCGATGTATCATTTTTGATGTACTCATGCTTTATATATATATATATATATATACATCGATGTTGACATCTCATTATGTTGTGCACATTTTATATTCTATATGTCTCTGATGTTTGATTTCGTCGCTCGACGATAATACTTGGTTAAATAGAGTTCATTTTATGAAAACATAGAATTGTTTTCCATGCACTAAATTAACCAAGATTGTTGATATTGGAGAGTATATTCCATAACTCAATCCGTAAAATTGATTTGAGTTTTGATGATTTTATTTATCGATTTTCGACTTTGGTCTCATTGACACGCTTTGATTTATTTCGTAATTTTCTTTGGTGTCACATGGCCGTGGTCGTATTCTACGACTCCCGTGCTTTTATTTGCAGCCATTGTTGTTGTCGTTGATCTCCTCCCACTCTTTTTGCTAATGCCAACGGGGGAGAGATATAATAATGACATGTGCTAAATGATAATTTAAGGCATTATTCCAAGAATCTAATTTGATATGTTAGATTCAGGGGGAGTTAAGATATAAAAACGGATTTCAAATCCTAAATTTCGATAATTGGATACTCATTTTATATACTTTACTCGTCTGCTTGATACGTATTATTATTATTCATTTTGGAATTAACGTGTCATCAATGCAGGGGGAGTAAGTAAATTTCATTTGAATCATTATTTTTTATTATTATTTATGTTGGTTTGTCATCACCAAAAAGGGGGAGAATGTTGGATATTGGACTCCCCGGTTTTGGTTTTGGATGATGAACAAACATAAATATATCGTGAACTAACTATTTGTGAGCGCAGTTATGGAGATCGTCGCCAAATTCATATGAACATCCCAAGCGACGTCTCGAGACTTCTCAATACGCGTGATCGTATGCCTAAAGCTTCGTTGAAGCTTATGGACCATTTTAGAAGTCATGAAGATTCGATTGAAGCTTTTGAAGACGGTATCGTCAAGTTTTATTTATAGTCTTTTAAGCTTCTTTCGTAGAATGTTAAGCCTTGAGTAGGTCTTACGGTTTAAATCTTCATAACGCTCATATCTTAGATATAGGATCTTAGTAGAAGTCCATACGAACTTTCCCGAAGCTTCGCGCTTCGATTCGCAACTTCTCGTGCATGTTAGTTGGTTCAAGAAGAAGAACCAACCGACTAGATGGTGATCTAGTCGGTTGGCTAAGCTTCTTGGACCGACTAGTTTGCGTCAGTCAATTTCTAGCTCAGTTACTGTTTACAGTTAGTCGGTCAAAGAAACCGACCGACTAGTTGTGAAACTAGTCGGTTAGGAATCCTTCTTTGACCGATTAGTTGAACTTCCATTTTTGAGCCTGAGCTACTGTTTATCGTTAGTCGGTCTATGTACATTTGGCGACCGATTAGTTGATGAACTAGTCGGTCAACATTTGTTCTTGGACCGACTAATTCAATTTGTTCTCAGACTATTTGTTTTATCTCTTAGTCAGTCTAAGTTCACTCACCGACCGACTAGTTGTGAAACTAGTCGGTTGGCAAGTGTTCTTTGACCGACTAGTTCTGTTAGTCTGAACTTCATCTATTCCATGTTCACCAGTTAGTCGGTTCATGCTGTCTGACCGACCGACTAGTTGATGAACTAGTCGGTCAATGGTTGTTCTTTGACCGACTAGTTTGGTTCCGAATAGAGCCGTTGGAGCATTAATTGAAACGTTTTTCTCTCTCTCTTTCCTCTAACCTATAAATACTTGGAGTGCTGCATTCATTGCACTCAAGGCTGATTTTAAGAGAAATTTAGAGATCAAAGAGAAAGCATTCAATCTCATTCAAAGCTCATTCATTTCCAATCTTGAATCTCTCCTCACTCTTATTTCAAAAGAGAGATTCATTGATTGTGAGCCTTCCAAGCCAAGTGCTTGATTCTAGGTCACCAACAACCTCATAGCTCTCCATCGCTGATCTACATCTTGGAGCTAGGGTTTGGTGCCTCTTCATCTTCCCCAAAATCATCTTTGCCCAAATTCGTAAGTTTACTCAAGGCATAGGTATTTTGTGGTAAGCATTTCTATTTCAATTTACTTTGATATTGTAAGTGATTCACTCTCGGTTGTGAGAGTGTGTTTGTGATCCCGGGTTGTGGGAGTCACAATTTTATTTGTGTATGATTTGATTTGTGAAGGTTTTTCACAAGTATTTCATAGTGGAAATCTTGAGTTAGGGTTTCTAACTCGAGTATCCAGAGGGGATCCGGGTGTTTGGGACGTAGGATCACCGGGAACAAGTCGGGGAGACTTGGGTGGATCCGAACCCAGTAATATCGTTTGTTTGCGATTGTTTCTTTGTTGTCTAACATTTACATTTCCGCATTATTGGTAGAGATTTCAAGGTTATTAGGAATTAGCCTCTTAATTATTTTAAAGTACTATTCACCCCCCTCTAGTACTTGTGCAGTAGCTTAGTAGGGCATTACATATCGGGCCCATGGGACGCTAGGTACCGCTTTTAGAGGCAACGTCTCATCCTGGGTCAAGTCGAATGCCAAGTGTCATGAGTGCTCTAGCCCGTGTTAGCGATGATTCATTTCTTGTCTTTTACATTTCTTCCCTTTATTTCTACACTTCCACCTATATCATCTGCGTAGCTCTCACACAACCTAGGCGAGGCTAGTAGCCATCAAGCCATCCACCTCCCTGTGTTCGATATACCCGCACCCTACACTAACCATGCACTTGCGTAAAACAACACCGCGTCCTAATCATAAACGGGGCGACGGTCAAGTTTTTGGCGTCGTTGCCGGGGAGGCGTTCGGTTTGATATTAGATTAGCTTGGGTTCATTAGACTACGCATAAAAACATTAAAAACAAAAAAATGGAAAAAAAAACAAATTCAATAACCAAGAAATTTTTCCCTCACCATTATATTTTCTTTTTGTTATTCTCTTGTACTATTGACGATCCTCTCTAGTTTTCTTATTTTTGTTGTCCAGGTATCTTTGCTATTACCGTGTGGAGACCAAATTTCGATGCTCAAATGGGAGAATACTATTTTGGTCGGAATGGTCAGACGAGGGATCACCTTCTTGATTAGATGCTTGAACATCAGATTGAGATGCAAGCCAAGATTGAAAGGGGTGATTTTCAATTGGAATTGGTGAAGAGAGACCCTGAATTCGATGCACTCATGCTTCAGGGTGCAATGATCTCCAAGGATATCATTTCTGCTTCTTCATCTTATGGGCGAGAATCATCGCCTGTCATATTACCAGAGCCAGAATGGCCATCGCCGATCCCACATCCTACGATACCGCTATTGTATATGATGGGTGGATGGACGAAGGGACAGTGGTGGAAGCAGAAATTGAATCATATGCGCCGCTAGAGGAGGACACATTTCAGAACTTATTTGAGGGTCTCTTGGAGTCAGTGAGGTTCACCGGTTCAGTTAGCATTACAAGTGGGGATGCATTTGAGCTACGCTTTGCAGGTTTTGTAATGAACCATGTTTCGACGGCAGGAACAATTGGAGACGACATCCATGTCAGTCTTGATTTTTTAAGGAGTAGAATACATTTTTGGATTGCTTGCGTGCATTCCCCCCCCCCCCCACACGATACATCCCCACAAGTTGACACACATGAGCGGCCAGCATCTCCATTCCAGAGAAAGCCTACACCGAGGAGAGAGGATGGAGGAGAGGATATACCCACTTACATGGTTGAGACCACCATCTTATCAGCACCATAGACACATCTCATGCAGATGTCCTATTTTTGCCACACTACCACTTGGATGACAATGGATTTTTTGATGATGATTGGGAGGATGGGGTGATCTCTCTAGGATCTGTGGGAGAGACTTCTCATCTTGATTTGGATACCCCACATGAGTCCTACGAGAGCACCGAGGAGACTACAGAGCTTATGCATACCGGCGAGGAGGATGTGCGTGAGGACGAGGACACCACAACCACATGCGAGTGGTCCGCTCCATATCCACCTCCACAGCCATCTCTGTCGATGCTTCTTCCTTGGTCTGTGGTCAACCACGATGATGTTATTCAGGACATCGAGCAGATGGTGGAGCATGAGCATATCGTCGGGAAGAATGTGCATGAGGGCTTGGATACGATGGTCCACGTCATGGAGCCCGAGTCACATCTACCTCGACCGTCACTCTCCACTTCTTCTGCGGTTGAGCATCTACTTGAGCATATTGCCCCTATTCAGGGAGATTTTCATACTCACTCTCACTCCACTTTTGAGTCTCGCTTTTCACTTCCTATTTCTTTAGACTCATATATTTTTGACACACCATATCTCTCGCAGGACACATGATTTACTTCCCTTGAGGTATGTTGCGGTGCGTCACCACCTGGACAGCCACTTCTCATGGAAAGCGAGAATTTGGTCGTCACTAGCATAGAGAATAGCGACCCATTCTCTGGGAGTATTCGTCACCCTTTTATTATTTTTACATCCTATGTTGATGATTATCTCTGGGATACATTTATTTTGGGAAATGATTTCTTGCCATGGGCTAATGCACCTCATTCTTTGCAGGTTACAGGTGGACACCTACGAGGGATGCTTGGAGGTGCATTGCTTGGGTCCATTGGCACATGTGACACAGCGCTTCTGGTTGAGCCACAGCAGGAGCAGTTAGAGCAGATACCTGTCCCACTCCAAATTCTGGATCTGCCTATGCTCAGGTGTATCCTAATCTAGTAGTGTAAATATTTACCGCTTTCTAGTTTAGATTATAATAATCTCGTCTCCTCTCATTAGCGAGGGGAGCGTATTTAGGGTTTGCTTTTACATCGTAATAACCCGTCATGTTGTGCTCTTCTATCATTTCACCCCCATCACCCTATCCTTGTTGTTTTGGCACTTTTATTGGCCCCGTTATCATTTTTCTTCATGAGACCCCTCTCACCTCCAAAGGGTGGTGATGCCTGTTTTGCTTATTGTTCACTCTCCCCTTTATCTGTTATGACCCGTATCGGATTTTCATATCTTTTGGGCATAGCTTATATTAGATTGGGGAGAGTATCACACATAGTCAGTTTCGTTATCTTTGATGTATTTTCCCTCCCATTTTATCTTTGCCCTCTCATGAGTGATCTTATTGCATTGAGGGCAATGCAAGCTTTAGCTTGGGGGAGTTGCATTTTATGCATGTTTCCTTTATTTTCTCCCATTTTTCACCCTTTTCATGCTTTTTCATGCATCAAAAAAATTTTCTTTTCATTTTTATGCATCATTCCCATCATGCATTTTTCTTTCTCCATTTCATTCTTGCCTCTTTCTAGAGATGAACCCTCAATGATATTTTGCCACTCATGCTTCACTTTTCGCATTTGATTATCTTTTTCCATCACGCTATTTCTTTGATTATTCAATGCTCATATATGTGTTTTGCCATCTTTTGGATTTATTTTCTATATTTCGAGTGTGTTGGTTGTGATTGTATTTGAGGCATGCTTCTAGCTATATATCATATTTTAATATGCCCCTCTATTTGAAGTTCCTAGATTTTCACTCTTCATTTCCAAGAAGCGGATATTTTACCATCCTACCCCCGTGCTTCTAACTCTTGCATGAAATACTATACGTGTACTTCTATCACATGTGTTAGCTACCTTTCAACGGGATTAGGATATCCACACCTTTATTCTGTGCTTTAATTCGTAGAGGATTTTCTTGTCATGCTTGGATTTCTTAAAAATTCTCTTTTGTTTTACTTTGTACATTCCCCCTCGTCGTGCATCGTTCTTCCATTTGGGAGAGTGCACACTTTTCATTTTCCACAAAAAAACATTACCCAAATAAACATTTTTGTACATATTTTTGTATAATGGTCCTTCGGTGTTCCTCGTAACCCGACTCCCTAAAGCCGTCCGGCTTGGGATGTGTAGGCCGCCCTCGCATTCCATTGCGATTCCGCAAGTTTGCAAGACAAAAATATTAAAATCAAATAAAAACAACAAAAACTACCCAAAAACCAAAAATATGTATATATGCCACATTCTCCCGTTTTCCTTCGCTATCCACATCTCCTATATTTGAGAGCACCAATGTATATAGGGAAGGCGAGAGTTTGTACAAAGTGATCTTTTCACATCTCCTCCATCTCCTTTTGAAAATACAAGCAAGACAAGAAAGTGTTTCAAAAATCAAAAACGACAAAAGTGTGTGGTGATTCCTTTCATCCTAGAGATTGATAGTCATTCCCATTATTCATATCTATTCTTTCTTACTTCTTCATGCATGTATGGGTATCTCGTGTTCACCGTTTGGAAGATTTGATATGAAATTTTAACTTCCTCATATTTGGCATATTATCTACTATAACAGGATATGATATCTATACCTTTGCCAATGTCATGCTTCTATCTCTTTTGTGCTCTATTGATATGAACACATGATGCTATATTATGAGATTGAATTCTTGATTTAGATCGTGATATGCTTTTTCCTTGTGCTTAATTGTGTTGGTGATTACAATTATGGTTTAGAGAGGGTAATCAAGGATTCTTCGCTTTCCATTCTTCCTCTCGCACCCGATCTTCATTCCAACTCGTCTTTCTCGGGACGAGAAAGAGTTTAGCTTAGAGGCTTGACGTGTGTTCATATTTCACCTTTTGCACACGCTCTTCATCGTGTTTTCATATGTGTTTCATCTCATTCCATGTTGTATATATCACATTTTGGTTCATATTGACTATTGGGTGTATTGTTTGTATTTCAGGTAAATGTCGGCATTTCGGTGTCTTCTGGAATCAACCTTGCATGTCGGGACCAAAGCACGCATATACGGCAAAGATCCGATGGCCAAAGATGAGGATTTGACGTTTTGGAGCTTCAACCGATCGGGTGGACAGATCCACCCGATCGGTTCGTGCACACGTATCAGACCCGAGCATGAAGAGAAGAAGGAGCAAACCCCAACCGATCGGTTCAGCGATCGGTTGGGTGACAGTGCTCTCTGTTTTTGAGTGCCAAAGACCACCCGATCGGTTGACTTCCCAACCGATCGGGTCATCCCCTCGGGTCATCTTGGGGAAGAACTCACCCAATCAGTTAACACTTCAACCGATCGGGTGGCCTTTTCTTTCCCTTTCGTGTACTGCTTCTCATTCATTGAAGATCTTCTATCATTCCAGTGAGAGTTTGGATCATCTCTTATTTTTCTAGCGTCGGCATCGTTGTTAGCATTCCAACGATAGGGCGCATGCCCAAATCCGATTTTCCTAGAATTTTCTGAGCTCAGCTGGGTGCTGAAATTCTGGGTTGTCTGGAATTTGAACTTCAACCGATCGGCTGGGCTATCCAACCGATCAGTTCTGCTCATTTTCAGAAGTTTGGTATCTCTCTTTGCTTTCACCCGATCGGTTGAACTTCCAACCGATCGGGTGGCCCTTTTTCAGCAGTTTTAGTGGGTTATTTTGACTCGAACTGTTAGGGATTTGTGGGGGCCTATAAATATAAGAGGGTGCACAACTTGTAAGGGGCTCTCCCCAATTTTTCAGCAGCTTTCTGCCCCTTTCATGGGAGCCTTAGATTAGATTAGATTAGGGTTTCTATTTGAATAAATCTTGTAATGGATTGATGGATTCTAATGCAAGATAAGTATTTTTCTCTTATTTCCATTTTTTGTGTTATTTTCATTTTGCTTGATGATGAATGTTTGTTTGCATCTATTATTGCCAGTTATTATGTTCTTCATCATTGAGTAGTTCTTGATGAACCCTAATATGGGTTAAAGTAGGATTGATGCTGGGGATATTTCATTTGACTTGATTGCATGGCAAGTGTTTGATGAAATGGGTCAATGGGGATGTCTAGAAATATGAGACCAACCAGTATGGCAACACACTAGATGGAGTTGGGGGTTGGGCTCCGGATGCTTTTCCCGTCAAGATCATCTTTGATGTATTGCTAGGAATCACATTTGACCTATTTGGCCCTTAGGGTTACGCGGAGGCATTTTATTGTCATTGGCGGGAGAAAGACCGACTCTGACCGTCGGGCCAAGGGGAAATAAAACGGGAGTTTGATCCACTAGCCACAGCTCACACCCCTAGCGTAGACATTGATTCCTTGTGCGTGGGAACGGCTTGAATGAAATGTCGGGAGCAATCGTTGCGAGCTTAGTGCTCCCGAAGTTGGGCGTGGGAATGCCCACCATCCGAACTCGGGTAGACCTAGCATATCATCATGGGCATCAACCGGAATATCGGGCCCATGGGATGCTAGGTACCCGCTTTTAGAGGCAACGTCTCACCCTGGGTCAAGTCGAATACCAAGTTTCATGAGTGCTCTAGCCCGTGTTAGCGGGGATTCATTTCTTGTCTTTTACATTTCTTCCCTTTATTTCTACACTTCCACTCATATCATCCGCGTAGCTCTCACAAAACCTAGGCGAGGCTAGTGGCCATCAAGCCATCCACCTCCCTCTGTTTGATATACCTGCACCCTACACTAACCGTGCACTTACGGTAAAAAAAAGACACCACGTCCTAATCATAAATGGGGCGCCGATCAATACACACGCACAAACTTCATCCCGTAGGGAGTAATACAATATTTTAATCCTACTATCAGACGTAAAACACACATATTCATACAATAGGTATATATACACCTATAACTAAGCACATACTTGTCCACACATGAGCACGTGCCCATACACACTAATATATTTAGATCATACAATTAATCTGTACACTCAATTATAAGTACACCTATTATCTTTACACTTAACATGCACATAACTTTACTAGCATACGATTACCAGCATTGACAAGTACGCCTAAAGTACATACCGCTAGTAACTAATCAAACACCAATTCTAGTATTCACGAATGCATACCCACCCTACGCACACAACCCACCCACCCCACGACCACCCACCCACCCTGTGCACACCCACCCCATGCACTCACCCACCCAGAGAGAGAGAGAGAGAGAGAGAGAGAGAGAGAGAGAGAGAGAATTGGGGGAGAGAGAAATAGAGAATCGGTAGCAAAAGAATGGGTGTAGAGAGAGGGGAGAAAGAGAGGGAGGGAATTGGTAGAGAGAGAGAGAGGAGAGAGAATCTGTATAGAGAGAGAGAGGAGAGAGAATCGGTAGAGAGAGATAAAGATGTAGAATCTATAGAGAGAGAGATAGATATAATAAGTATAGAGAGAGGAGAGAATCGTTAGAGAGAGTCTGTAGAGAGAGAGGAGAGATGGGAGGAGGGGTAAAATGGTCCAATTTTAATACTGTCAGCCATAATACCACATATGATATCAATTTGTCACAAAATGAACCTAAGGATATTTACTTAAAATGGGCCAAACGTGAGGATATTTTTATGCAATTTATCCTAATTTTTATCTTCGTGACACATTTCATCCACCAAAACACAACAACATAAATGGTACTTCTGTAAAAACTAGCCCCTGTTGCGAAGGAGAAACAGGTTTGGAGAAGGTTGAGATCTAGGAAGCCCCTAGCCTCCTTTATATAGTATTCATATTGGTTACTTGTGTGGGTGGATACCCAATAGGCCCAATGGGTCCTATTCATAACACTTCTTCTTATCCAACCAACGTGGTATACTCGTCTTATGAATACTGAATGATTCATTAGTACTAATGAGTATCTTAAAGGGTGGATACTTCTAGATCCAAGTTAGGGATGACTGCCTCGTTAAAAACCTTTAGGTATGGACAACCCTGTGGGAAAAGTCAATAGCGAAGGGAAAAGAGTACAGCACTCCATAACTTCCCCTGATTTGGGGATGTGTCAAGTGGTGGATACTTCTGGATCCAGAGTCAATGTGGTTGCCTCGTTGAAATCTTGACTATGGAAAACCCTGTGGGAAAAACTACTAGCCAAGGAAAAAGAATACAACTTTACAGTTGACTCCCCCTTGTCTGATCTAGCTTCAGGCTTGTAGATATCCTATATATCTATACATTAATCTCATATGCGTCTATACATCCATCTCATCTACAACATTCCAAAAGCAAATGTAAAGTACAAACATCACTCATATATACAAGTTTCACTGGTATAAGGTAGTAGCTGAAACTAAAGGAGAGATATGAACTTGGTAGACAGCTCCACGTCTCAATCGTCATTGTCTGCAAGGTACTTCAGGACCTGGCTTTGTATATTCTTGAACTGCTTCTTAGATGATGAGCTTTTCTGGATGGTAGGAGGATGTAGACTTGGGAAGATTCTCTGTAGATATTCAGGAGGTGGACGTCCCTTTTATGCTATTCAGCGCGAGGATCTGTGACCTGCATATGCAAATACATTTAACATAGAGGATTTTTCCTTGACCCTTGGAGATAGCACAGAAGCTACATATCTCTGGTCCAGTGGTGTGCTGCAGGCACTGCACTGTACCTGTCTAATAGCTATACTGCTAACGCTCAAAAGAGATGCATGCAATTGGACAGGTAAAAGAGTGTTTCAAAGACACTTAAGGTACTTCTGGACCTTATATATTCTTCCCCTCTTCCAGCTAACGGAAAGGTGTCTTTTAATGTGTATCCATACAACCAAAAAGGTGTATTTAGTGGAGAATGATTTTCATGTTTCTTCATCAATCATCATTGTATGAAGTTTTCATCATCGAGATAATTAATAATAGTTCATCTTCAGGATGATTAATGTCATCTTCAGGATGATAGTTCATCTCCATGATGATAGTTCATCTCCAGGATGATTAATGTCATCTTCAGGATGATAGTTCATCTTTATGATGATAGTACATCTTCAGGATGTTGTATTCTATAAGCCAAGAATTTATACCTAGCAAGGACTTTCATATCATATTATATCATATTTGATAGATATGATTTAACAGAAATTTCGGTATTTTCTCTTCAGGAGATCCGATAATATTTTAAGTTATTAAAATAATCTCAATTCTTTTAATTTGCTCTCTTAAAAATAATATTGTTTTTAAGAGGTGCAAACAACAACCTTTTAGTATGAATCCTTTAAGGATCTCAGTCTAGGTTGTCTTTCCTTTAATCATATTTTTAATATATGTCCCAAAAAAGGAAACTAAAGAAAAATTTTATACATGCAGTTGAAGAAATTTTATATAGGTAATGTTGTCACATCCAATAGCAACATCAACCAAAAATTCCCTCTTTTTTCCATTCGTTGGGTTACACCTTTACATAAACCAGTCAATGCATTAGATTCATCTTGTAAGTGAGTTCAGCTCATCTTACTTGATTACTTCCTGGTTTGAGCGATTTATACCTCTTAAGCTATAGCAAATTAAAATGCTTATAGCTAACGATTTTATTATAATTCTCCTACAATACTCAGTTATCCCACAGGATTTGATATCATTTTTGATATCCGGACTTCAGGTACATACACCCCATATTTCATAAGTGAGTCCAGCTCACCATATTATTGCCTCATTCCACATTATTATAATTTGGCCAAATCTCTATGTTTGCTCAGGCAAAGCAGAGTTATGGAAACGATATTTTATATTTAACTGGCAAAATGAAATATTGTCAACAAAATGTGTTCCTTCTTGTCCAAAACTCACCCCATACGTACTATAATCATTTGATTTCTCCCAGTAATGTCTCCTTCACGACGCGTTGAAGAAGTCAAGGTTCTGGGACGGGTAAAGGATATGGACAGATCCAGAATGGGTCCTTAGCAACCAAGTTGCAATAAGATTCTGGATTTGAGCTCAATTTCCTATGGTGGTATTGCTTTTTCGGTCTCCAGGAGTAGATTTTTCTCTTTGGAGCTTAGTGGTATGTCCTCTCATCTCATAAGGACATCCACTTTTGCTGCTAGTGGATTGCATCTATGTCAATCCTAGCTGGATTATTTGCAGCAGGGATGTGAAAGTTTGACAATATTTAAATTGTCAGTATGATTATAATCAGATCATATGTATTTACTTTTTAAATGGTCAATTTGAGCTTCAGGCTCATAGATGATTTGAACCAAATAGGGAATTGATGGATCTTTAGGATCCTCATTATCATCAAAACACAATTTATAAGATGTGTACTAATGCCTTACTCATACGAGATCTCGGAATCTATTCATCGAAGGTGGTTAGTCCTGATGAATGTGTTCACTTTATGGCATCATGACGGTTTATGTAGTGTTGCTTCAAGGACACAGACACAACGTTGTGGACGTACCATCTTTAAGATGTGCTTTAAACCCATTCTTAGAAAATGTTTATATGGTGTTGATCAGGCTCATATAAAAAGGTTCTAATGGTGTGTTTAGCTGAGTGTACGCAACCACTCTTGCTAATTATTTATGATTTCCCATTTTTATCCAATGTTACCATCGTTTTAAAAAAATGTGGTTGGATAATGACCATTTTTAGAGGATATATTGCTGAGTACACTAAAAGTACATCATCAGTCCTATTAAAGGAGTGGACAACGCCTATTTATATCCCTTAAATACTCTCAAGAGACCTAAAGATCTTCATTATCTTTATTGATGATAGTAAATGTATCATTATTTTTGAGGATGTTATGAGGGTCAATGTCCACATGAAGTGGAAATGCTTTCATAATATTTTTGCCCATTTATATGGGATAAAGAAAATACACACATCTGAATAAACATTGTTTTCTTCAGATATATAGGATTTGTTTAAACAAACATCAATCCTGGGCAGCATGTTTATCGTTCCTAAGTTAAGACTTGGACGATTTTGGACACTACAGGTTCCAATTTTTCATCCTTTTGAATTTATTTTGGGACAAAGTTTCAGGCTTTATTTATTTGAGAGTAATAGTAGACATCCCATTTTGTTAGAGTATTCGGGCTTAAAAAAAGAGGTCCTGAATCTTAAAACAGAAGTCACAGGAAGGATTTTCTAAATGACTTATATTGTAAAATAATTTTTAAAAGTATATATAAACACTTAAACTCACTAAGAAATATATTATGGCAACAGATTAAAAATTGTGTTTATAAAATTTATTTGTCCTCTAGGAGTGGCTAATTATACAATAAGTAGGTCGACTTTCGTCGGTTTAGACTAGCAATGCATATATATTTCAATGGCATAAACTAATTACTTTTCATATTGCAAAAGCATTATGAGTACTTATTAGAGCTTCTGGTTCTGATCTTAGTTTGCCATTTCCTACTCCATATCGAGGTATGTAATATTTTCCCTTATTTTTATTTCAGGTCATATTTGATCATGAACTTCCCATGATTTCAATTTTCCTTATTTATAAAGGACAATGAAAATTACTTTACTAAGAAGACATAAGCAGGGGTTTGAGCAAATTATTTTATACTTTCACTTTTCTAATTAATTAGAAACTTTTAAAAGTCTATTTGAATGCTCGAGTATGGCTTCAGGTCATTTTCTTGAGTCATTCAAATTTTATGTGGATAGTTTATCATGCTCAAAGGGAACAAATGCGTGGGTGCGTAATATATTTCTCACTTATTTATTAAGCCACGACTTCAGGCGTATGCTTATATTCAAGGCAAGATTAAAAAAATCGTTCCTGTTATGAACGAGAAATAGATTTGGAGAAGGGTTGAGGCTAGGAAACCCCTAGCCTCCTTTATATAGTATTCATGATGGGTACTCATGTGGGTGGATACCCAATAGGCCCAATGGGTCCTATTCATAACACTTTCCCTTATCCAACCAACGTGGTATACTCGACTTTATGAATACTGAATGATTCATTAGTACTACTGAGTATCTTAAGGGGTGGATACTTCTGGATCCAAGTTAAGGGTAACTGCCTCGTTAAAAACCCTTAGCTATGGAAAACCCTGTGGGAAAAACCAATAGCGAAGGGAAAAGAGTACAGCACTCCATAACTTCCCCTGATTTGGGGATGTGTCGAGGGGTGGATACTTCTGGATCCAGAGTCAATGCGGTTGCCTCATTAAAACCTTGACTATGGAAAACCATGTGGGAAAAACCACTAGCCAAGGAAAAAGAGTACAACTTTACAGTTGACTCCCCCTAATCTGATCAAGCTTCAGGCTTGCAGATCTCCTATATATCTATACATTTATCGCCTATGTGTCTATACATCCATCTCATCTGCAACATTCCGAAAGCAAAAGTAAAGTACAAGCATCACTCATCTATACAAGTTTCACTCATATAAGGCATTAGCAGAAACTAAAGGAGCGCTAGCAAATTTGGTAGACAGCTCCACGTCTCAATCGTCATTGTCTGCGAGGTACTTCAGGACCTGGCTTTGTATGTTCTTGAACTGCTCCTTGGGTGATGAGCTTCTCGGGATGGTGGAAGGATGTAGACTTGGAAGGATTCTGTGTAGATCTTCAGGAGGTGGACGTCCCTTTTATGACATTCATCGCGATGATCTGTAACATGCATATGCAAATACATTTAACATAGAGGATTTTTCCTCGACCTTTGGAGATAGCGCAGAAGCTACATATCTCTGGTCTAGTGGCGCGCTCGGGGCGCTGCACTGTACCTGGCTAATAGCTATACTGCTAACGATCAAAAGAGACGCATGCAGTTGGCCAGGTAAAAGAGTGTTTCAAAGACACTTAAGGTACTTCTGGACCATATATATTCTTCCCCTCTTCCAGCTAACGGAAAGGGGTCTTTTAATGTATATCCATACAACCAAATAGGTGTATTTGGTGGAGAATGAAATTAATGTTTCTTCATCAATCATCATTGTATGAAGTTTACATCTTCGGGATGATTAATTAACGTCATCTTCAGGATGATAGTTCATTT
Source organism: Scilla litardierei (assembly GCA_030789695.1). Lineage (NCBI taxonomy): Eukaryota > Viridiplantae > Streptophyta > Magnoliopsida > Asparagales > Asparagaceae > Scilla > Scilla litardierei. Next base: position 761,298,829 of record CM061142.1, read on the forward strand.
CCAGGATAATAGTTCATCTTCAGGATGATGGTTCATCTTCAGGATGATTAATGTTCTGTAAGCCTAGAATTTATGCCTAGCTAGGGCTTTCATATCGTATCATATCTGATAGATAGGCTTTAACAGATATTTCGGTAATTTCTCTTCAGGAGATCCGATAATATTTTGAGTTATTAAAATAATCTCAATTCTTTTAATTTGCTCTCTTAAGAACAATACTGTTTTTAAGAGGTGCAAACAACAACCTTTTAGTATGAGTCCTTTAAGGATCTTTGTCTAGGTTGTCTTTCCTTTAATCATATTATTAATATGTGTCCCAAAAAGAAAGGAAAGTAAAGGAAAAATTTGTACATGCAGTTGAAGGAATTTTATATCGGTGATGTTGTCACATCCAATAGCAACATCAACCAAAAATTCCCTCTTTTTGCCATTCGTTGGGTTACGCCTTGACATAAACCAGTCGATGCATCGGATTCATCTTGTAAGTGAGTTCAGCTCATCTTACTTGATTACTTCCTGGTTTGAGCGATTTATACCTCTAAAACTATAGCAAATTAAAATGCTTATAGCTAACGATTTTATTTTAATTCTCCTTCAATACTCAGTTATCCCACAGGATTTCATATCATTTTTGATACCAGGACTTCAGGTCCAACACCTCATATTTCATAAGTGAGTCCAGCTCACCTTATTATTGCCTCATTCCACATTATTATAATTTGGACAAATCTCTATCTTCGCTTCAGGCAAAGCAGAGTTGTGGAAACGATATTTTATATTTAACTGGCAAAATGAAATATGAGAGAATTTGTCGACAAAATGTGTTCTTTCTTGTCCAAAACTCACCCCGTACGTACTATAATCATTTGATTTCTCCCAGAGGTGTCTCCTTCACGACGTGTTAAAGAAGTGAAGGTTCTGGGACGGGTAAAGAGTATGGACAGATCCAGAATTGGTCCTTAGCAACCAAGTTGCAATAAGGTTCTGGATTTGAACTCACTTTCCTGTGGTGGTATTGCTTTTTCGGTCTCCAGGAGTAGATCTCTCTTTTTGGAGCCTAGTGGTATGTCCTCTCATCCATTGAGGATATCCACTTCTGCTACTGGTGGATTGCATCCAATATATTTGGTATGTCAATCCTAGCTGGATTTTTAGTAGCAGGGATGTGAAAGTTTTGACAATATTTATATTGTCAGTAACTATGTCTGACAACTGTTTTAACAGTTTCATAAGTGTGGATCTTCAGGATCTCATCACAATTCATGATAACCAGATCATAGGTATTAATGATTTAAATGGTCATTTGAGCTTCAGGCTCATGGATGATTGTAGTATTTCTGTTGAAAACTGATTCTGGGACATTAAAGTTGTGAGGGATCTTCAGGATCTCATCAAATCTTTAAAATAGGATCATCAGTGCACGTCTTAGGAGAAGTGAATTTAAATGCTTCCCATGTTCAGAGTGCTCAGACTCTATTTATCTGGGATATTTACTTCCGATAAATAGTTCTGCATTTTGATGGTCTATAGTGGTGATATGGGGGTGTCTACTCATCATGGAACAATCTATAAGGTGTGCTCTAAACGCTTCCCCCGTTAGGGGTTTTGGGAAACTGTTTATATGAGGTGATCAGACTAATATAAATAGGTTCTAAGGAAGCGTTTTGATGGTTTGCAATGTAATTGCATGTTCCCATGTGGTCACCTGCAACTGGATTTTTGATGGATAAGAAATCCATTTAAATCATTTTAATGATTTATATTACCCATATTTGGGTGTGAACACAAGCTTCAGGGTGTTCGTTATTTTTCCAGTTGTAAAACATTTAAATTTCCCAGTGTTATCCAAAGTTACCACCATTTTATAAAAGAATGTGGTTGGATAATGACCATTTATTTAGAGGATATATTGATGAGTACACCAAGGGTACATCATCAGTCCTATTAAGGGAGTGGACGAAGCCTATTTATATCCTTTAAATACTCTCAAGAGACCTAAAGGTCTTCATTATCTTTAATGATGATGGTATATCATCTTAAATTCATTTGAGTAAGTGGGGAGAGTCAAGGTCCATGTGAATGGAGATGATCTCATTATCATTTTTCCTTTTTGAATAGGACAATGAAAGTTTCACCCTTTTTGAAAAATCTTCGAGTTCGTCTGGTTGATGATGTCTTGCATCATCACTCCAGTGTGATATCGATCCAAAGTTGGTCGACTCTGGACACTTCTGGTGTTCCAAAATAATTCCTCTTTTTGAATTTATGTGGGACTTTTGAAAAATCCATTAGAATGCTCAAGTTAATTTTGTCCGGTAATAGTTGAACTGTGTTCAAAATGTGAAGGATTACATCTTCACATTGACTATTGTGCGGATCATTTTGGGACAAAGCTTCAGGCTTCATTTACTTCTTGAGTCATTAGGGATTTCGTTTTGACGAATATCCTTTTGAAACTGTATAAGTTTCAGAGAGTATATGGCATCCTCATTTTATTTTTTAGGGGTATTCAAGATAGCAAATCATTCGCAGTAAAATAAAATGTATTAAAGCTACAAGAGAATAATACTGATGATTTTGTTAAGTCAACAAGTGACATAGTGTGATGTGTGCTCTTTGAAAACATACAACAATAATTATGCTCATTTAAGACTTATGTTATGACAACAGATTATATTTGATTTCAAAATTTATTTGTCCTCGGGGAGTAGCTAAATATACATAAGGTCAATTAGACTTTCGTCGGTTTGACTAGATATTTATGTATTTTTATATGGCATAAGTTAATGCACATTCATGTTTGCAAAAACATTATGGCTCTTATCAGAACTTCCGGTCTGATTTTGGCTTGCCATTGCTTACTCCATGTCGAGGTATATCGTATCTTCCCTTTCCCATTTAATCCAAGACTTCCCCTGTTTTGAGTTTTCCTTATTTTTATTTCAGGTCATGTTTGATCCTGACCTTCCCCTGATTTCAATATTCCTTATTTATAAAGGACAATGAAAATTAGTCTTGCTAAGGAGACATAAGCAGGGGTTTGAGCAAATTTTTTATACTTCCACTTTTCTAAATAAGAGACTTTTAAAAAGTCTATTTGAATGCTCGAGTATAGCTTCAGGCCTTTTACTTGAGTCGTTCAAATTTTATGTGGATAGTTTACCATGCTCAGAGTGGAACAAATACGTGGGTGCGTAATATATTTCTCACTTATTCATTAAGCTACGACTTCAGGCGTATGCTTCTATTCAAGGTTAAAAAAAATCTTTCCTTGTAAAAATAAAGGAGAGTACTCTTTTAAAGAGTTTAGCAGTATTATGGAAAACTTCTGGTGTCCATATTGGATTATATAGATCATAAATCTTATATATCTGTTTACCGCAAAGTGTGCATCTTTTATAAAGATAGCAATTATAATTTTCGCATAAACCGTCGTATTTATTTTATTAGGGAGAGAGAGTGTTGACTTTTGATTTGATTTTGAACTTCAGGTTCATTTTGTCAAAGTGGATATGATATAAAAAAATTTTTTTTTTTTGAAATCATTATTGTCTTATTGTCATAAATATCGTCATATCATGAGCCCATCATACATATAATGTAAAGCTTGTAAACTGAAGATTATGTTCAATCGAATTGAAACAAGTATGATGTACACATGCTATTTATATGCTGCAGGCATTTAAAATAATCTTATCGCAGGTATATAGTCTAGCAATAGGCGTTGAACTATATCAAAGTGATTTTGGCATGCTTTTTGACAGTTTCATTGTAACATTAACATGGTATTAAAATAATTAACATCCACGCAATTAATGCATAAGCAATGAAAACGAAAATGACTTAGGACTATGGGGTTCAGCCAGCCGACACCGAAAAAAGAAGTACAGTCCGAAGTTACATCAAAAATAGCATGAAAGAATAAAGTACAACTCGGGAACTTCAGAGAGAAGCCCCTATCTTCATTGTGCGTACGCCTTCAGCTCCTTTTTGGTGTCCTTCGGTCTTCTTTTTACATTTATATCCTCACTTACAAATTTCTCTCAAAAAAAGAAAAATTGCAGGAAATTAAAAAAAAGGTGTCGGAAACCTGGCTGATCCCTAAAAACATAGCCTAATTTGCACATCCACGCAGATAATATATTGGAAACATACAACCACGCAGATAATCAATCACAGGCATGTAAAGATTAAATTTTGTGTGATGTGCAAAAAATTTATTTTGAAAAACTTTTACCTTTGATCCATATTTTAATGTTTTGTTTACCGCTTTAAAACCCTTTAAATTTTCTTTTAATTATTTTGTGTTATAAACGGGCTTTGGAGGCCCAACCCGTTAGTGGGTATCCACCCATTATGTAACCCTATTACTATAAATACAGGGCTACGGGGTTCCGTAGCCGCCATGGTTTACAACACGTTATCAGCACGCTCGAAGCTAAGCCGAATCCCTGCCGACGGACGAACGCGACGCGAACGGGCTTCCTTCACCGAACGTCGCTAGATCCGGCGGGTAGGATCTAGAGGTAATCCTGAAACCCTAGATCTAAAATTTCATATGCGCATGTCTAGATCCAAAATTCTTGGATCGATTGTTTAATGAAAATCAAGGTTTTTATTGATTAAAAATCAACTTTTTACAATAAAAACGATTTTTGGAGATAAAAAAACACACTTTTTTTCGACTAAAAATTAGATTTTTATCCCCAAAAACCATGAACCCCTAGGGGATTTTCTCGCCGGAACGCGAATCCCCCCTAGATCTCGCGCCAAAACCATCGCCCGCCGCCCGAAGCTGCGGAAAAACCCTCGCCCGCTGCCCGAAGCAGCGGCGAACCCCCCCCCCCCCCCCCCCCCCCCCCCCCCCCCCCCCCGCCGCTGGACGGCGGGCGGCCCCGCCGCCGGCAGCGGCGGGCCAACCCGCCGCCGACAGCGACGGGCGGCCCCGCCGCCGGCAGCGGCGGGCCAACCCGCCGCCGGCAGCGGCGGGCCCACTCACGCCACCGGCAGAGGCGGGCCCCGCCGCCGGCAGCGACGGGCCCCCAACCCCGCCCCCGGCAGCGGCGGGCCCCGCCCCCCGCAGCGGCGGGCCCCGCCCCCCGCAGCGGCGGGCCCCCGCCCCCCGCAGCGGCGGGCCCGAACCCCCCGGCAGCCGCTCGTATTGGGCCCCCCCCCCCGGTGCGCGCTCATGCCCGGAAACCCTAGCCGCCTGAAGCGGCAATCCGCGCGACCAAAAACCCTAACTAGGGTTTCACCCCAAAAATTCACTATTTTCAAACGATTTTCAGATTTAAATTCGATTTTCCTTCGCTATAATCTGATTAATGCTTTATAAATCATCGCAATTTTTTTCTTGGATTATTTGATTATTACACGTTTAATAATTAGGAAGATCATGCGACCGCTCTGCCGTTAGTTAACTAACCTAACGGTGTATGACGTTGCCCAGTGGTCCAATAATTATTAAACGAAAGATTTTCATTTCCATTATAAAATTTCTGTGATGATTAAATGCATGTGTAGAAATTTATATGCATGCCGCATATTTAATGACTCTGTGATGTACATTTTTATTTAGCATGCTAAAATCACTATGACATAGTTTAATGCCTGTAGCAAAATTGTATGTCTGCGATAAGATTATTTAAATGCCTGCAGCATATAAATAGCATGTGTATACATCATACTTATTCCAATTTTGGTTAATTGAGCACAATTTTTTAGCTTACTAGATTTATATTATATGTATGATGTGCTCATGACATGACGATATTTTATGACAACAAACCAATAATGATTTCAAAAAGTTTAACATCATATCCTAGTTGACAAAATGAACCTGGAGTTCAAAACCAAAACGAACCTGAAGTTCAAAATCAAATCAAAAGTCAACACCCTTTCACACTAATAAATATTAACAAGTACGATGGATTATACGAAAAACATTTATGCGTTTTCTTTTAGTAATACGCATTTTGCGGTAAATAGATCTCTCAAATCTACGGTTTGTATAAACCAATATCGACACCAGCAGTTGTCATAACACCGCCAAACTCTTTTGAGTAATCTCACTTTACAAGGTATAATTCTTGAATCTAACCTTATATTTTAAGCGTACGCCCGAAGTCGTGGCATAATAGATAAGTGAGAAATTATAAAATTCGTACCCACGTAATTGTTTCCCCTAGAGTATGATTCTATATCCACACAATACTTGAATGACTCAATAAAAATGGCCTGAAGACCATACTTGAGTTTTCAAATAGACTTTTAAAAGTCTATCATAAACTAGAAAAGTGGAAATATAGAAACTAACTCATTTCCCTTGTATAAGTCTACTTTGTAAGACCAATAAACATTCTTCCTTATAAACGACAATAAGGACGACTGAAAACAGGGGAAGTCTTGAATAAAAATGAGAAAGGGAAGATATGATGTACCTCGATATGGAGTATGCAATGGCAACCCAATATCAGACCAGAAGTTCTGACAAGACCCATAATGCTTTTTGCAAAATTAATGGGCATTAACGTATGCCATATAAAAATATATACATATCTAGTCTAAACGACGAAAGTCAACTTGACTGTATGTATAATTCGCTACTTCCCGAGGACAAATAAATTTTGAAAATAAATTTGACCTGTTGTCATAATATGATTCTAAAATGAGCACAAGTGTGGACTTATATTTTATAGAACCCACATCATACTATGAAACTTGTTGCTCTAACATAATTATTAGTAGTATTCTCTTGCAGTATATATGTGCCTTTTACGCATTTTATTTTACTGTAAATGATTTATCATCCTGAATACTCCTAAAATGAGGATGCCATGTACTCTCTGAAACTTATAAAGTTTCAAAGGATATTCGTCAAAATGAAATCCCTAATGACTCAAGAAACCAATAAAGCATGAAGCTTTATCCAACTATGATCCGCATAATAGTCATTGTGAAGATGTAATCCTTCACAGTTTGAACATAGTTCACCTATTACCGGACAAAATTAACTTGATCATTTTAATGGACGTTCAAAAGTCCCACATAAATTTGAATAGAGGAATTAATTTGGAACACCAGAAGTGTCCAGAATCGACCAACTTTGGATCGATGTCACACTGGATTGATGATGCAAGACATCATTAACCAGACGAACCCGAAGATTCTTCAAAAAAAGGGTGAAACTCTCATTATCCCATTCAAAAGGGAAAAATGATTACGAGATCATCTCCATTCACGTGGACATTGACTCTCCTCACTTCCTCAAACGAATTTAAGATAATATACTATCATTAGAAGAATGAGACCTTTAGGCCTCTTGAGAGTATTTGAGGGATAAAAGTGGACTCACACACTCCCTACATATGGCTGATGATGTACCTTAGAGTACTCATCTACATATCCTCTTAAAATGGTCATAATCAAAACCTTGTTATCCAACCGCAGTCCAGATTATTATTAATCACAACGGACATATTACATTACTAGGATATTGGTTGGGCTTTTACTTACCCTCATACCACCCTCAAAAATGCCGCAGTGAAACTTATTCATCGGGACTAACCCTCCTAGATGAATATGTTCCGAGATCCCCAAACGGGGGAGGCATTAGAGCACATCTTATAGATGGAGCCTTGACGGGTTCATATCCCTAGTTCTATGCTCAACTTCATTGAAGTCGAGCTTATTGCGGATTTTTGGGATAACACTGGGAAATCAATTTAACAACTGGAAGAAAATTGAACACCCTGAAGCTTTGTGTTCACACCCAGTAATGGGTTATATGTAAATCATTAAAATGATTTAAACGGATTACTTGTCCACTAGAAATCCAGTTGTAGGTGACAATGTGGGAACATGTAAACCATCAGAACGCCTCCTTAGAAACTATTTATATGAGCCTGATCACCTCATATAAATAGTTTCCGAGAACCCCTAACGGGGGAAGCGTTTAGTGCACATCTTATCGATGGAGTCATGATGAGTTTACATTCCCATATCACCACTATGGACCATTTAAAACATTAATACCTATGATCTGATTATCATAAATAGTGATGAGATCCTGAAGATCCACACTTATGAAACTGTTAAACAGTTATCAGACATAGCTACTGACAATATAAATATTGTCAAATTCACACATCCCTGCTACTAAAAATCCAGCTAGGATTGACATACCAACTATAATGGATGCAATCTACCAGTAGCAGAAGTGGATATCCTCAATGGATGAGAGGACATACCACGAGACCCTAAAACAATACCACCACAGGAAAGTGAGCTCATCTCCATATCCTCTCCCTTTCCAGAACCTCCAGAAGAGATAAATCTGGAATAAATTGAATAATGTACGTACACTGAGAGGTATTTGGATAAAACACACTTGTCGACAATTACTCACATTTCATTTTGCCATTGATATCGTTCACAATCTCCGTTTCCTGAAGCAAACGCAGAAATTTGGCCAAATTATGTGAAACGAGGCAATAATAAGTTGAGCTGGACTCACTTATGAAATGTGAAGTATTTGGACCTGAAGTCCTGATATCAAAAGATATCAAACCTGTGGGCTACCGAGTATTGTATAAATAAATAAAATCGTATGTTATAAGCAAAACGCTATAGCCTTAGAGGTTTATTTCGCAGAAACCAGGAAGTAACCATGTAAGATGAGTTTAACTCACTTACAAAATTAATCAAATTGATGCATCAGGGTCCCTGGTCATGATTGCGAAAACCATGCGATTAGCAAAGATAATTTTAGGCTATGTTGATATGGATGATGTAACAACATACCCTTATGAATAATCATCCTGAAGATGAATTATCATCCTGAAGATGAAACCTTCATCCTGAAGATGAATTATCATCCCGAAGATGAAACCTTCATCCTGAAGATGAATAATCATCCCGAAGATGAAACCATCATCCCGAAGATGAATAATCATCCCGAAGATGAAACAATCATCCCGAAGATGAATAATCATCCAGAAGATGAATAATCATCCAGCAGATGAATTACCATCCAGAAGATGAAATTATCATCCAGTCGATGAAGAAACATGGAAAATTGCAATCCACCAATACACCTATTGGTTGTATGGATGCACATTAAGACCCCTTCCGTTCGCTGGAAGAGGTGAAGGATATCCTAGGTCCTGAAGTGCCTTACTCAAATGTCTTTTGTACACTCCCTTATCTGGCAGTAAACACTTTAACCAGATACAGTGCAACGCCTGCAGCGCACCACTGGACCAGAGATATGTAGCTTCTGCGCTATCTCCAAGGGTCAAGGATCATACAACATGTTAAATGTATTTGCAGATACAGGTTACAGATCATCACGATGACTGCAACAAAGAAGCGACCAACTCCTGGAGACCAGCCAAACATACTTCCAAGGCAACATCAATCCCACCATCCCGAGAGGCTCATCAATCCAAGAAGCAAATCATAAGTACGCACAGCCAGGTCCTGCAGTACCTTGCAGACACAGTGAAGACTGGGTCAGAGACGTGATGCTACCTACCGAGTCTGCAGACCACTCCTCCTCAGAAGAGATCCCTCAGATTCAGTAGCTGCCATAGATGAGCGATACTTGTATAGATGAGGGATGTCTTGTATAGGTGAGCGATGCCTTGTACTTTGTACTCATTATCGGAACACTGTAAGAGATTGATGTATAGTTGCCTAGGAGATCTGTAAGCCTGCAGCTTGTACAGATCAGGGGGAGTCAAATGTAGTGTTGTACTCTTTTCCCTTGGCTATTGGTTTTTCCCACTGGGTTTTCCATAGCTAAAGGTTTTAACGAGGCAAACTCATTGACTCTGGATCCAGAAGTATCCACCCCCTAAATACTTCCACTAATCAGGGGAAGTTACGGAAACCGTACTCTTTTTCCTTGGCTATTGGTTTTTCCCACTGGGTTTTCCATAGCTAAAGGTTTTAACGAGGCAGTTATCCCTAACTTAGGATCCAGAAGTATCCACCTCTAGTGATATCCATCGATCAGGGGAAGTTACAGAGACTTGTACTCTTTTCCCCTAGCCATTGGTTTTTCCCACTGGGTTTTCCTTGGCAAAGGTTTTAACGAGGCAAGTACTCTTAAACTTGGGATCCAGAAGTATCCATAGACCCATGATCAGATAAGCTCTATGAACCCTGAAGCGTTCATCACGGCTTACAACAATGGATGGATAAGGGGAAGTGTTATAAACGGGCTTTGGAGGCCCAACCCGTTAGTGGGTATCCACCCCTTATGTAACCCTATTACTATAAATACAGGGCTACGGGGTTCCGTAGCCGCCATGGTTTACAACATTTTGGGCTTTTTAGGGCCAAAAATAAAAGAAGAAAAATTATTTATGTAAATTGGCTAATTTTCTGGCCTTTTGGGCCATGAAAATACCCATTAGGGTTAATTGGGCCTCCCCCGAAAAATTGGCCCGTTTAGGGTTAGGGTTTCGCAAAACCCTAGGGGGGGCCCGCGGCGTGTCGCCGCGACAGCTGGCCGCGCAGAACGCGTCCGCCATGGCGGCGGCGGGCCGCGGCCTACAGGCCGCGGCACGGGGCCGCGGCTGTAGGCCGCGGCTGCCAGCCGCGGCCTGTGGCCGCGGCACGGGGCCGCGGCTTCAGGCCGCGGCTTCAGGCCGCGGCTTCAGGCCGTGGCCGCCGCGGCCTGGGGCCGCGGCCGCCGCGGCCTGCAGTCCGCGGTCGCAGTCCGCGGTCGCAGTCCGCGGCCGCAGTCCGCGGCCTGAGGCCGCAGTCCGCGGCTTCAGGCCGCGGCGTTTATTTGCCGCCGGCGGCGCTTGTGAGGCGCCGCCGTTTCGCCTTACGGCGTGCGTAGATTTTGGATCAAAGGGGGGTAAAAACCGGATTTTTCAAGGATTTAGATCGCTAAAAAACAGATTTTTATTGTTTTTAGGCTTGTGGATCTAAAAAATGTGATTTTTTACCGTGTTTTTAAACTTTTTGATCCTAAAACATGCAGATCTAACGTGAAAAGCAAGTTTAGATCTAAAAAGTTTTTATTTTTACCTCTAGATTCGACAAAGGAATCTAGTCGACGGTTGGTGAAGGATGCCCTTTTCGCTCCTCGTTGAAAAGATTACGATCTTCTTGAATCTGAGCGATGGATGGATCTCCTTCCCCGCGAGCCGCCGTCTCCTCCTACGAGCGTGATGGTGCTGATAACGTGTTATGAACGAGAAACAGATTTGGAGAAGGGTTGAGGCTAGGAAACCCCTAGCCTCCTTTATATAGTATTCATAATGGGTACACATGTGGGTGGATACCCAATAGGCCCAATGGGTCCTATTCATAACAGTTCCTTGTAAAAATAATGGAGAGTACTCTTTTAAAGAGTTTAGCGGTATTATGGAAAACTTCTGGTGTCCATATTGGTTTATATAGACCATAGATCTTATAGATCTATTTACCGCGAAGTGTGCATCCTTTATAAAGATAGCAGTTATAATTTTCGCATAATCCATCGTATTTGTTTTGTTTTGACATTTAATATGATTTAAACTTCAGGTTCAATTTTCAACAAAGGTACGATATTTAAACTTGTTGAAATATTATTTAATCTGTTTGTGCCATAATATTTAATCTTAGTATGAGTATTAACATGAAAATAGTTATATAAGAAAATAGACTAAGTTTTAACTTGCAAACAAAATATTAAATCTATTGTGTATTAATCTAATTGTTCATAAGATGTCTTGAATTTTTATGATGCATACCCAAAAATTTCATGGGGGAATTTAACCCCAAAAAAAGAAATTTTTATAGGTACATGGTGGCGGCGGAGGCTTCTGGCCGTCCGCGGTATGCGCCGTGTCAATTAGATTATGTTCAGAAAAATTTAAACTGAACAACATGTCATTCATTGTTAACGACAAATAACATTTATCTCCCAAAATATTAATATTTATTATAACCCCCTTCCAATTAAATTCCTGATATTTCAGGAATTTTCTAGAATGTTTCCCAAAATTTTAGGATTTTTCTGGAATTTTTTGTGATTTATTCGGTAATTTCTGAATATAATATATATTAAAATATATATTTTACAAAGAATTCAGAAATTAATTAAAATAATATTAGGCCAGCGGGTTTCGGGCCCATTAAGCATGTTTCCTCTTTATTTATGTATATTTTTACACTTTTTGTGGGCTGCAGGTCCAACAAAATAAGAGAAATACTAAAATTATTTATTAAAAATAAATTAATTTATGTTCGCGGGCTTCAGGCCCGTTAGGATACTTGTTTATTGATTTTCAAGAAAATCTATGGACTAAGTACACTTAACAAGTTAAAATTAATTTAAATTTTAATTCTATTTTAGTGTGGGCTTCAGACCCATCAAGAAAAGGGGAATTTTTTTAATATTAATACATTAGCCCATTAGGAGGTTCTAACATAATATTAATCAATTAATCTGATTTTTTTATTGGTCTGCTGTCCCAAGAAAAGGTCCATGGCTGTAAAAATCTGAGAACTATTTTTGTTTGGGCTTCTGGCCCAAACAATTTAATTTCTGTTATGAATCAACTACTGGGGGAGGAACCCCCCAGCCCTTTATTTATAGGCATGGTAGGAGAGTAGATACATCGAATACATAGATATGGGCGTATCTCTAAGATACCCGCAATCCTAACCGACTCTGGTTATTTCCATTCACAACACTCCCCCTTATCCAGCCATAGGTGTGGACTCCGCTCAAGAGTACTTCGGGATTCTGAGCGTGATAAGAGTCTCATATGGGGTGGATACTTCGGGATCCTGAGTTGGTGAGGTTTGCCTCGTTAAAACCTTTAGCTATGGAAAACCCAGTGGGAAAAACCATAGTTAAGGAAAAAGAGTGCAAACGCTCTTTAACTCCCCCTGATTTGTACAAGTGACTCTGCTCATGAATACTTCTGGATTCTGAGTGTCACTGAGGGGTGGATACTTCAGGATCCAGAGTTGATGTGATTTGCCTCGTTAAAACCTTTGGCTATGGAAAACCCAGTGGGAAAAACCATAGCTAAGGGAAAAGAGTACAAATTCTGTCAACTCCCCCTGATCTGTAAAAGCTCTTAGGCTTTCAGATCTCGTAGGCTTATCTCATCACTCCTATTTACAATATTCCGAAAATGTACACAGATTACGAATTTTATCACCATCAAGCAGCTGCTGAATCCAGAAACTCTGAAGAGGTTGCTCAGTTTCGTCGCCTCTGATGTGGTCTTCAGACTATATGGTCAGCTCCACAGAACCAGCCTCTATCCCAGTCGTCACTGGGATGTGATGTACCACCAGGCGCCCTCAAATACACCATTGGTGTGATTCTGGAATGGTGAGGATCTCGGAATGATAGGATGATTGTTGCCTTCATAAGTTGCTTTACAGATCTGCAGGGGATGGCCATCCCACTGTGGGTACCCGTTCTGTGATTTCTCAGCATAGGGACTGGACCTGAAACCTGCATTTGCATGAACATTGGAGGATGATACTTCATTTTGTAAGCCCGAATCTTTTGACCCTTGGAGGAAGCGCAGAAGGCTTAACTCCGGTCTAATGGCCCTTTTTAGGTGCCAACTATCTCTGGCTAATGAGTTTACTGCAATTGTTGTATCGGGACGCATGCAGTTAGCCAGGAGTGCCTGATTGTACTTAGGTAAGGGACTTTGGGACCAGTTATATCCTCCCCCTCTTCCAGCGATCGGAAGGGTTCTTTTTTGTACATCCATTGAGTATACCACCGTAGGTGTACTTTGGATGACAATGGTCCTTTTAATTTCTCCAACGCACTTCTGGGCGTTTATAACAGGATTCTATGAGCATGACTTTATATTTGCCTAGGTCTTCTTATTTCATGTTTAAAAGTCAGGCTTGTACATTTATTTCGGTTTTCTCTTTAGGAGATCCGATGAGATGTTAGTTGTCTACAACTAAGATCTCTAATCCTGTTCTTTGCACAGATGCAAAGACAACCTTCAGTAGGAATCATTGACTTGTCAAGTGATTCTCTTGGTTGTACATTTATTTATACTTATTGTTTTTCTTGAATAGACGTCCCGAAGTCTATTCAGGCATTTTAAGGAAATGTTGAAATTATATTTACAAGATATCCACGAAGGTATGCCGTCACAACATCCAATAACAGCATATCCAAAATTTTCCTTCGCCAAATCGTAAGGTATTCGCTTTTGATAACTTTGGGAGACTGATGCATCATTTATGAGACATGCTCATTTGAATTTGTTCGATCCCTAGTTTCAGCGAAATTTTCCTTGGGCTATAGGTTGTACCGTATAGCATACGATTTTGTATTTATTTTTCTTATGTTTGCAATACTTTGTTTTATCCACAGGTTTGACACCTTTTGGTGTCTGGACTTCAGGTCCGAACATTTCACGTTTCATAAGTGAGTCCAGCTCATCTTTTATTGCCACGTTCCACGTTTGGCCAATCTCTACGTTTGCCTTCTAGCAACGGAGTGTGGAACGATAATTTACAAACATCATCGCCATTGCGATGTATATGGCAATATGATACATGAATACATTGTCGACAATTTATGTTCTATCTGTCCAACACCTCCCCAGTACGTACAACATTTACTTAATTTCACTTTTTCCCGGCAATTCCTCTGCAGTGGATTCCGGGAAGGGTGATGGTGTGGACAGGAGCTCATTGTCCTGTGGTAGTATTGTCTTAAGGTCTCCAGGAGTTTCTGTCCTTAGAGCCTGGTGGTCTGCCTCTTTTCTGTTGAGGATCAGCCACTTCTGCTGCTGGTGGATTGCATCCATTCTCGGAGATGTCAATCCTAGCTGGAGTTTTTGTAGTAGGGATGTGTGATCTGACAATCTTCTGGTTGTCAATAAATGATTCCGGTAATTAGTGAACAGTGTTCTCTGTGTGGAAGATCTTCTGGATCTCATCTACACATTGTATTGTTACCGGATCATAGTAGGTCAAGCTGTTTGTATCCCACGTTATAATTTTCTTCGCGCCAGATTTTCCAGTATCTGGGCCTATTTTTGGGAAAAATCGTCTCATCGAGATCACAGTCTTCAAGGTGTGCCTTAATTACGTCCCCCGTTTGGGGTTCTAGGTATCTTATAAGTGAGAGTGAGTCAAACCCTGCATGGATACCTAGGCGACGTTGAGTACCGTTTTGGTCCTCTTTGGTGGTGCAATGGGGATTTAAGACTGCGCGACCGAAGATTCTCAGATGAGAAAAGTTCGGTGGCATTCCATATGCAAATTGCATTGGAGACTCTGACCTCCAGATGGTCTTATTTTCATTTACGATGCAGCATGCAGAGTTTGCATGTCCCCATGCATCCATAGGTAATCGGGATTTAATGGACGTTCAGTCCATTGGAGTCTACTTTTAAGTGACTCTGCCGGCCCATTTTGGGTATGAACATGCGGCACTTGTATGTTCATTTTCAATTCCCGTTGATTGGCAATACTCTTGAAAAGACTGGGAGGTATATTTCCCAACATTAACCAGACTTATTTACAACATTTTATTGTCTGGGAAATGTGCCCGCAACATTTTTATTCTTGTGCCAATAGCTTTGGAAAAGCTAAGTTGCGGGTCTTGTAGTAGACATACGTACGAATATTCTGAGGATGCATTTATCAGTACAATGAAGTACCAAAATAGCCCACTAGGGGTGGTGGATTTAATCCACATCTGTCTCCTTGTATTCTTTTTGAGGAAGCGTGGAGATCCTTTTTCAACTTTTCGTGGAGATGGCCTTGTAATTAATCTTCCCTTATAGTAAGGGATGCGAGGGAATTTTCCCTTCTGAAGAATCTTCTGGTTCTTCAAGTCATACCCATAGGATAAGATGCTATGCATCATCCCAAATCCAGGGTGGCCAAGTCCATCATGCCAGAGTAAAAACTCGGCTGATGTCGGGCACTTCGGGTGCTCCGTTTAATTCTTCTTCCTTTCTCCGAATCTTCGTATGGTGGAGGCCTATAAGGCTCTCAAAACGTTCAAGTGTGGATTTTACTCCTTTTTCTTGAGACGTTGCATACGGTAATTTTTTTT
Organism: Scilla litardierei; assembly: GCA_030789695.1. Lineage (NCBI taxonomy): Eukaryota > Viridiplantae > Streptophyta > Magnoliopsida > Asparagales > Asparagaceae > Scilla > Scilla litardierei. The sequence goes on from CM061142.1 coordinate 761,314,892, forward strand.
TTCTTCTTTTTTTTTCATTTATTTTGATGTTTCCAAGTGGAATCCGTTGAAACGGATGTCCTTGAAACTTAGAAAGTTTCTTTTGGAATTCGGAGGGATTAGTGCATCCTTTATTTTTGTGTCGTTTGGGGGCAACAGTGTTGCATTTCCTGGATCTTCAATATAGCCCTGATATTGGGCTTTGTATTGAAAGAGATCGTACGTGTTTATTGTCTACTAATTATTTATGAGAGCAGTTTCATCTATTAAAAGATGAATCGTTAGGCACATGCATATTCAGATAATCATTTTCATTTATTGTCTACCAAACATTTTCATTCAGAACAAATTTCATAATTAAAATGCTCTCATAAATTATTCTCAAAACAAATTGCTAAGATAAAAATAAAGGCTAATCAAGCAAGTCATCATTTTCGAAGTTGTCAGCTGAAAACTTGACTGGAGCATCAGAGGTCATCAGGTTTGTTTCAGCTTTATTTTACTTGTTCTCTTTATACAAATCCTGGAGGTGCTGCGAAGTTCGGCACATTTTGGACCAGTGGCTTTTCATGCCACAATTATGGCACTAGTCTTCCCATTCCCTCTTGGGTGGAGGTGAATCATTTTTGTCATTTCTGTGCCACGTGAACTTCCGCTTAGTTTCATTATTTCGCTGCTGCTGTACGTGGCCCTTGGCATTTTTCTGTTGACCCCCCCTTCTGTGGTCTTTTCTTTTCTTTTATTATCGCTCTTCTTTTTGAGGGAAGAGGAATGGTGAGCTTCTGGTAGGGGGGCAGTGCCGGGAGGGCGCATATTGTGAGTAGCGAGAAGAAGCTCTCTGTTTTGCTCAGCCATGAGTAAACATGACAACAGCTCAGAATACTTGGTGAACCTGTGTTCACGGTATTGCTGCATGAGTATCGCATCTTTTCCATGGAAGGACGTATACGTCTTTTCCAGCATGAGATCTTCTGAGACATTCTCACCACACAACTTCAGGCGTGAGGTGATGCTAAAAAGTGCTGAGTTGTACTCAGCAATGGACTTAAAGTCCTGTAGTCTCATGTTCTCCCACTCATATCGTGCCCTTGGGAGTATAACATCTTTCTGATGTTTATACCTGTCCTCAAGGGCAGTCCATAGCTCAAATGGATTTTCGACCGTAAGGTATTCAGCCTTTAAGGTCTTGTCCACATGACGGCGAATATAGGTGATGGCTTGCGCATTCTCTATATCGCTAACATTTTCTTTTTCAATCACAGCAGCGATGAGGGACTTTGCCCGCAGGTGAAACTTTACATCTAGCTGTCAGCTTAGATAGTTTCTACCTGATGCTTCCAGTACTTCGAAATTAACGCTTGCAATATTAGCCATTTATCTAGCAGAGCACAATCATGCATGAATTAATAATTAATTCAGAGAAAACATTTTCATGTGGAGGCAATATTTAACGAAAAACTAAATGTGTGGATCGGCCAGTCCCACAAGAAAGAGTCCAAAAAAGTCCACAGTCCAAATTATACAAATTTGCAGCTTAAAGAAAATGAAAATACAACTTTGGAAACCCCGTGGGTCCCATATGATATCTCCATCTTCAAGCGTGGCCTCCGTCTCCATGGAAGTTGGTCTTCTTTCTTTGACATTTACATAAATTCCTCACTACAATTTCTCTCAAAAATAAAAGAAAAGTGCGGGAAATAAACTGTGGGACTAAACGGCCGATCCAAAAACCACATTTAGCAATTCATGCAGAAATATTGTGCTCATCAACATTTTCATCAAACATTTTCATCGCAGGCATCACATGCATTTAATATTCGCAGAGATGGATAAATAATTCAAACACTTAATAATCATTGGACCACTGGGCAACGTCATACACCGTTAGGTTAGGTTACTAACGGCAGAGCGGTCGCAGGATCTTCCTAATTATTAAGTTTTAAATACAATGCACAACCACGCATATAATATCCAACAGAATATACCAGAGATGCAAAGCATGTAAATATGATTTTTGCAGAAAAATCATTACAATGCAAAGGTTGTAAATTGAATGTGTTTAATCAATTAAATTGATTAAGAGCCCAAAATAAACATTTTCTTTATCAGAGGGAAAAGTTTCCCTCATCATCCCAAAAGCCCCCCCAAGAATCCCCCAAAAGTCCTCGCCTGCCCGATATTTGTCCCGTAATTTACCGTGATTTTTCACGAATATTTTGCCCTTAAATCCCCTTTTTAAATTAATTTTTAGGCTAACAAGTTGCCTTTTGAGGCGAGTTTATAGCCATTTGCCTCCCCCATTTTTTTTCAGATAATCCAGCCTGCGGGCCTGAAGCCCGCAGTCGACCTATGGGCTTCAGGCCCATAGGCTTTTCTTTTTTTTTCTTTTTTTTGAAAACTGTGGGCCTGAAGCCCACAACAGGTCTGTGGGCTTCAGGCCCACAGACTCTGAATTTTTTTTTGTGAATTCTGTGGGCCTGAAGCCCACAGAGTTGCTGTGGGCTTCAGGCCCACAGATCTGAATTATTATTATTTTTTTGAAACTGTTAGGGTTTCATTGGGGGGGCCGGCGCCGCCGCCGCCCCCTGCAGGGGGGCGCGGCCGCCGGGGCCGCCGCCCCCCTGCAGGGGTGCGGCGGGGGCCGCCCCCCTGCAGGGGGGAGCGGCCGCGGAGGCCGCCCCCCTGCAGGGGGGCGCGGCCTCGGGGGCCGCCGCCCCCTGCAGGAGGGGCGGCGGGGGCCGCCCCCCTGCAGGGGGAGGCGGCCACGGGGCCACCGCCCCTGCAGGGGGAGGCGGCCAAGGGGGCCGCCCCCCTGCAGGGGGAGGCCGCCACGGGGGCCGCCGCCCCCTGCAGGGGCGGCGGCGGGGGGGCCGCCGCCCCCTGCAGGGGCGGCGGCGGAGGCCGCCCCCCCTGCAGGGGGCGGCGGCCAGGGTGGGGGGGGTTTCCGGCGAGGGGGTTTGAGGGGGTCCGGTGACGACTAGCCGCCGGAGGGTTCAAAATTAGGTTTTTACCCTAAATATTGAGTTTTTGGGATGAAAACTCCGTCGTTTTCAAGGCGACGATGAATCCCCATGACGATCTTGCGAGATCTAGGGGAGGGGCAATCATACGTATGATTAAAAATATCGTTTTTAGTATTTTTACCTTTATATCTGTCCTCCGGATATAGCGACGGTTGCTCGAAGCCCTACGCGGATGACGACCCTTGATGGAGGAAGCCTTGCACCGCGCTCGTGGATCTCCCGCCTTCGCCTTCGCAGCGAACGGAAAAAAAATTTGTGGAAAAAAAGAAAATTTAGAGGCTCGTGCTGATAACGTGTTATGAATCAACTACTGGGGGAGGAACCCCCCAGCCCTTTATTTATAGGCATGGTAGGAGAGTAGATACATCGAATACATAGATATGGGCGTATCTCTAAGATACCCGCAATCCTAACCGACTCTGGTTATTTCCATTCACAACAATTTCAGATTTATTTTATTTTATTTTTTAGTTGGGCTTTTAGCCCAACAGCCCAAAATGGGCTTCTCCTAAGCCTAACCCTAATTTTGGGTTAGGGTTGGGGTGTAGCTGCCACTGGCGGCTGGCCCTCCCCCGCCGCCGGCGAGGGCGGCCTCCCGCCGCGCCTTCTGGGCGGGGCCCCTGCTGCGCCCGGAGGCGCGGGTGGTGGCAGTGCCTTCTAGGCGCGGCAGTTACCACCACCGCGCCCGGAGACGCGGCTAGGCATTTTTCTGCCGTACTTGGTCTTTTTTGTCGGAATTTTAGCCGGATTTTACGCCGGATCTGTCGGATCTTTGGCGGGGAGGGGCTATCGGCTTCAGGCCGTTCATGGGTTTATCGGATTTTGATTTTTAAATTGTGGGACATCATGAACAAGATTTTGCACAAAATGATCTAATAAAATCTACCAAATAACAGATAGATTATATAAAAATTAAAATTTTAATCAGTTTTGCATATAAACATTTAAGTTTTTGATCTAATAAGTTAGATTCATGCATAAACAATCATCTATTTTATTCTAGATCACATAAAAAAAATTGAACTTTTACTATGTTATCAGATCTAGAAAAATGTTTTGGCTTACCCACAAAATCTGCCCACCAGATCTAGTGAAGTTTGATGAGGGATGCCCGAAATGAAACTCTGCATTGTGTCGCGAAAAAAATTGACGGATCTTCTGCCGGGCGCCTTCCTCTCACGAGCCGTCGCTTCTTCCATCGAGCGTGATCGTGCTGATAACGTGTTGCGAAAGAGAAACAGGTTTGGAGAAGGCTGAGATCTAGGAAGCCACTAGTCTCATTTAAATAGTATTCATATTGGTTACTCGTGCGGATGGATACCCGATAGACCCAATGGACCCTAGTCATAACAGCCCCAAAATAAAGTTGACGGAATGTTACATGAGTTTTTATGGCGGAAAATTGAAGCATTAAGTATAAGTTTCGGTGAGTAAGGTAGCTTTTAGAGCTTTCCGGAAAATTGCTTTAAGAAAGATGCTTTTCAAAAGTTGATCAAACAAACTCCTTTTTTAATTAAAAAATATGCTTGCACTGATTTTTGCAAAGTAGTTGTCTTTTTTTCACTTCTAATTTTTGGCAAAATTAAAGGTTGGGTGATTGGTTAAAATGAAATTTCGGAAAAACAAAACAAAAGATTTTGTTAAAATAAGTTTCCCTATTGCCAAAGTGTACAAGAGCTTGAATAAATTCCAATTGCACTATATACCTGGGGCCTTGGAATATTTAGCTATCCTTCTTGGTTAAGAAAGCCACTGGCAACGATTCTCCAGGTGTCATCTCTCTCTCTCTCTCTCTCTCTCTCTCTCTCTCTCTCGTATATATCAGAGCGATCCCAGCACTCATTTAAGATGTAAACCTCACCATGGTTAAGGGATAGCCTGGCAGGCAACATGCCAGGTCGAGCCCAAGGTCGTGGATCAGGACATGCAGGTAACTCGGGATGGGGCCCACCGAACTACGGATGGGGGCCATGGGGCGGAGTACCCGGAGGAGGCCAAGGAGTAGGGAATGGCAGTGGGGGCGGCCACGGTACCTATGGTTGGTGGTATGGTGGTCAATGGGGTACGCCGCCACAGAATCGTTATAATGGCGCCAGCGGCGGCGGCGGAGGAGTTGTTGATGTTGGAAGCGACAGTCGGGCGAAAAAAGACAATACCATCCGAGTCGATCCTGGAGCCTTTCCAAATGCAAGGGTCTTAAGCGTCGGAAACCGCATTCACGCTGGCCGGAACAACGTCGTCCGTATTGGTACAGGCGGCGCTAGAAGGGGAGACGACGACGGCGACGATACCGGCGCCGGATGCGGCGGACTATTCAGACTGTTCAAGGCAAGAAATTAACTGGCAAAACAAAGGACACCCGTGCATATAACGAGCGAGTCGTAGGACTGCTGAAATTCTCCGAAATGTTTTCTTGGAGCAGTAGCCTGTTCTTGGTTTCTTTGATGTTTTTTTTCAGTTTTTGTGTCTTGGCTTCATGTACTCTGTAATTAATAATAAAACGAAGAACATGTACTCAAGAGCGGATTAAAAGACGAAACATTCATGAAGTAACTGATGGGACGGTGCTGAGTGGTATATCTGTATATATAATTTGGTTTTTTCTCATATTAGTCTCTTAAATTATGCGTAATTTGATATTAGTCCCTTAATTCTTCGTATTTTGAGTTTAATCCCTCAAATCTTAAGCCGTTAACCTAAATAGTCACACATCCTATATTCTGTTAAATAGTTAGATTAATTAACGATTAATTAACAATTAGTGTTAATTAATACGTCAGTACTAACAGACACGTCAGCGTTAACGGAGCTTTTTAACGGAAAATTAGAGTGGGTGACTATTTTGGTTATAGTTAATGATTTGAGGGATTAAACTCAAAATTCGAAGATTTAAGGGACTAATATCAAATTATGCAAGATTTAAGGGACTAATATGAGAAAAACCCATATAATTTTTCATGCACATCCTTATTGGTGAAATACTAAAAGTAACACGTGCATACAATACACGGCATCAAAAAAAACCCGCGCAAAAAGGTTGCGGTGCACACACGAAACTGAGATGTGATCGGTTGGGTCCAACGAGAGTTGGACAATTTGATTGTCATATGCACCGCGGGCCGTCGGATTATTTCTGCATTAAATTCGGTTATTTAACAGTTTAGGTAGAGATTAATGGAAGCTTAACGCAATTAACCCCAAAACTTAAATCCAGTTGTTCCCATGCGTCTTCTCCCCTCCCACCCTCCCATGCGCTCCCATGTATCACCCTCTTCCTTCATCAATCTCCCATGGAGGTTGGAATTATTTGAAGGGGGTAAAAAGAAAAAAAACTCAGGCGGCATCTATCTCCTCTCTGTTGACCATCTCCTCTGTCCTCTCTATGTACCCACTTCACTTCGCACGGTTCTCCAATGACCTCTGATGTGCACCTAAGCTTCGACAACGACGACAACGTCCGTTGGATCTCCGACAAGATCGAGATCGGGATCGAGCACATGATCTCTGGCGAGAACACGAGACCCGTCGATGACTTCGACAGCCTACGTCTTTAGACCGCCAGACTCCATTCGCCACCTCTTGTCGATGACAACGATTGTAGCTTACCGCCTCCATTCCTCGCATTGAGCTCGTCGACGTTCGCACGATGACGTTCACTTACTTATGATGCTGACGTAGCTCGTCGCCTCCATTCCTCACATTGAGCGTGCCTACATAACTCGATGACGGAAGTTGGTTGCTAGGGAGGTGTTCTGGTGGGGGGAGGAGTGGAGGAGGGGAATTGTGGGTGGATGAGAGAAGGGCAAGGCGGTTGTTGGGGCGGTGGGCCAGGCGAAGGGGGGTTGGGAGAAGGGTAAGGCGAAGGGGGGGCGGGGCAGGCTCGGAGGTGGTGGGGGTGGGCGCATGGGAGGTTTGGAGGGGAGAAGACGCTAGGGAGCCGCGGGATTTAAGTTTTGGGTTAACGGCGCTAGCCTCCACTAATCTCCACCTAATCTGCTAAATAACTGAATTTAATCTAGAAATAATTTGACGGCCCGCGGTGCGTTGGACAATCAAATTGTCCAACACTCGTTGGACCCAACCCGATCCCAAACAAGAATGAGCGAGAAGTGTGGGTGTCTGTATGGACATCGTCCAGGGGGTAAAAGTGTGAAATCAGGTGCTAAATTGCAAACAAACCTTGAGGGGGCAAAGTGCAACAACACCAATGACAAGCTTGCAAGTAAGGAAAATTGGGGAGGCATTAAACCCAACTCCCCAATGCCAAAACCCAAAGCAGGCCTACTCTCCCACCTAACCCTAAGGGGTCCCCACCATGCTAGGTGGCAAACCCGAGACCAATTATTTGTCCTAGTGGGTTTGTCCTAGTAGAACAAACATAACATCAAAGCATTCATTTGTAATATAGAAATATTCAAATCCAATAAAGTTTAAGTTAAGCAACACGGCATCCATCAATTATATATAGAATTGATTTCAATCAAGCAAGCAGAAGAACTGGTCATTTCATTTCTCTCCCCACTACAAGAAGCATCAATTGCCCTCGATGACTTATTCGGGACGTTAGGCGAGCTCCTATTATCGTAAGAATCTTAGTGCAACAGCAGCAATTGGTTTTTCGAGAAAAGGTCTCAGCCCTCAATATTATGATCGGAAAATGATCTGGTCAAGCAGGCCAATCATGAGTGAAATATCATGACGAGGTCGACCAGGCCCGACCACGAGTGAATAGAAATCAAAAAACATACATTGTTGTTCTAGCGGAAAAATAATTGGTTTAATTCTATCACTTCCATTGGGAATAACCTTTTATTGCTAGCGGAACACAATGAAAGTAATGGATTGTGTTCAACGTCGAAAGGGTCCTAATATCGTGGGATCGTTCAGATTATTACAACATCTGGCGGATAGTTCGAATATTATTCTAAAAGAACGTATTTAACCCTAGTACTAATTTCTCCCTTTTTAGAATGGCTCCGGTCGCTATATTTTTGTTAGGTCTGGTCACTGTGCCGTTATACCAACCTAAGGATAATTAGCTGATTTAATGCTAGAATACATAGATTAGACTTGCCCAATTATTTCTATTTCGGTGGTTGGAGTATAAGACGAAGTTAAGAATTCCTAAGGACCTGTTTGAAATTTAACCGGAGTATTCTTATTCTTTTAGTCATAACAAATTACGCTCTCTTTATTCTTCTCCAAACTGGCCAAGAATAAAGTGCACAAAATGTTCCTCGTGATCGGAATGCCAACACTAACCATAATAAAGTTATTCATGTCACTCACCTTGTATTCTCTTATTTAAATTCATATTTTTTAGAGAAAAAAATCACAGAATATATGTAGAATAGAAGTGTCAGCTAGCTAAGGAGGAAATTTCGTTCTTGGCTAGTGCCAAACCTCCACCCTTATATATTTTGATTCGATTCGAACAGTTTATTTTGATCTTTATGTTCTAATCCCACAACTCCCAATTTTCAAGTGAATACTTATTCATCTACTCGTTACAAGTTTAATGGTTTCGTAGCAACAACTTTTTTTTGACAGTCAGATGAAACGAGTAAGATCCTAAATATTTACTTGAAAATTAATGATTTGGGGTTTTAGACCATTCAGATCAATATGGACGAACCGATCGTTGAAAACATAAATGAGAATACGATTAGATGAGCTGGCCATGGAAAAGATTTGCACCGTGACAGTGTGACATGAATAACTTTATTGAGTGGAGCTTAAACGTCAAGTCTCATGACCAATAAACACAGACTTGAAACATAAGCTCCACTCAATAAAGTGGCTTCCACTCAAAAAAAAGTTTAAATCCTAACAAAGGTACCATCCCACATTCCATCTTTATTCAACTTTCTCCCCAGTTCATAAATTCCTTGTGGAATAAATTTTGAAGACATATAAAGAAAATGTATAAACTTAGCTTTTTTTTAAAACCAATCGCAAGGTTAGCGGTGAATATGTTTTGTCCAGACGTCACAATTGGATCCATGCCAATACTAGAACGAATAGGGGTGATGTGTTGGAATTATGAACTTCGTATCATAACATGTATATATACATTCGTATATACATTTGGGCGTGTGCACGCACACATATTACATTAATTATTGCATATTTATTACTGAATATGGATTACGGTCCGAATTGCAATGATCTAATAAAGTTTTAAGGTCATATTCATTTAGTAATAAGTGTAGGGACTTATTTGCAAATATGTGGAACTTCTGGGGTAATTACTAATTTATGATGGGCTAATTAGTAAAAACCCAATTCTATTAATAAAGGGATATGGTTCATGGTTGACGTGCCTTCTTTTTTTTTTCCTTTCTCCTTTAGAAAACTATCGTGAGATAAAACAAAGAGAAGAAAGAGCTTCACATATCCATCTATCTGCTACCTACGATCAAATATGATACATCACTAGGCCGGCCCAATGATCACTCAGTTGTTTATTTGAGCGACATGCCCAAAAGCCCAGTAAAGCCTACAGTTTCGACCCATCAGCCCAGAGGCCCTCACGTGAGATCGACCGTTTCTTCATTTAAGATGACAGCTGAGTTGACTGTTGGGCTTCTTCATTTAAAGTATCAGCTCTTAATAAAGGCATTCAATGACTGACCGCGAAGCTCGTCATTAATGGAGACAACTCAAACCAAAAGCAATAAAGCACTTTAAAAGCTCAGATGTTTCCCTCTAACGTCCCTCAAAAGCAATTGCCAATAAGTAGTCTCTCGGAGAATGGTAGAAGAGACAATTTTCTGATAACCAAAGAAGTCAGGTACTCCGATACATCTGCTCCACCTATAATTCTGCATTTCATCTATAGCTCGACACGATAACTATCGGTTGATCTTCCAGCAGATGGGCCATAGTTACCATGAGCATCTTTAAGTCAAAATCTGACTTAAGCATTGGAGGATATTAGGTCGGACCCCATCTTCGTATTGCAGGAAGATGAAGGCAACCCAACAATAGCTCAGACTTGGCTGAAATAGCTCGGACTTGGATGAAATAGCTTGTGTCGTGTAACGACCCGCTCTCAGGGGCCAATTACTTATTTGATATTTATGCAGGTCCTGCAGTTAACCAGTGAAACCAAAATAGCCACGATGCAGAGATGTACAAAAATACTCAAATAGTGTCCATTTATTACAATCCATACAGTACAAATGTTCCAACAGTAATACATGAAAGAAAAGAAGTACATAACGAAAATAAAACTGAAAGCTGCGGTCTCAGGGTCGAACTCTGGCGCTATCAACTCAAGAGCATCTACATCCACATGTACGTCTTCTGCGGTGCCACGGAGATGGAACCGTAGGTTAGTCACAACAATTCTATCGATAGAAAAAGAGGAGTGCACAAATATGGAGCAGGCTATAGTAAACAAGTGCGGAAAGTATAAGCGAACATGCATACGAGAGCGATAAGTAAAGTGCTAGTGGTTGTACAGGTGTAGTAGGAAAATTGAATGTAGTACGTAAAGTAAAGGTGACGGTGCAAGTGTAAAAGTAACGTGCAAGAGCAACACTTGTGGCATGGCATAAGGTAGCAGCAATGTTTTAACCAGCAGACAATGTAATATCAATAGTAGAACACCCAGGCAGATGTAGTAACACTGAAAGTACAAGCAGGCAATAGTAACACTAAAAACTACGTGACTTATATAGGAAGGTATAGTGTGCGACCATTGAGCCCATCTCCTTCCACGGGGGCGCTCACCCGGGCGGATCCCATTTCACTTTAGTCGGTACATTTCATTTAGACGGTCGGTATGGTGCACTGTGTAGATGGCTCGCGGTCGCTCCCACACTTTCACTAATATAGGCTTACCCCAAAAACCCAGTGCAGTGCCAACTATCTTTAAGCATTCAATTCCAATAAGATGTTCCAGCAGTATGATGTCAATGCAATATATCACTCAATCACTGTGTTGCAATACGGTACATCAATTTTGTTGTTCCAAAGGTAAAGACATTCAAAAGCAATAACGACATTCCAAAGAGCTTCATTTGTTGAAAAGTCAAGGCAGAAACCTCAACAGAGAATGTCAATCCTAAGCAATGATTTGAAGTCCAACAACTAAGACACCGATCCATGCTTCGAGCATGCGGTATTTCCATTTAGTACACTATTTTCCATTACGTACACTATCTAAGTTTCTAATGTTAGAATTTACTGTAGCTTACTAAATTCGAGCTCGTCATGACAAGACGAGGTTGGAGCTAGAGAAGCTGGTGCACGAGGGTTGGTACCTGCAAACACAAGAAACAATTGGTTAAAGCACACACTATTTTCTATTTATTAAACTGATCGTTTTGATTTTAATAACTGACTGAAACCTTGTCGAAAAGCGTTCTAAATTTTTATATAGTCTATATATGATAAAAATAGTTTTACTGCAAGAGGGAATATTTTTCTAAAGCTTATAGTAATTTTTAGAATTTTTTAAAAGCTTAAAAACTATTTAAAAACTATTTTTCAATTAGTAACGTATTTATTCAAACATTTATTCTGGATGCAATCTACATCCAAAAATTGCAAATGAGCTGTCAAAACGACCGTCTCGAAGAGTACTATAACATATATTTTTCTCACATGTTAGTGTATGTGAAAATAACAAGTTATTGATTTTTAAATGAAAAAGACTTATTTAAGTTTTGGGCTTAAAAATTAATTACGGAAAAACTAAGCGTCTGATTGAGATCAAACTAGTGCCATTGGGTCCAAAATATTATTTCCGATTTTCTGGAGCTAGTCTTGCATTTTCCTGGGGCTTATATTTTAAGTTACAGATTTAAAATCATAAAATCCAATGATTAATCAATTAAAAATACGTAATTACGAATATATTCCCGTAATTACGAAAATTCTGTCGGAGATTATACCCCGCTCCTTCGTGCATGGGGTTCGAACGGTGGCTTCGAGCGGCGGGAAGGCGAGCTCCGGCGAGGGCGGAGGAGCTACGGGCGGAGCGGCGACGTGGGTGGTGGAGCGGAGGTCGCGAGGAGTGGACGGAGAGCGCTGGGCGGAGGCGGGAAGCTCGGAGGAAGGTGCTACGGCTTCGGTGGCGACGGCGACTGCGAAGAGCTTCGTGCGAGCGTGGACAGGCGGAGGGCGACGTTGGGCTGGGCTGCTCTCGGAGTGGCGGCGTGCTCACGGGCGGCGTACCGTCGGCGAGCTCTTGGGAGGAGGGGACGCTGCTGAGGGTGTTGCTTCGTCGTCGTTTGTCGGGGTGGCGGTGGAGATGCGGCGTGTCAGAGTTGTGGTCGGAGGGGGCTTCGTCGGGCGACGCTGCAGTCGTCGGGAGCTTGGTGGGTGAATGGAGCTCGAGGGTTAGTGAGAGATGAGAGGAGGCGGGGGCTGTGTGAGGGTGGACGGTGGTGGCGCTCGCCGTGGGGGTATCGGTGGATGGAGGCATGGGTTAGGGGAGCGAGCGAAAGAGAGAGCGTGGGTTCATGGGGGTTATGGGCTGAGGATGGGTTCGAACGGGGAAGAAGAGGAGAGAGAGGGGGGGGAGAGGGTTGCCTGGGTGTGAGAAAGAGAAAGAGAGGGGATGTGATATATATAAGTTAGAAATAAATAAAAAGGGTAGTTGGGAGGGGATAGTTAGCTGAGAGAGTGTGTGGGTGGGGGTAGTCACGGGTAGGTGATGGTGATTAGGGAAGTAGGTGGGGGTAATTAGAAAGGTAATAATAAGTAGAACCTCGAAAGTATTTAGTGAAGGTTATTAGCAAAATCTTGTAACGAAATTACGATTTTGTCCCTACTAGTAAACATGTCCGAAAAATTACGAAAACATATCCACGGGATCGTATCGTCACAAGGATCGTGAATACGAAGTCCGTTTCAGGGTTTGGGCTACAGGTTACTAGTTTTTGGCCAAAACGTTTAGAAAGCGGGTTCGTGGGTTCTCTATTGAAATGACATCAGAAAATTATGAAATTAATGTGGGGAGCCCTAAATGATCATTGGATGCTACTGTGGAAGTTTGAAAATGTTTTGAAAATTTTTGAATTGAAAATTAATTCGTTAGGCCAAAACGGTAATTATTGAATACGAATTTTTATCGAAATTGTTTTGAGTATCTGAGGAAATCTGAAATTATTGAAATACTTTATAATTAGTCTAGTGCTTAAAGATATTTTTGTAAGAATTTTTGAAATCAGTTTTGTTATAAAACTCTTGACTATATTTATAAAGAAATTTTGAATGTTAAAAATACGTTAAGTACGTAAATTGAAGTGTTGAAAAAATATAGGTCATTACATGTCGAGATATTAAGTCTTACACCGTGTGATTTTGATGATAAACCAATGTGCATCTAATATCTTTGAGTGTAGTAACTTAAGGAATCAAAATATTGCACTTAAGAGGATTAAGTGATGAGCAAACAAGGCATTGACCAAATTGAAGCTAGACAAAGGCTTGAAGAATGAAGAATGCATCTTTGGACTTCAATGTATTTATTGTGGGAGTTACCTCAATTCGGCGCAGAAGAAGCCTTGGTCGTACAGACGAGTTATCTTGTGCAGAGATAACTCGGATGTGCTCGGATTTGACATATCTGACTCTGCACAAGTCAGATACGAGGATGCTGAGCATTTGGTATTCTACAGCGCAATTGGTCAGTCGGTCGTCAGTTCGAGTCTGGTGGTCGATCGCTCAACATTGGGTCGTTCGGTCATAACTCGGTTGAAGTCCGTGTTCAGTCGAACGGTCGCATGGTGGCTCGATGGTGATGGCTCGTACACGTGGCTCGACACTTCAGTCGTTCAGTACAGAAGAAGATCACTCGGTCAAAGAGAGCCCATTGGGATGCGGTCCACTAGGATGCAGTGGTGGCCCATTAGGGTGTGCCAGCATTAATTACATAGAGCAGTGATTGGATTGGATATCGTAATTATCAGTGTCTATTTCCTTATGAGATCCTAGCCAATGATGACACATATTGTAACGTAGGGTTATAAATAGTGGTTAGGCTTTTGTGTGGAACATCAATGGGACACCATTGTAACCTTTGAAAGAGCCGCCATTTGTGAGAGCAAACTTTGAGAGATATTGTTGTGAGCCTGTGGAGAGATCTTGTGTGCTTCTTCTTCGTTGGACAAAGAGAAGATTTGTATTGTTCTTTCTTTTCGTAATAAAGCTCATCAGTATTCCCCATTGGTTAGTCAATGGTCTAAAGTTGTTATCTCTCTTAGCTCTCCTCGTTTGATTCTTGTGTTGCTGATCTTTGTCCACTGGCTTTGATGATCTTGTGTATTCCACTGTGTTAGTGCTAATGCCTCCTCCTCCATCTCTTGGTGGCATGTGGTTGCTTCCGGCACAACATTTATTTCATATTGATGTATTTTTATTTATTTTGTCTTAGCTTGTTAAACCCTTGTTTTAACCTCTCTCTCTCTCTCATGGAGGATCACTTTACACATGTTTTAAAAATGTTTTAAAATTTTATAAAAGGTTTTTTAACTTGATATCCGATGTATCAGCTTTGTAGTCGACTATTCATCCTATAGGAGTCGACTACTTTTCGGAGGGTTTATCTGTACCCAGAAGTAGTCGACTACAGTTGTTTTGATAGTTAACTGTAGTAGTCTGAGTAGCTGACTACCAGTATGACTATAGTCGATTACCAATAGCTTCAATGGAAATACTGTACAGTTTTGCGATTTACGAAAAGTTGTTTTTTCCATCCATTGCAGGGGTGTTTTGGAACAGATTTTCAACGGGTTTTCACCATATTTAAGCTATCATTTGTTGATGATTTTTCCATGAATATTGATCAAATTCTCAAGAGAAAAATAGTTTTCAAAGCCCAAAGCTTTTAGAAAAAATTCCTTCTACCTTTGGCCAATGCTCTAAAGTTTTCATAAATCCTTAGCCAAAGTTTTCTTGATCTCAAATGCTTTAAATTTCAACATCTTTGGAGGTCAACATTATAGCCATCACTCACTCAACAAGCTTCAAAAGCAAGACTATTGGAAAAGTGTTTCATTCAAAAGAGTAAGTAGAAAATCCTAAAGGGTTGAGGTGTTGCGTTTTGTTTTTTAGAATAAAATTGTTGTAAGTAAGACCTTTTAGGAAGAAACAATTGTAACTATTTGCAAAATAGTGGATTTAGCCGAGTGGGACTTCGGTGGCTGGTATAGGATACAGGAACCAAGTGGGACGTGGGTATCCGAACCAGAGTAATCTTGTGTTTGCGTTGGCTATATATTCTCTACTATTGTTGCAATTATATTTTCCTTGTCTTTTATTTTCGCTGCACTCCTTTAGCAAGCATAATATTTTTTGATTAAGTTAAATTTGGGTAACACCATTTGTTAACTTAGGTATATTAGCTAGAGGATTTTTATAAGCTAATCACCTCTCCTCTAGTGTCTACTTACCATCCATCCTCAGGTTATATGAGGAGAACCCAACATGTGGTATCGGAGCTTGGTACTAGGATGGCGTCAATAAGCGACATCCTTTTTGGAGATTGTTACGAGGTGGAACTCGCGTACAATGAATTTGTATTATGGGGAACCAAGGGCACGATGGTTGTGTGGAGAAGAAGGCGTAGATAGGCTGTTTTACAAGTGAGCAGTGGGGTGAAGAGGTTGGATCCGTTGCCGGTGGTGCTCACGGGATCGTATCTCGCCGGATGCAACTGAGGAGGGTTGGACGGCAGGGGGCTGAAGCTGACTCCGGTCAAGGGGCGAGCTCTCCTGCAGCACGAACAACTCGTCAGAAGGGCAGGGTTGGGGTTCAACCCTTAGCCCCTTCGATGCCTAAGTCAGTAATAGAGCTTAAAATGGGGGCTAGGCACGCCGGTCGGTCCAACGGTGTGTCCGCCGCGCGTGACGAGCTATAGGTGGGAGAACAAAGATATGGAAGACCTTTGCTCTCGTGTGTGAATAATAGAATGAGAGAGAATTCTTCAACCCCCTCTCCGTAAGAGGAGAGGGGGTATTTATACCTGACGGGTGATGACTAGGCGTGCTGAGCTGGCTCGGGTGTCAGCGGAAGCTTCGGACAAGGACATCGGGAACAGGAGTTTCCGACCTGCTTCTGTCAGGCGGCGTAACGGCCAAGGGGTGCTTTTGTCGGGATGTCAGGGCCGAAAGCACTAACCGTCGGACGGGTCAGCCACCTGGGGGTGCTTTGTCAGGCGGTCGGGTGACGCATGTGTCAGTCGTGTCCTTATCCTAGGCTGTTTGTCGTTAGCGACGAACTAAAGGTCTTGCTGTGTCACTCTAGGCGCCGCGGTTCGCGGGAATCGGACGAGCCGTTCCGATCGGGGGTTGTCCGGCCCGGCCGCGCCCGTCAGTAGGCCTGGCCTAGCTACCCAAGCGTCCCCTAACGCGCTACCCCGGTGGGTCGGGCGGCTGCGGTTGTTCGCCTCGGTCGGCTGCGGCTGTTCGCCTCGGCCGGCTGCGGTTGTTCGCCTCGGCCGGTTCGGGGAGCGCTGCAAGGCGCGCCCGTCTCCATGATGCCCCGGATTTTCGGGGCGGCGGCCCTTTTGTGAAATGGTGAGTTAATGGGGTATGTTAGCGGATCCGGGCGGGAGTCGGGCTCCTACGATCTTTAGGTCTCCTACGATCTTTAGGTCGTAACAATTGCCCCCGGCCTTCGAGTCTGAGGCGGTAGCCCGGCTCGGCTCGGAGGGCGAACCATATCCAACACTCCGGACCATCGATATGGGCCTTGGGACCCACCGGGTAGTGATGGCGGCGGCTTCGGAACTCCCGCCTTAGTGGTCATTATTATGATTTGAAAGGGGGGCAGAGGAAATCGAAGCGTCTCTGTCACGCCCCGCTTCCCAGTATACTTGGGGGCGAGGACGCGAGCGGGTCCGCATGTGCTTAAAGCAAAGAAGGGGTGATTATTTTTTTCTCTCTTCTTTGACTTAAGCACACTAAGCGTTTAATTAGCGAAGGCAGGTCCCTGCACGCGAGTTTCTCAGAAACAGCACAAATATTTATTACATTACATTACCAGCGTCCAAAGCAAATACACAAACAGTTAAGGCCTAGCATGGCCGTACAATCTGCTGAAAGCAAACACACCTAAAAATAACAATACAAATAATAAACTGAAATATAAACGTTCCGCTTTAGCCTTCCGCGGGGAGGATCTCAATGTCTTCGTAAATCTGATCAGTGGTGTTCACCTCTAAGATGGGATCCTCAAAAGTAGGGTCCTCAAGGTACTCTGTCTCTAAACCTAACATATATTTCATAAAACATTGAAATATATGTCAGCGATAAGCTCGGCAAGATATTTAAAGTAATGAAACGAGGAACAACTATAAGAGGACAAAAGAGCGTTACTACACAGTTATGAATAATAAGTGCAGAAAAGTAAAGTATGAGCATGCATGGATATTTTTGCAGTTAAAAGTAAAGAAGTTATAAGTAAAGTAAAACAGTTGTATGTTGAGTATTTGATTGTTTGTGCACGTGATAAGTCCATGCCTGGGTAGGTGAAATGTTCTCGATACACCTTATCACCGGTGGTTTTACCGTGACGCTCCAACACAATGGCTGCCTCCACCGGAGGGGCCGTAGTCATGTTCGAGACACACTCACAAACCCTACTGCAATGGACCAACCCCACCCCAAAGTGTTCCGCCGTTTACTGGAACACGAGCAAGACTAGTCATATGTGACCATACTGAAGCACGAGCCAGACTAGTCACACATGACCTGACGGGAGTAGCCAACACGGCTCTTTGTGTATGTCTGTTCACTGACTAAGTTCCATTACATCTGTAGTCGATGTATGGTTTCACTCCATCTGTATTCGATGGTTTCACCCCATCTGTAATCGATGGTTATCACATGTGTGTTTGTAACATACTCGTTTTTCCCAATTGATTTATCTTGTTAACATGCAGATAGTAAAACTGTAAAAGCAGTCCAATTTAGTTACAAGCATGTGGAAAATTGTTCCAAATGATCAACATTGATATGACTAGTCCATTTAAATTAGAAAGCAACAAAATTGAGAACAAGTTAAATGAGCTACCAGAAATTGACAAGCACATCAGATTTAGCACTAAGTTGGAACGACCAGATTTGTAATTCATTACTAAAAATACTTGCCTTGACGTGGGTGTGAGTGTCCAGGCGATGGTAACGTGATGCACGTTTTTCTGCGTCAATAGATTGGCGATATCAGTTCCATGGTTATTAACTAATTATAAGACATCAAATCAACCTATCAAAACATTATTAACTAACTAACCTATTTAACGGAATTTGTTAACGACTTAAACTGATTAAGACGGTGATGAAAAGCGTTCTAAATTTTTATATATGCTATATATGCTAAAAATAGTTTTACTGTAAGAGGAATATTTTTCTAAAGCTTATAGTAATTTTTAGAATTTTTAAAAGATCAAAAACAATTTTTTTAAAACTATTTTTCAATTAGTGACGTATTTATTCCACAATTTATTCTGGATGCAATCTACATCGGAATGTTGCAAATGAGGTGTCAAAATGACCGTCTCGGAGAGTATTATCACATATATTTTTCTCATATTTTATTATACGTAAAAATAAGAAGATACGGATTTTAGAATGAAAATCACGTATTTATCTTTTAGGCTTAAAAATTTATTCTGGAAAAACTAAGCGTCGGATTGAGATGAAACTAGCGCCATTGGGTCCAGAATGTCATTTCTGATTTTCTGGAGCTAGTCTCACATTTTTCTGGGCTCTATATTATTTATTATGAATTAAAAACCAATAAACCCTATTTAAAAATAATTAAAAATACGAATTTACGAAAAGTTCGCGATATTTACAAGTTTGCCATTTCGAATTATTACCATGCATCCGACGTTGCGCTCGTCGGAGGGGGGTGCTTCGTTTGACGGCGGCGTCGTCCAAGGCGGGGAAGGCGGAGGGAGCGGCGACGGCAGCTACGGGGTCTGAGAACGGTGGAGCGACGGCGAGCGGAGGAGCACGAGCGAGCACCGGCGAGGCAGGCGTTGGTGTCCTCGTCGAAGCAGCGGTGAGGGGGAACGAAGAGGAGGCGGCGTTCGTCGGAGCTGTGGAAGCTTGTCGGAAGGCGGAGGAGCAGCGTCGGAGGGCGGTGGCACACGGCGGAGTCGGAGGTAGGCGAGCGGGGTCTCCGGAGAGGCGCTGGAGATGGGCGAGGATGTGGGCGGAGCTGAGGGGCGGAGCGTGGGCAATGAACGGAGCTCGGGGAGCTCGTCGGAGCGGGGGCCCGGTGCAGCGGCGAATGTCAGCGAGCTCAGCTCGTTACGGAGTCGTCGGCAAGCTCAGCTAAGCCCTCAGAGACGGGAGCAGGCGGGGCGGAGCTCGTGCGGTACTGTGAAGGCGGCCGGCGGCGGAACGAGGCGGAGGCGGCGGTCAGCCCTCCGGGCAAGGGAGAGAGAGAGAGAGAGAGAGAGGGAAGAGAGCGGGAGAGGAGACGGAAGAGAGGGGAAGAGCTGGCAACGTTAACAGCCTGGGTTTTGAAATATAGGGGGAAAGAGAGAGACCCGTGAGAGATAGAGAGAGATTAGAGGGTTTATTTATAGGGTTAGAAAGATGGGTAGGTTAGCTGAGGAGAGAGGGGGTTAGATGGAGATGAGGGGGTTGATGAGTGGGTGGGTGGTGAGAGTTAGCTGATGGAACCGTGGGTAGATAATTAGGTTAAGTGGGGATTAGATGGGTAATTAGAAAGGTAATTAAAGGAGGTTAAAAACCATTAGAGAAAGTTATTAGTGTAACGAAATTACGAAAATGCCCCTACTAGTAAACGTGTCCGAAAAATTACGAAAACATACCCACGGGATCGTATCGTCACGAGGATCGTGAATACGAAGACCGTTCCAGGATTTGAGCTACGGAAATGCTAGATTTTAGCCAAAACATTTAGAAAGCGGGTTTACGGGTTCTCTATTGAAATGATCTCAGAAAATTACGAAATTAATGTGGGAAGCCCCAAATGATCATAGGATACTACTGCAGAAGTTTGAAAATGTTTTGAAGACGTTTGAATAGAAAATAAATTCGTTGACCCAAAACTGCAATATCTGAAAATGAATTTTTATCAGATCTTTTAGAGGTATTTGATGAAATCCGATTTTACCAAAATACTCCATAACTAGTCTGGTACTCCAAAATATTTTTATAGGAAATTTTTGAAATCAGTTTAAGACTCCTAACAAACCATTATAAAATACAATTAAAATTGAATTTTCTTTAAATACTTAATTTGACAGTATTGGAAAAATACAGGCCGTTACATTCTACCCTCCTTAAAAATAATTCCGTCCTCGGAATTTAAAATATTTTTGAAACAAATAATTGATATTATAAAGAAGCTCAAGCAAATAAATGATAGAAAAGATAGTAATCTTTGTAAATCAGGTTGTAAATAACATGAAATGTGATAAGAAAATATGGGATGTCACTAATATATTTTATCACAATAGCTACTTCAGATTCTTCAAGTAGGCAAAACATAAAATAATGGCATTACTCGGAAATGATAATGAGGACGATGACGACATCTATCCGAACTTGGAACTTGAGGTGAAAAGTCAATAGCAAGCACACCAAAGAGAAGAACGGAACGTCTAGAATACATAAACGATGATTACATGGTCTCAATCATGTAAATCATCGCCATAACATACATAAACGTAAGGGATAAACCTAGTGCGTCCTTACGGTTACAACTTAACCAGCCGGACACAAAGGACTTCATCTGCCATGCTACCAGATTACAAGCCATTACCCAGATCAACACATACAGGCAAGTATAAGGCCAACTCTCGGGGGTCAAGATCATCGCTACCACTTGTCCCAGCAGTCTCCATAACATCCAACAAGAAACCAACATCCTAGCCGTCTCCCAAATCCGAGCACAAGACCGACATCCAACTTCAACGCCTAAGCCCAAAAGTATGCCAATACCCAATCCTAAGGATACTGCTTGCCAATACCACTGGTCGACATCTACGGTAAACACCATCAGCCCTAGGCAGTTCAACGACCAAAAACTCAGGATCCTACAAGCACTAAGGAGCACCCCTAAGAAGCACTCGAAGCTGGGCAGCTCAAGGGGGAAGAACCAGAAAAACGAGCTCCCAATGATACCCATAGCGGCGAGTTCCCAATATCCCGACCACACGGCCAAAGCATGGGTGGCGGCGAGGGTTGCTGCTACGCCCAACAGACCCCAAGGTCGTTGGTGGGCCATCGGCGGCTGGCGATCTGTGGCGGCGAGGGCTCCGACGGGCTAGCGATCCATGGCGGGGAGCTAGGGCCTACGGGATGGAGCGAAGCGGAAGCTGGCGGATCGGAGATCGGAGTGGCGATGCGGGGTCTGATCGAGCTCGCTTGGGGGAGAGGCCGGGAGGAGGAGGGGGGTGATGTCTGAGGGAAGCCACGGGGAGGCTTGCGGAGGAAGGAGATGAGGGTTAAAAAGAAAAAAAGAGGGGAAGGGGGGCACCGAAGTCGGGGTTAGGTAGGGTAGGGTTCGGCGGGCACGAGTCTCGAGGGGAGAAACGGACAAACGAAATAAAGAGGGGGGGAGGAAGGTGGTCGGTGGGAAAGGAAGTCAAACCCTTGGAGAGAAAAGACGGGTACAAGATAGAAGTAGGGGCTAGAAGAGAAACACTAGCTCAAAAGACGCAAACAGCCTATACTTACACGTCAGGTTTGGCTCGTCTCAAATCACCAGCACTATCCTCCAATACTTCTGAGCGTCCTTCGATTCGCTTCCGTTGTCGAACTCGAACTTCTGGTGATCGAAAATTGAATGCTACCCTCCTTAGAATAAACGTAACTAGAGTTCAGGCGAACTAAAAGCGATTAGGAAGAATTATAAGAATTAGTAGAATGATCAGAAGGCAATCATTAGCTAAAGAAATGTTGCTAGTGATGAAGATCGATGGCGTTACAAAAGCATGGCTCAACCTGCATTGATGCAATGATTAGTTCGTTCGGCTTGGCCTGAAACTTGATAGGCCCAAGTGAATGGTTTCCTCTCATGAATTCAACACAGGATGATCATGGATGTCAAACACTACTTTCTTGTTGTGACACTCGATAGTAGCGTAGAAATTTCCTAACCAATCCTTGCCGAACATCGCATTGAAGTTTGTCATGTCGACTACCATAAAATCTGCGAACAACTCGTATCCACAAATCACTATGGGCAAAATCGACATCCAGTAGAAGTCCTCACTACTCCACTCGTAGTAGTGATGTTCAAGCGATTTGGTAAAAAGTCAACAAGAATAAAATGTTTCTCTACAAATCCTCGGGATATGAAGTAGTGAGTGGCTCACGAATCAAAAGGGATAGGGCTGGATAAGAGGCTATCAATACAACATCTAGTACATTGGAAATATCTTAGCAAAAGATAAAAAGTAACTCATGCATGTAATATAAGCACTATAAAAGAAGGGTGTAAGTAATACCTGAAATCACTTGTCCATCCGACTCAGTCCACGCGGCTGTTATGGTGAAGATTTGACGTCTCGACTGGTTCTGCCTCGCTAATGCGAAAGTCTTCTGTTGTGGAGCCAGAGGTAGTCCATACTGAGTAGTTGTTGGCTTGCTGGTGCGGCGAGTGCAGTCCCTGGTAGCGTGTTCAGATGCTCTGCATATCAGGCATTGCCTCAGCTACACCCGACAATCCTTCTTGACATGCCCCTGTCGGCTACAATGGTGGCGCTTCATCTGATATCAGTTGTTGACTGGAGATGCGGACCTTTTTAAACAGGGCAGTTTGTTTTGTTCTAAGAGCATCTCTTATTGGTTCCTCAGGATGCTTACTCCCTCCAACTTGGGCTGTCTCTCGAAGTTTAACTACATCCTCGTAGTTACGTGATGTTCCCAGTATTTCCTCATCGGGTGTTAGATCGGTAGATGTCCTTGGCGCTTGGGCGTTGTAGATTAAACCTTGACTGGACTGGAACACTTGGTCTTCAGGATCTTCGACCAGATGAGGAGCGAAACGACTGAGCGCAGAGAGTAATCGAGTTTGGAGTTCCATCATTTCTCTTACGAGTCCCACGATCTCGTTGTAGGCGTCACCATTTCCATTACGAGTGTTGGGCTGATCTGCCACGCTGCTGATTCGGGATATAAATTGCAAATTTTCCCCCCTAATTATCCCCATTTTGTGCCAAAGATTAGGCTTAATTGTGCCCTTTTTGGGTATATTTTCACTTTAGGTCATTTTCGGGGCTTATTCTCATTCTTTGCACAAAATACGGATTTTATCGTTCTTATTGGCTTCCTATTATTTTTCATATGCTCCTGCCATTATTTTGATCATATTGCCATTTTTTGGTAATTATTTGAGCATGTGGATAATTTATATAGCTTATTGGAGGTCAATATTGTGTTTTTAATAGTCATTAAATTAATTTTCACATCAAATGGACTAATTTCTTCATCTTATATTTTTCAGGTACTCCTGGGAGTCTTGGGGATTTTCTAGAATTTTCTGGGATTTTTCTGAGATTTCTAGGTATTTGTTTGGAATTATTTGGAGGAGAAATGAGCTTTCAAACCCCAGAAAAAGGATTTTACCAAGGGGCGCCACGTGGGCCAATCAGATGGCGCCACGTGGCGCCATCTGCTGCGCCTCTCAGCTGGGCCGCGCGCGCTGTATTAAAAAAAATATTTTTTTTTATTTGAGCGGGCCGGCCCAGCAGCGGGCCGGCCCGCGGTATCAAAAAAAGCGGGCGGGGCCCGCTCGATTTGAGCGGGCTCAGCGCCCGCTCGATTTGAGCGGGCTCTCAGCGCCCGCTCAAAAAGGCGGGCGGGCGGCAATGCGGGGCCGGGATCCGACCCGGCCCCGCCCCCCACTTGGCGTGCAGGCGTGCGCGCGCGGGTCGGGCGCGATTTCGCCCGACCCGCAATGCCTTAATAGGCCCCTGTTGCGAAAATTTACGGGATCTCTCGGGTTTTGTTGCTGTTTTGCGTTTTTTTAGGGCTTAGGGGGGTCTTCTTCTTCCCCAAAAGCCAAGGAGTAGGGGAGGAGGCCATGGAGGAATAGGAAGGCTTGGAGGAGGAGCAAGAGGGTGGAAGCAAAGGTGAACTTGGGGAGAGCTTGGGTGATACTTTTCTTAACCCTCTTGTATTTTTGTATCTCTCATTTTGTAATGAACATTGTATGAATTTGTCTATGAATATCATCTTGTTTAGTATGATTGAGTAGTGCTATTGTGCTTGGGTTGTGATTCATTGGGTTGATTGTTAATTGGAGCCCTAATTTCCCTCTTGCCCAAATTTCATTGCTAATGTGGATGTGTAATTAGGGCACAATTTTAATTGGTTAAGTCCCGAGAGGGCACAATTTGAGAAAATACCATGCTCATATTTGATTAGTGTTTCGATTATACGTCCATCCCTATTGCTAATTGTGATGTCCTTTAAAGCTAAATATTCCGATTGGGCCTCCTTAGCCGGATGACCGATTGTGTTATTTGAGGGTGATTTGGGCTTGATTGGCTCCGATCTTGATGAACCCACAATCCATGCTCCTTACCTAGCAATCCTACCTTCCCACTTTTGGTTCTCCAACCCTACCCTCTTAAGTTAGAATTTTTAGTTTCGTCACAATTATTCCTACTCATCCACCGTTAGCGAGTTAGTTGTAAAACACTATTATTTTCTTTATCGATCAGATTTTGTGAACGTAGAACGAATTGTCCCTGTGATCCGACCCGGTACTCACCGGTTATTTTTATTGCATTGACGCTCCTACGCTTGGGAGCGGAAGGCGTGCGCTTGCGCGTTTTCCGAGTCAACCAATTGGCGCCGTTGCCGGGGACAACGGTTTCTGTTAGTAGCATTTTTTGATTGATTTCGAAATTTTTAGTGTGATACTTCTATCTCTTAGTGTGTGTCTTTCTATTTATTTATTTTCCACTTATTGAGTCTTTTTGGTTGTTTATTTTCATTTTTCTTGGAAATTTTTTTTAAAACCATGGCATCTTCTTCGGATTTTTCGGACTTTGATTTGGAGGATATCCCACTTCCGCCATACTTTCATGGCACGGAGTGGGAGAACCCTCACTTACATATTAAAAATTTTGAAGATTGGATGCATTCATGTCTTGGTGGGAATATCAATGATGATTGCATATATTTTAGATTCTTTCCCAATTCTTTACAGGATGATGCTAGACTTTGGTTTGATTCATTGTCTCTGGACTCACATTTTACTTGGTTGTCATTTCAGGCTGAATTTCTCCGAGTGTTTTTGCCTATCTTTTTGGAGCAGGTACATGGGCGGCAGGCCATGGAGCATGTAGCGAGCTTTATCCAGGCTGAGTGGGAGGCCTACCATCAGGCTTGGCAGAGGTTCACTGATTTGGTGCTTGCATGCCCACACCAGAGCTTTCACGAGGATCATCTTCTGCAGATCTTCTACACAGGGTTATCGCCATCTGGGCGAGATTTGGTGCAGATGAGCTGCGGTGGAGAGTTCTTTGATTATTCGACCGAGGATTCTTGGTTGTATCTGAGAGACCTTGCAGAGTGGGAGCAGACTGAGCCATCTGGAGAGCCGTCACTTGGATATGAGGATGATGGTCAGTCTCAGCTTCCACTTCAGGATGCAGAGCTGCAGGTCCAGTGCCAGCCTGAGGAGCCAGCTGAGGGCTCATTCCAGTGCGACCCTATGGATTATCTAGAGAGACCTGTGAAGAGGGTGCATTGGGGCCAAGTAGAAGAGTTTGAGCATATATATATTGAGGAGTCAGAGGAGGCAGATGACGGAGTGCGTGTCGACCACGACGGTGACACGATGCATTTTCATTTTGAGGTTGAGGATGAAGCGGATGTGCATGATGGCCGAGAGCAGATTGAGGACATCATGGAGCCTGAGCCACGATCCACTTCTGAGTTAGCTTCACAGGTCGAGGCGATTGAGTATTTTGGGAGGACGACCGAGATGAGCTATTTCTGGGATGGCGAGGATGATGCGTGCTTGGATTTGCCCGAGACGTGTCTACCTCCAGTCCTATCACAGATGTCACTTCCCTCGCCTCAGGATGCGCACTTGCCAGTCATCGAGGAGGTTTGTGAGGAGCAGTTATCAGATGTGGGGAGTGCCGCAGAGATCGTTGATGTTGATATGGATGTCGAGGAGGATGATAGCGACAGGGATTGCGAGATGGTATATATTGAGCCCGAGCTCCCTCTTACTCCAGTTTTCTCTCTGCAGCCACTTCCACCTCCTCCTGAGGCCGTGCATCATGCCACACCTAGCACCGTTATTCAGGGAAGTTTCCACCATCTCATGCCTTGCATTTCTGAAACCAAATTTTCACTTCCATATACATTTGTTTCAGATTGTCGTCCATTGCATTTAAATTCTTTTATTTGTTTTGATGACCCGTTTTGGAATGCTTTTGCAGGGCATGAGGAAATGACTTGGATTGAAGCAGCTCGTCTCCCACGTGATCCATATTATCAAAAGGAGATACTTGGAGTTGCATTGCTGGAATCCAAGGAGGCCGGTGGTGGCCTAGCTCCAAAGCAGCTGGCGGAGGAGCGTAAGGATATGATCGAGCAGTTGCCACCACCGTTATACATTCAAGATCCGCCATTTGCCACGGTGTGTTCTTTCCATGTAGTGTAAATAAATAAAATTAAAAGTTAGTTTGCTTTTGCATTTTGCTTTCGTATGCATTTCTTTTCTTTTTTAGGATCTTTTGCCAAGATCTAGTACTCTTCCATCATTGAGGACAATGCTTATTTTAAGTTGGGGGGAGAGTGTTAGAATCTTTAGGTTTGTTAGGATTTTGGCCTAAATTTTTTTTTTGAGATCCCTCCATGTTTCACCTCATTCCATGAATGTCATTGCATATCATTTTGGCCTTCTCGTTCCTACGCCGCTTGCTTTGTTTAGTCCCTACTTGCTTAATGCCATGCGATTTTTCGGATTATCATTTTGGTATCGATTTCTCGATGTTTGATTGGCACGTTTTCATTTCTTTTCTAATTTGGAGTCGAATGTTAATATACCATGTATGAACTACATTATATGTTGTGATACTCTCTTTGAGATAATTTTGGAAAAGTTTGGTGTAAGCGATTTCATGTGTTGGGATGAATGGTGTAGTTTTTAATTGGATTGGATTTGGCCCAATTGTGCATGCTTTGTTTTCCTCTTAGGAGTGGGTGGATGAGTTGATAATTTGTGTTGGAATGGAAAAAAAAAGTTAGTATAAGTGAATGTTTCTTTCTAATTGAATCGAGTAGCCGGTGCCCCACGAAACATTGGGGAGGACGCCAAAGATGAGATTTAGAAGATCATTCCATCCCTTTGCCTATATAGCGTTATCGCGTGTAGGTATTGGTGGCCGTGTTTGCATTTATAGCGTTATCGCGTGAATGCAAAACATAAACATACAAAATCCAAAAACATAAAAAAAAGAGAAAAAGAAAAGAAAAATGAAAGAAAAATGAAAGAATAACCCACATGAGTGATGCAATCTCATCTCCCACCTCTTAGAAGAAATATTCTTTTTGTTTTGGCCACTTTCATGAAAATTGGAAAATTTGACATCGTGATATTTTCCCGATACGTGTGATACGGTGCTTATTTCTTCACTTTTCTTTGAATTGGATTGAGGGGAGTATCATTTGTTGTTTGCTTTCATATATTTGGTATATTGGCTTTGAAATCAATTGGAAATATCATTTGGGGTGTGCCATGATGATATCGAGGAGTTGGTGCATGTTTTTCAATTTAATCCGAATTTTTCGCATATTTTGCTAGGGACTAGCAAAAAGCTAGTTGGGGGGTGTGATTCAGGATATAAATTGCAAATTTTCCCCCCTAATTATCCCCATTTTGTGCCAAAGATTAGGCTTAATTGTGCCCTTTTTGGGTATATTTTCACTTTAGGTCATTTTCGGGGCTTATTCTCATTCTTTGCACAAAATACGGATTTTATCGTTCTTATTGGCTTCCTATTATTTTTCATATGCTCCTGCCATTATTTTGATCATATTGCCATTTTTTGGTAATTATTTGAGCATGTGGATAATTTATATAGCTTATTGGAGGTCAATATTGTGTTTTTAATAGTCATTAAATTAATTTTCACATCAAATGGACTAATTTCTTCATCTTATATTTTTCAGGTACTCCTGGGAGTCTTGGGGATTTTCCAGAATTTTCTGGGATTTTTCTGAGATTTCTAGGTATTTTTTTGGAATTATTTGGAGGAGAAATGAGCTTTCAAACCCCAGAAAAAGGATTTTACCAAGGGGCGCCACGTGGGCCAATCAGATGGCGCCACGTGGCGCCATCTGCTGCGCCTCTCAGCTGGGCCGCGCGCGCTGTATTAAAAAAAAATATTTTTTTTTATTTGAGCGGGCCGGCCCAGCAGCGGGCCGGCCCGCGGTATCAAAAAAAGCGGGCGGCGCCCGCTCGATTTGAGCGGGCCCAGTGCCCGCTCAAATCGAGCGGGCCCAGCGCCCGCTCAAAAAGGCGGGCGGGCGGCAATGCGGGGCCGGGATCCGACCCGGCCCCGCCCCCCACTTGGCGTGCAGGCGTGCGCGCGCGGGTCGGGCGCGATTTCGCCCGACCCGCAATGCCTTAATAGGCCCCTGTTGCGAAAATTTACGGGATCTCTCGGGTTTTGTTGCTGTTTTGCGTTTTTTTAGGGCTTAGGGGGGTCTTCTTCTTCCCCAAAAGCCAAGGAGTAGGGGAGGAGGCCATGGAGGAATAGGAAGGCTTGGAGGAGGAGCAAGAGGGTGGAAGCAAAGGTGAACTTGGGGAGAGCTTGGGTGATACTTTTCTTAACCCTCTTGTATTTTTGTATCTCTCATTTTGTAATGAACATTGTATGAATTTGTCTATGAATATCATCTTGTTTAGTATGATTGAGTAGTGCTATTGTGCTTGGGTTGTGATTCATTGGGTTGATTGTTAATTGGAGCCCTAATTTCCCTCTTGCCCAAATTTCATTGCTAATGTGGATGTGTAATTAGGGCACAATTTTAATTGGTTAAGTCCCGAGAGGGCACAATTTGAGAAAATACCATGCTCATATTTGATTAGTGTTTCGATTATACGTCCATCCCTATTGCTAATTGTGATGTCCTTTAAAGCTAAATATTCCGATTGGGCCTCCTTAGCCGGATGACCGATTGTGTTATTTGAGGGTGATTTGGGCTTGATTGGCTCCGATCTTGATGAACCCACAATCCATGCTCCTTACCTAGCAATCCTACCTTCCCACTTTTGGTTCTCCAACCCTACCCTCTTAAGTTAGAATTTTTAGTTTCGTCACAATTATTCCTACTCATCCACCGTTAGCGTGTTAGTTGTAAAACACTATTATTTTCTTTATCGATCAGATTTTGTGAACGTAGAACGAATTGTCCCTGTGATCCGACCCGGTACTCACCGGTTATTTTTATTGCATTGACGCTCCTACGCTTGGGAGCGGAAGGCGTGCGCTTGCGCGTTTTCCGAGTCAACCAGCTGCAATCAAACAAAGTAAATATTTGTGTACTAGTTTGCCCAAACGATCTGGTTAGTAATAATATTTATACTATTTCTGAAGTGTCTCGCAGAGTGCAAGAGGACCTGCGTGAGCCACCACCAAAACCTGTCACGCCCCGCTTCCCAGTATACTTGGGGGCGAGGACGCGAGCGGGTCCGCATGTGCTTAAAGCAAAGAAGGGGTGATTATTTTTTTCTCTCTTCTTTGACTTAAGCACACTAAGCGTTTAATTAGCGAAGGCAGGTCCCTGCACGCGAGTTTCTCAGAAACAGCACAAATATTTATTACATTACATTACCAGCGTCCAAAGCAAATACACAAACAGTTAAGGCCTAGCATGGCCGTACAATCTGCTGAAAGCAAACACACCTAAAAATAACAATACAAATAATAAACTGAAATATAAACGTTCCGCTTTAGCCTTCCGCGGGGAGGATCTCAATGTCTTCGTAAATCTGATCAGTGGTGTTCACCTCTAAGATGGGATCCTCAAAAGTAGGGTCCTCAAGGTACTCTGTCTCTAAACCTAACATATATTTCATAAAACATTGAAATATATGTCAGCGATAAGCTCGGCAAGATATTTAAAGTAATGAAACGAGGAACAACTATAAGAGGACAAAAGAGCGTTAGTACACAGTTATGAATAATAAGTGCAAAAAAGTAAAGTATGAGCATGCATGGATATTTTTGCAGTTAAAAGTAAAGAAGTTATAAGTAAAGTAAAATAGTTGTATGTTGAGTATTTGATTGTTTGTGCACGTGATAAGTCCATGCCTGGGTAGGTGAAATGTTCTCGATACACCTTATCACCGGTGGTTTTACCGTGACGCTCCAACACAATGGCTGCCTCCACCGGAGGGGCCGTAGTCATGTTCGAGACACACTCACAAACCCTACTGCAATGGACCAACCCCACCCCAAAGTGTTCCGCCGTTTACTGGAACACGAGCCAGACTAGTCATATGTGACCATACTGAAGCACGAGCCAGACTAGTCACACATGACCTGACGGGAGTAGCCAACACGGCTCTTTGTGTATGTCTGTTCACTGACTAAGTTCCATTACATCTGTAGTCGATGTATGGTTTCACTCCATCTGTATTCGATGGTTTCACCCCATCTGTAATCGATGGTTATCACATGTGTGTTTGTAACATACTCGTTTTTCCCAATTGATTTATCTTGTTAACATGCAGATAGTAAAACTGTAAAAGCAGTCCAATTTAGTTACAAGCATGTGGAAAATTGTTCCAAATGATCAACATTGATATGACTAGTCCATTTAAATTAGAAAGCAACAAAATTGAGAACAAGTTAAATGGGCTACCAGAAATTGACAAGCACATCAGATTTAGCACTAAGTTGGAACGACCAGATTTGTAATTCATTACTAAAAATACTTGCCTTGACGTGGGTGTGAGTGTCCAGGCGATGGTAACGTGATGCACGTTTTTCTGCGTCAATAGATTGGCGATATCAGTTCCATGGTTATTAACTAATTATAAGACATCAAATCAACCTATCAAAACATTATTAACTAACTAACCTATTTAACGGAATTTGTTAACGACTTAAACTGATTAAGACGGTGATGAAAAGCGTTCTAAATTTTTATATATGCTATATATGCTAAAAATAGTTTTACTGTAAGAGGAATATTTTTCTAAAGCTTATAGTAATTTTTAGAATTTTTAAAAGATCAAAAACAATTTTTTTAAAACTATTTTTCAATTAGTGACGTATTTATTCCACAATTTATTCTGGATGCAATCTACATCGGAATGTTGCAAATGAGGTGTCAAAATGACCGTCTCGGAGAGTATTATCACATATATTTTTCTCATATTTTATTATACGTAAAAATAAGAAGATACAGATTTTAGAATGAAAATCACGTATTTATCTTTTAGGCTTAAAAATTTATTCTGGAAAAACTAAGCGTCGGATTGAGATGAAACTAGCGCCATTGGGTCCAGAATGTCATTTCTGATTTTCTGGAGCTAGTCTCACATTTTTCTGGGCTCTATATTATTTATTATGAATTAAAAACCAATAAACCCTATTTAAAAATAATTAAAAATACGAATTTACGAAAAGTTCGCGATATTTACAAGTTTGCCATTTCGAATTATTACCATGCATCCGACGTTGCGCTCGTCGGAGGGGGGTGCTTCGTTTGACGGCGGCGTCGTCCAAGGCGGGGAAGGCGGAGGGAGCGGCGACGGCGGCTACGGGGTCTGAGAACGGTGGAGCGACGGCGAGCGGAGGAGCACGAGCGAGCACCGGCGAGGCAGGCGTTGGTGTCCTCGTCGAAGCAGCGGTGAGGGGGAACGAAGAGGAGGCGGCGTTCGTCGGAGCTGTGGAAGCTTGTCGGAAGGCGGAGGAGCAGCGTCGGAGGGCGGTGGCACACGGCGGAGTCGGAGGTAGGCGAGCGGGGTCTCCGGAGAGGCGCTGGAGATGGGCGAGGATGTGGGCGGAGCTGAGGGGCGGAGCGTGGGCAATGAACGGAGCTCGGGGAGCTCGTCGGAGCGGGGGCCTGGTGCAGCGGCGAATGTCAGCGAGCTCAGCTCGTTACGGAGTCGTCGGCAAGCTCAGCTAAGCCCTCGGAGACGGGAGCAGGCGGGGCGGAGCTCGTGCGGTACTGTGAAGGCGGCCGGCGGCGGAACGAGGCGGAGGCGGCGGTTAGCCCTCCGGGCAAGGGAGAGGGAGAGAGAGAGAGAGAGAGAGAGAGAGAGAGAGAGAGAGAGAGAGAGGGAGAGAGAGAGAGAGAGAGGGAAGAGAGCGGGAGAGGAGACGGAAGAGAGGGGAAGAGCTGGCAACGTTAACAGCCTGGGTTTTGAAATATAGGGGGAAAGAGAGAGACCTGTGAGAGATAGAGAGAGATTGGAGGGTTTATTTATAGGGTTAGAAAGATGGGTAGGTTAGCTGAGGAGAGAGGGGGTTAGATGGAGATGAGGGGGTTGATGAGTGGGTGGGTGGTGAGAGTTAGCTGAGGGAACAGTGGGTAGATAATTAGGTTAGGTGGGGATTAGATGGGTAATTAGAAAGGTAATTAAAGGAGGTTAAAAACCATTAGAGAAAGTTATTAGTGTAACGAAATTACGAAAATGCCCCTACTAGTAAACGTGTCCGAAAAATTACGAAAACATACCCACGGGATCGTATCGTCACGAGGATCGTGAATACGAAGACCGTTCCAGGATTTGAGCTACGAAAATGCTAGATTTTAGCCAAAACATTTAGAAAGCGGGTTTACGGGTTCTCTATTGAAATGATCTCAGAAAACTACGAAATTAATGTGGGAAGCCCCAAATGATCATAGGATACTACTGCAGAAGTTTGAAAATGTTTTGAAGACGTTTGAATAGAAAATAAATTCGTTGACCCAAAACTGCAATATCTGAAAATGAATTTTTATCAGATCTTTTAGAGGTATTTGATGAAATCCGATTTTACCAAAATACTCCATAACTAGTCTGGTACTCCAAAATATTTTATAGGAAATTTTTGAAATCAGTTTAAGACTCCTAACAAACCATTATAAAATACAATTAAAATTGAATTTTCTTTAAATACTTAATTTGACAGTATTGGAAAAATACTGGCCGTTACAGTCTCCGCGATTGATTTTGCGACACGTGGATGAGGTGACCTTTACGCCAGTCGAGGCGTCGGGGGCGTCTCGATGGGCGCCGCGTGGCGAAAGTTTGACGGCCGAGATGGCCCTGGGGCCACCTTTACCGCTAAAAGGGTTTGGGGAGGCGGTCGGCGGGAGTTTTTGTCTTTCTCCGATTCTCCTCCGGCGCTCGATTTTTCTGTTTGGAGCTTGCTGGCTAACCTGTCACTTCCGTCGCCGGCCATCTTCTTCCGATCGCCTCCCAGGTTCAAGGGATCAACAGGTAACAACAATTAATTTCCTTCCTTTCCGATCAATGGCTTCTCGATTTGAGATTGGAGGAAGTAGCCGGGTGGGGGAGGAAGAGTTGGCGGGCGAGGGGGCGTCGCAGCCGGGGGTGCGGCGGCCCAGGGAAAGACGGTCATGGCGATCCGTTGTACCGAGAGACATTGAGTCCCCCCGACGTAGGTTGGAAAGGATCAACATCAGGGAGATTCGCGTGCGGTTTGTGCGACAACCCTATGAGGTGCGGGTTCCCGGGTCGGAGGAAGCGGTGAGTTCACCGGGGGATAATGAGGTCGGGGTCTATGTCCGGTCCTTTGAGTTGGGGCTCCGCTTTCCGATCCACCCGTATTTGTTTCACTTGTTGAATTTCCTGGAGCTGCCGATATTCGCCTTAGCGCCCCGTTCTTGGGGCTTGTTTGTGGGGTTTGTCGTCTTGTGCCTTGCTTGCTCCTTGAGTCCTTCCTTGGCGTTGTTCCAGCATTTCTTCGTGGTTCGGAAGTGGGGGATGTATCATCGCGTTTGCGCCAGGAGAGGGCGAGAACTCATCCTCGAGGTGCCTGACGATGTCGGCGATTGGATGAGGGAGTTCGTCTTCGTGACGGTGCCCAGTGACGTGGCGCTGATGTCGAATTGGGGGGCACGGAATCCCTTTGTAAATGAAGGGGTGGAGCTGACCGGGGAGGATATTGCCAAAGCTCAGATTTTGAGGGAGCTGCCCGAGGCGTGCCGTCATTGGGCGAGTCTAACGTTGAGCAGTCGGCTCGCCCAGGACTTTTGGACCCTAGGTATCTTTGAAGTTTTGTAAACTCTGGGCTAGGCTCGCCCTGACTGTCTCTCTTTTCCTTTTGCAGGCGAAGACGCGATGAGGGAGCCGGAGGAGGTGTCCGGTTCGGCCGGGGCCCCGATCTCGGAGGATTCTGATCCCCGCGGGAAAGGCAAGGGGGTGGCTAGCGAGGCGGGATCGCGGGAACGTGGGGGCGGGGCCCCCCGTGGGGAGAGGTCGCACCTGGGACGGGGGGGCAGCCGGGCAAGGTATCTCTACCGGTGGGCCCACCGAGGATCTTCATGATGACGCGCCCGTGCAGGGGGCCGGACCCTCCGTCCCTCCGCGGGTACCAGCGATGGCCGCGCCTCGTCGAGCGCCCGTGGTTCAAAGGTGGCCCTACGGGATCCCTTTGTGGGAGATGGGGGCGTCGTCGAGTCCCGCTTGCGAGGGCGCCCTTATTCGTTTTAAGAGGACCCGAGAAGAGGTCGAGGCGTACCCAGAGGATCGTCTCCACAAGTTTCCTTTTCGAGTCGGCGGCAACGAGTCGGTGTTCGAGGATGCGGGAGTTGCGGCGCGTCTCGCGGAGTATTGCGTGTTACCGCGCGATCGTGAGTCTTTGACTCGTGTGGGGGCGGAACGGTTGGGTGGCTCGGCTATATGGCACGTTGTGCAGGTAAGCCGGCTTTCTTTCTTCGCCCACATGCTATATTTATTCGTGTTTCGTTGATTCGAGATTTATGTAGATGATCGCAAACGTGTTAGCCCTGCGGGGCCGTACCTCCACGGTCGCCACCAAGGCGTCTCTGGATGCAGCGAAGGCGAACCTGGGCGGGGTCAAGGCGAAGCTGAGGGACACGGAGGCGGAGCTGGAGAGGGTTAGGGTGGCCTACGGGGTGGAGAAAGGGCGGGTTGCGTATTTCGATTCGTCCAAAGCAGTGTCGAGAAGCAGAGCCAAGAAGTAATGCGAGAGAGGGATGATATCCGGGCGAAGCATACCTCGGAAGTTGTTAGCAAGGAGTCTGTGATCGGGTTACAGAGGCGGCAGATTGAAGACCTAAAGGCCGCCCTGGAGACCGAGAAGAGGGAGAAGGGTCTAGCGGTGCGGCGACTGGAGGATAAGCGGGACGCTGAGGGCAAACTGATCGAAGCCTCTATCCGCCGTTATCATGACGAGCATGTTGTGCCGATGCTGCAAGAGGCTAAGGAGGCGGCGATTCGGCAAGTGGTTAAGGATGTGAGGGATCGGTCGGTTGAGAGGCGGCGCCGCTAGAAACGTGGGTTTGGGGAGAGCCGTATCATCTTGTGAGAGGGTTATGAACGATGTGTTGTTGTAGTGAGTGGAAAGTCAAATGTCCAATGTACGGGTTAGCAGCTTGAGTAAATACATTATGATTGTTTTGTGCCAAACTGTATTCGTACATGGTTTGCTCGTAGAACGTCCGATTTGTGAGGGACGTAATTGCCCCCAACTTCACTCTGCCGGGGTATCCGGGAGAGGGGAGTTGAGATGAGTCACGGTCTACGTCGGTTTGCTCGGAAGCCCTTGCCAAGTGTTGGAATTGAGATTCACCTGAGATGGGTGGCGGGTCCCTGTTCCGGCCGGGCCGAAGGAGAGCGGAAAAGTCAACGGTACGAGGGAAGCTCCTGCTTTGGCCGTACTGACAGGGGTCAGACCAAATGTTGGATACAACGCTGACTTCATGTTTTGGCCGGCCTGACGGTGGCCGGACCAAATCTAGGATCTAGCGCTGAGTTCATGTTTTGGCGGCCTGACGGAGGCCGGACCAAATCTAGGATCTAGCGCTGATTTCATGTTTTGGCCGGCCTGACGGAGGCCGGACCAAATCTTGGATCAAGCGCTGATTTCATGTTTTGGCCGGCCTGACGGAGGCCGGACCAAATCTTGGATCAAGCGCTGATTTCATGTTTTGGCCGGCCTGACGGAGGCCGGACCAAATCTTGGATCTAGCGCTGATTTCATGTTTTGGCCGGCCTGACGGAGGCCGGACCAAATCTTGGATCTAGCGCTGCTCATAGGGTAATTTCAAATTCGGGTAATCATTTCGCAGGGATTTGGGCGGGAATTGATGGCGGTCGTCTGACTAGACGTCATCCTGGCGAATCGACGGCGGACGGGAACCGAGGCGGCCCGACCACTGTAGTTATGACGCGTGGCGGATTTTGACGGGTTTGCCAGTACGCGAAGCATCAGAACACATGGGTCGGTGATGGACAGGTCCTGGATTGGTGACGCGTGTCGTGGGCTTGACGGTCGTGATGTTTTGCGCAGGCGCTTTAAAGAGTTCTCGCGGGGGGGAGGGAAAATGGGCTGATCGTCGGGCGAAAATCTTTGACAAGCAGCTAGGGCTCGGAGGAGATTTCAGTACCCTTGACAGATTCGTCATCGTGGGAGCGGTCAGCGAAGTAGCGCGAGCGCCCGAGTCGTCGGAACCCGTTAGGTAAGACGCCCGTTTTCTAAATGTCTTCCTCGATGTCTCCGTTTCGTGGTGAGGGTTCGGGGGCAGTTGAGGAGGGGAGCACCGCCGCCGAGACGGGAAGGGTGCCCATCGAGATTGCCGGCGTGAAGTCGGTGCTGAAGAAATCAATTGCGGAGATCTTCACGAAGTACGTCAGGCCGCCATATTCGGTTCGTGAACCGGAGCCGCAAGAAAGGGTGTGTTTTGCGGGCGACCGGAGGTTGGAGTATACGTGTCTTCGTTTGAGCAGGGTTTGCGCTTTCCCCCTCATCCGTTCATGCTGGAAGTGTTGAACTTCCTGGAACTGCCCCTGTATCGCCTGATGCCCAATGCCATCAGTGCCATTGTGGGGTTCCTAGTGCTGTGTGTAAGCAATCAGGTTAACCCATCCCTGTCCTTATTTCGCCACTTCTTCTTGGTCAAGAGGTTGGGGGTCATGCTACTATCTCTCCGCGAAGAGGACGCATCCGCTCATCAGGGGGTTGCCTGGCAAAATTAAGTTGTGGCGCCAGCCGTATGTGTTTGTGGAGGTGCCGGAGGAAGTGCTGATAAGGTCTGATTGGGCGGAGCTGAATCTCGAGTCGAGAGAGGTGATGAAATTGGGGGACGAGGAGAAGGTGGTGGCCCAGATTTTAATGGCCATACCGGCAGAGGGCCGAGATTATCGGACGCTCTCTCGGGCTGAGATGATAACGGCGTATACATGGCCCAAAGGTACAAAAGATTTGGGTGTTCATGCGCCTGATATGCTTACGCTGAACTTTCTCTCTGTGGCAGGTGGCACAATGAGTCTGTCCCTCGAGGAAATGATGCGGCGGGCCTCAGAGCAGGTGGGGCGATCGTCGACGAGAGTTGGGCCAAAGAGGTCGCGAGCGGAAGGAGGGGCGGGGAGCTCGACTGGGGTGCCATTGTCCACGAAGAGGAGGAAGAGGCCGACGAAGGCGTCTGAGCCTGACGTGCCGGGTGGAACTGGTCCGGCGGGAGGCGGAGCCGGGGAGGGGATGTCAGACCCTGTCATCGACTTGGAGGGAGGGGATGAAGGGTCGATAGGTGACGGGGGGGGGGGGGGGGGGAATGCCCTGAACGGGGCCGTCTAGCCCCCTGGCACCTGCAGGGGGGAGGGGGCGTCGGCTAGTGGTCAATCGGTGAGGGCCGAAGCGTCGAGTGGCCCGACCGGGTCCGGAGGATGGGACCCTTGGCCTTACGGTTGTCCCCCGTTCGGTCTCGAAAGGGCCACCGACCCCCGCTATGAGGCCTCATTGGTTAAGTTTAAGGCCAGGAGGACCGATGTCGAGGGCTACCCCGACCGGGCGCTTCATCGGGCGCCGTACAAAGTAGCAAGCGATGAATCCGTGTTTGAGGATGGAGGTGTGGCGGCGAGGCTGGCGGAGAACATTTTCCTACACCGCGATAGGGTGGCGCTGGAAGCGGTGGGGCCGGAGGGTCTGTGCGGCACCGTGGTGATGCACGGCGTCCAGGTATGTTCTGTAAGGTGGGCGACGTTTTTTAGCCGGTTTTATAGAGCACCCTAAATGGGTTCACTTTTCTCTCTTTCTTTACTCAGATCATCAACCTGATGCTTGGGATGATGAGGCACGTGCCAGCTATCCACAAGGCAGAGGGCGCCGTGGCTAGGGCGGTCGCCGAGCTCGCTGCTCTTCGTAAGAGCGCTGGCGAGGACCTTGCCAAGGAGAGGGAGAGGGGCGACCGAAACAAGGCGGAGGTAGAGCGCCTGAAGACGGTCGTGTCCGATCATGAGCAGAGGGCGGCCGAGGCTGGAGAGAGAGTGAAGGAGCTGGAGGAGGCCCTTCGGAGGGAGGAGGCTCGTGCGGAGGATCTAGCGGGGCGTGCCAAGGCCGCCGAGGAGGAGCTGGCCCGTAGGGTCGAGGAATTTCGGACGTACCAGGAGAGAACCGTCGTCCCCGCCCTCGCAAAGTCGATGTCCGAGGGCATGGAGAAAGGCCACGCGGAGGGATGGGATGCCTGCTTGGCTCGGATGAAGGAGAAGGTGGCGGGCCTGGTCCTGCCGGTAGAGATCGACCTCGACGGGCTCGTCGCATGCAGCGACGACGAGGAGGGGGATGGAGACAGAGGGGAGGGTGACGAGCCGGAGGCCGGCGGGGCGGTGGGAGATTCCCTTGAGGGAGAGGGCGTCGTGACTGGCGGAAGCGCCAAGTAGTTTTGTATAGGCTCCCCCCTTGCTCTCTCTCTTTTTTTATAAAAACGAAAGAAAGTGACGATGTGCGGGGTCGGTATCTGCATTTTTCTGCGATTTTCTGCCTGTGTGTGTGCATAAATTCCCTTTTTAGAGTTACGCCTTGGTGCGGCTATTTCGATCCTGGCGTTGGGGGAATCGTGTTAGCTCCCTTTATTTCTCGTAACGCGTCCGAGAGATTTTACAGCGGGGTGGCCCCCCTTTTCGAGGGTTGCTCGGGTCTAGGTGTACCCGAGCTATAACTAGTGGTCAAGCGGGATTAGTCTTTGGTCTTTTCATCGGCTATTATTGATAGTTTAATAAAACAGGGTCGCCCTGTAGGCGTAGCATTGAATCGGCCCGTAGGCGTAACCGTGTGTCGCTCTAGGTAGGTTGAGGTTCCCATTGTAGCTGATCCGCCTTTCTCTGGTGTCGTGCCCCTGATAAGGGGCGTGGAGTGGATTCAGAGGGTTCCCCCTCGGCGTAGGGGTGGATGGTCGCGTCGGAGCCAGGCAGTGGCTTTGGCCCTCGTTCCCAGAATTGGGGGGAGAGGGAGTCCTTGGTGGTTGTTCTATCCCACGGGGCCCCGTTGCTCGCCTCGACGGGAGTCTCCGCGTGGTAGGCGCGAAGGGACGCGGGCCGCAGCCCCCTGTGCGGCCTCCTGGCATAAACGGTCCGGGGAAGGCCGATGAGTGGAAGGGGGGTGCTACTGGTGTAAGCGGAGTAGCCTGTTGGGGCAGGCCGGCGCTCGGGGACACGTTCCCCTCGGTTGGGGCGACGCGGGCAGCTGCCGGGGTGTCCGGTGAGGTGATTTGGCAGGTCTGTCCCCTCCATCGGGTTGTCTGCCAGCCGCGCCTGCGTACGTATGGCGTCCGTGGAGAGGCATGGTATGCCAGTGGAGCTCCAGTTCCCCTGCCTTAAGTTGTCTAAAGGAAGGAGGGGAGCAGCAGGCTGATCAACCGTCGTGTAAGGGGAATATCCTGTTGGGGGATCGTTTATTTTGGCGGTCGGTGAAGCTCGTATTTTCCGCGCATTTTGAGGGAGAGAGGGTGGCAAAACGACTAGTCTTTCTGCACATCCTTCCTCTCGCCTTCCTCCCCCCCTCAAGGAAGCTGGGGGGGGGGGTTTATAATGGTGCATTTCTGCCCTTATTTACTCTTCATTGAGAGTCGGGGCCGTCTTGGAATTTCGTTCTTAGGGGGGGCGTTCCCGATGGGTGACGGGTGATGTGACCCCTCAGGCATGCATGACACTTGTCAGTGGCATTTGTCCCGAGTGTCCTTTTGGGTTGGACAAGTCATTTCGGGCGTCGGCTTTATGGGGGTCAGGCGCTACTCCTCAGGGATGGCTCTGCGTAGGGGATGTCTTGATTCGCGGTCCTTGAGTAGTTTCCCGAGGTTTGAGGAGAGGGGTGACAGGCCCTTTCGGGGGAGGGAGGGTATTGGTCCGTCGGGTACCCCGCCTAAGGCGCTCCAGTTTGGGTGGCCAAGCTCAGTGAACTTGCCCCGGAGGTCTTCTTGGGGGGGAGCGAGTGCGCAGCTCGGCCCGGGCCCCTCTCCGGTTTGGGTGGCGAGGATTGGTCCTGCCCCGGAATCTTTGAGAGGGCGGGTATTGGGTCGTCGCCTCCCCGCAGCCTCTATAGTCGGACGGGTATTGGGCCGTCGCCTACCCCGCATATGGTGCTCCGGTTTGGGTGGCCAAGCACAGTGAACTTGCCCTGGAGGTCTTCCTGGGGGGGAGCAAGTACGCAGCTCGGCCCGTGCCCCTCTCCGTTTTGGGTGGCGAGGACTGGTCCTGCCCCGGAGTCTTTGAGAGGGCGGGTATTGGGCCGTCGCCTCCCCGCAGCCTCTATAGTCGGACGGGTATTGGGCCGTCGCCTACCCCGCATATGGCGCTCCGGTTTGGGTGGCCAAGCTCAGTGAACTTGCCCCGGAGGTCTTCCTGGGGGGGGGAGTGAGTACGCAGCTTAGCCCGTGCCCCTCTCCGGTTTGGGTGGCGAGGATTGGTCCTGCCCCGGAGTCTTTGAGAGGGCGGGTATTGGGCCG
Organism: Scilla litardierei; assembly: GCA_030789695.1. Classification (NCBI taxonomy): domain Eukaryota; kingdom Viridiplantae; phylum Streptophyta; class Magnoliopsida; order Asparagales; family Asparagaceae; genus Scilla; species Scilla litardierei. Next base: position 761,355,792 of record CM061142.1, read on the forward strand.
TCGCCTCCCCGCAGCCTCTATAGTCGGACGGGTATTGGGCCGTCGCCTACCCCGCATATGGCGCTCCGGTTTGGGTGGCCAAGCTCAGTGAACTTGCCCCGGAGGTCTTCCTGGGGGGGGGAGCGAGTACGCAGCTCGGCCCGTGCCCCTCTCCGGTTTGGGTGGCGAGGATTGGTCCTGCCCCGGAGTCTTTGAGAGGGCGGGTATTGGGTCGTCGCCTCCCCGCAGCCTCTATAGTCGGACGGGTATTGGGCCGTCGCCTACCCCGCATATGGCGCTCCGGTTTGGGTGGCCAAGCTCAGTGAACTTACCCCGGAGGTCTTCCTGGGGGGGAGCGAGTACGCAGCTCGGCCCGTGCCCCTCTCCGGTTTGGGTGGCGAGGATTGGTCCTGCCCCGGAGTCTTTGAGAGGGCGGGTATTGGGCCGTCGCCTCCCCGCAGCCTCTATAGTCGGACGGGTATTGGGCCGTCGCCTACCCTGCATATGGCGCTCCGGTTTGGGTGTCCAAGCTCAGTGAACTTGCCCCGGAGGTCTTCCTGGGGTGAAGCGAGTACGCAGCTCGGCTCGTGCGCCTCTCCGGTTTGGGTGGTGAGGATTGGTCCTGCCCCGGAGTCTTTGAGAGGGCGGGTATTGGGCCGTCGCCTCCCCGCAGCCTCTATAGTCGGACGGGTATTGGGCCGTCGCCTACCCCGCATATGGCGCTCCAGTTTGGGTGGCCAAGCTCAGTGAACTTGCCCCGGAGGTCTTCCTGGGGGGGGAGCGAGTACGCAGCTTAGCCCGTGCCCCTCTCCGGTTTGGGTGGCGAGGATTGGTCCTGCCCCGGAGTCTTTGAGAGGGCGGGTATTGGGCCGTCGCCTCCCCGCAGCCTCTATAGTCGGACGGGTATTGGGCCGTCGCCTACCCCGCATATGGCGCTCCGGTTTGGGTGGCCAAGCTCAGTGAACTTGCCCCGGAGGTCTTCCTGGGGGGGAGCGAGTACGCAGCTCGGCCCGTGCCCCTCTCCGGTTTGGGTGGCGAGGATTGGTCCTGCCCCGGAGTCTTTGAGAGGGCGGGTATTGGGTCGTCGCCTCCCCGCAGCCTCTATAGTCGGACGGGTATTGGGCCGTCGCCTACCCCGCATATGGCGCTCCGGTTTGGGTGGCCAAGCTCAGTGAACTTACCCCGGAGGTCTTCCTGGGGGGGAGCGAGTACGCAGCTCGGCCCGTGCCCCTCTCCGGTTTGGGTGGCGAGGATTGGTCCTGCCCCGGAGTCTTTGAGAGGGCGGGTATTGGGCCGTCGCCTCCCCGCAGCCTCTATAGTCGGACGGGTATTGGGCCGTCGCCTACCCTGCATATGGCGCTCCGGTTTGGGTGTCCAAGCTCAGTGAACTTGCCCCGGAGGTCTTCCTGGGGTGGAGCGAGTACGCAGCTCGGCTCGTGCCCCTCTCCGGTTTGGGTGGTGAGGATTGGTCCTGCCCCGGAGTCTTTGAGAGGGCGGGTATTGGGCCGTCGCCTGCCCGCAGCCTCTATAGTCGGACGGGTATTGGGCCGTCACCTACCCCGCATATGGCGCTCTGGTTTGGGTGGCCAAGCTCAGTGAACTTGCCCCGGAGGTCTTCCTGGGGGGGGAGCGAGTACGCAGCTCGGCCCGTGCCCCTCTCCGGTTTGGGTGGCAAGGACTGGTCCTGCCCCGGAGTCTTTGAGAGGGCGGGTATTGGGCCGTCGCCTCCCCGCAGCCTCTATAGTCGGACGGGTATTGGGCCGTCGCCTACCCCGCATATGGCGCTCCGGTTTGGGTGGCCAAGCTCAGTGAACTTGCCCCGAAGGTCTTCCTGGGGGGGAGCGAGTACGCAGCTCGGCCCGTGCCCCTCTCCGGTTTGGGTGGCGAGGATTGGTCCTGCCCCGGAGTCTTTGAGAGGGCGGGTATTGGGCCGTCGCCTCCCCGCAGCCTCTATAGTCGGACGGGTATTGGGCCGTCGCCTACCCCGCATATGGCGCTCCGGTTTGGGTGGCCAAGCTCAGTGAACTTGCCCCGGAGGTCTTCCTGGGGGGGGGAGCGAGTACGCAGCTCGGCCCGTGCCCCTCTCCGGTTTGGGTGGCAAGGACTGGTCCTGCCCCGGAGTCTTTGAGAGGGCGGGTATTGGGCCGTCGCCTCCCCGCAGCCTCTATAGTCGGACGGGTATTGGGCCGTCGCCTACCCCGCATATGGCACTCCGGTTTGGGTGGCCAAGCTCAGTGAACTTGCCCCGGAGGTCTTCCTGGGGGGGGAGCGAGTACGCAGCTCGGCCCATGCCCCTCTCCGGTTTGGGTGGCGAGGATTGGTCCTGCCCCGGAGTCTTTGAGAGGGCGGGTATTGGGCCGTCGCCTCCTCGCAGCCTCTATAGTCGGACGGGTATTGGGCCGTCGCCTACCCCGCATATGGCGCTCCGGTTTGGGTGGCCAAGCTCAGTGAACTTGCCCCGGAGGTCTTCCTGGGGGGGAGCGAGTACGCAGCTCGGCCCGTGCCCCTCTCCGGTTTGGGTGGCAAGGGCTGGTCCTGCCCCGGAGTCTTTGAGAGGGCGGGTATTGGGCCGTCGCCTCCCCGCAGCCTCTATAGTCGGACGGGTATTGGGCCGTCGCCTACCCCGCATATGGCGCTCCGGTTTGGGTGGCCAAGCTCAGTGAACTTGCCCCGGAGGTCTTCCTGCGGGGGGGGGAGCGAGTACGCAGCTCGGCCCGTGCCCCTCTCCGGTTTGGGTGGCGAGGATTGGTCCTGCCCCGGAGTCTTTGAGAGGGCGGGTATTGGGCCGTCGCCTCCCCGCAGCCTCTATAGTCGGACGGGTATTGGGCCGTCGCCTACCCCGCATATGGCGCTCCGGTTTGGGTGGCCAAGCTCAGTGAACTTACCCCGGAGGTCTTCCTGGGGGGGAGTGAGTATGCAGCTCGGCCCGTGCCCCTCTCCGGTTTGGGTGGCGAGGACTGGTCCTGCCCCGGAGTCTTTGAGAGGGTTGAACTGAAATTTTCATGCAGAAAAGGCGAAATTCGAAGATAAAAAGAAGGGAACAAGGTATTTCGTTCAGGACTTACAGTTCCCGGGTATGCCACGACCGGCGCACCGCGCCCCTTGGAGTGATCAGCCCGTCCTTCTCAGGGGGTGGGGGGTGGGCGCGTGGCCGATCCTGTTTCCCTCGGCAGTGGCATCGGCTGGAGCTAACTCTGGCTGGTGGGGGTCACAACTCCGCCTGGGGGAGTCGATCTTCAGGTTCACCTCTGGTCCCTTGTGCTTGGTCGACCCTACGTAGCAGCTCCTAGACAGCTTCTAGCTTCCCCGTACGATCCCCACCCCTCGGGGGGTTTGGAACTTGACCATCTGATGGAGAAGGCTGGGGAGCGCTCCAATGGCCGACATGTAAGGTCGTCCTATGATCTCGTTGTACGCCGACATAACGTCGACCACAACGAACAACGTCCGAGGGTTATTGGCAAGGTGATCACTCCCATGATGGGGGTCGAGTGACCGATGAAACCGACGAGGGGTCCAGTGCAGGGTCTCAGGTCCGTCGGCCTTAACCCCATCTTCTCGATTGTGGACATGAACAGGATGTCGTAAGAGCTCCCTGTGTCGATCAGGAGGCGGCTGACGATGGCCGTCCCAATCTGGGCCTCGATGACGATGGCGTCGTCGTGGGGCTGCTCGATCCCCTCTAGATCCTCGTCGCTGAAAGTAATGGGAGGGTAGGCCATCCTTCTCCCTCTCTGGTCCCCTCCAAGACCCGCCGTCATCACTTGTCTCGCATACGCCTTTTTGCTTGATGACGATGCCCCTCCTGAAGATGGCCCGCCGCATATCGTGTTTATGCGCATGACGGGTTTCGGGGGGTGAAGCTCTTCCCACTCGTCGTTTGCCGGAGGGTCTGCCCTCCGTGCCCTTAGGTGGTTCCCATCTTCTCGGTCCGGTCTCCGGCCTCCGACGAAGTACCCCAGGTGGCCCGCCTGGATCAGCCGCTCGATTTCCCTTTTGAGGGTGAAGCAGTTGTCTGTGTCGTGGCCATGGTCCCGGTGGTATCGGCAGTATTTCTTAAAATATCTCCGGGCTGGGTCCGACTTCATTTCTCGGGGCGGCTCCGGCAGCAGTCCGGCCCGTGTAGCCGTGGCCATCACCTCAATCAGGGAGGCATTGAGTTGCGTGTAATGTGCCCGTAGGGGGCCTTCTTGTCTCGGGACGACTCGAGGGAGCCCTTGGGCCGGAGCGAACTCGCGCGCCGGGCCAGGTCGATCTTGCGGGCGAGGCCCGAGCGGTTCCCTCCTGGGTCGGGCCAGCTGGTCGCGACCACGGTGCCCCTCTTCCTGCCTCGGCCGTGGGTGTGACCGGGGTTCGCCTTGGGGGGGTTTCGCCGAGGGGAATAAGGCCTTGGCGCCGAGAGTCTCCTTGGCCAACGCGTGTCTCTCCGCCATAGCAACCAATGCCTCATAGTCGGTTGGTGGATCCCGGAGCAGGGATTTGTGGAGGCTCCGAGTCCGCAACCCCGATTTGAAGGCCAGCATAAGCACCTCATCGCCACACGTCACCACCGCCCGTCTCTCCTCCTGAAAGCGGCGGAGGTACCTACCCGTTGTCTCTCCCTCCCCTTGGACTATCGTGCTGAGATAGTCTAAGGGCTTCTTTTTCGTCCGCCCGGCCCGGAACTCTTAGCAGAACTTGTGGGATAGTTCGCCAAAGCTCCCGACGGACCTCGCGGGTAAGCCAAAGTACCAGTCCAACGCGGTGTCCCTCAGGCTTTGGGAGAAATGTCGGCATAGGAACGCCTCATCCACGTCCTGGGCCTCCATCGCCCCCCGATATTGCTGCACGTGTGTGAGGGGGTCGCCTCTCCCGTTGTATGTGGCCAAGTGAGGGGGTTTGAACCTTATGGGCCTTGGGGCGGACGTGATCCATCGTGTAAGTGGCGTGGCTTCCTCCGGGTAGGCTGGGCGGCCTGGCGCATCCCCTCTCCGCCATTCGGGGGTCTGGCTTTGGTCGCGTCTCGGCCGTCGACGGTCCTCCGTCCCCGGGGAGTAGCCCGACTGTCGCCCGGCGGGGCTCCTTCCCCGGGTCGAGGACTCGACGGGTTGCGGGCTACGGTTCTCCCAGCGCCAGTGCCTCCCGGCCATCTCTCCTCGGGCCTCCATCCGTTCTTGATTCTCTCGGAGGAGCCTGTCGCGTTCGGCGGCGAGGAAGCGTAGTTGTCGACAAACGGCTTCCTCGTGCAGGGTATCGGAGGGGTGGTGCTGGTGATGCGGGCCGCCTTCTCCAGGCGGGGACCTGCGCAGCAACGGGTCCTGCCAGTCCCCGGGCCGTCGGCCCGTCGCCGTCTCGTCAAGGACTTCTCGGTTGCTCCTGTTCTCTCTCCTTAGCTTCTCGCGCTCCGCGACGATAAGGAGGAGTTGGCGGCGAGCGGCCTCTTCTTCCTGGTGGGCCCTTCGGGCGATCTCGGCGGCTTCGTCCAAACGCCTCTGCGCGGCGGCCGCCTCCCCCAGGCGCCTCCACCGCCGCGCAACTTCCATCTCCTCTTCCAGGAGTCTTTGCTGGGTCGCAATCTCCTCCGCTAGCCCCCTGTTCTCCCCTCCTCCTCAAACTGAAGGTGGAGGTTCCGCCTCACGTTCAGGGGCTCTGAGGGGCCGGGCGGAGGCTCCGTTCCAGCCCCCTGTTCTCCCCCTCCCCTGGCCTGAGTGACGGCCTCGAAGCTCTTCAGGACGACATGGGCTGTAGTATGTTCAGTTTCGGTGCCCATCCCCGGAAGGGGGTCGGACGCCGGGGTGATTTGTATAGAGAGCGGTTCCTGACCCACGGGATCTTTGCCGTGGTCAGGGTTCCGCGAGATCGGCATGGAGTTTAACATGGGTGTGACCCTTCGTTCCCACAGACGGCGCCAATTGTTACGAGGTGGAACTCGCGTACAATGAATTTGTATTATGGGGAACCAAGGGCACGATGGTTGTGTGGAGAAGAAGGCGTAGATAGGCTGTTTTACAAGTGAGCAGTGGGGTGAAGAGGTTGGATCCGTTGCCGGTGGTGCTCACGGGATCGTATCTCGCCGGATGCAACTGAGGAGGGTTGGACGGTAGGGGGCTGAAGCTGACTCCGGTCAAGGGGCGAGCTCTCCTGCAGCACGAACAACTCGTCAGAAGGGTAGGGTTGGGGTTCAACCCTTAGCCCCTCCGATGCCTAAGTCAGTAATAGGGCTTAAAATGGGGGCTAGGCACGCCGGTCGGTCCAACGGTGTGTCCGCCGCGCGTGACGAGCTATAGGTGGGAGAACAAAGATATTGAAGACCTTTGCTCTCGTGTGTGAATAATAGAATGAGAGAGAATTCTTCAACCCCCTCTCCGTAAGAGGAGAGGGGGTATTTATACCTGACGGGTGATGACTAGGTGTGCTGAGCTGGCTCAGGTGTCAGCGGAAGCTTCGGACAAGGACATCGAGAACAGGAGTTTCCGACCTGCTTCTGTCAGGCGGCGCAACGGCCAAGGGGTGCTTTTGTCGGGATGTCAGGGCCGAAAGCACTAACCGTCGGACGGGTCAGCCGCCTGGGGGTGCTTTGTCAGGCGGTCGGGTGACGCATGTGTCAGTCGTGTCCTTATCCTAGGCTGTTTGTCGTTAGCGACAAACTAAAGGTCTGGCTGTGTCACTCTAGGCACCGCGGTTCGCGGGAATCGGACGGGCCGTTCCGATCGGGGGTTGTCCGGCCCAGCCGCGCCTGTCAGTATGCCTGGCCTAGCTACCCAAGCGTCCCCTAGCGCGCTACCCCGGTGGGTCGGCCGGCTGCGGCTGTTCGCCTCGGCCGGCTGCGGCTGTTCGCCTCGGCCGGCTGCGGCTGTTCGCCTCGGCCGGCTGCGGCTGTTCGCCTCGGCCGGCTGCGGTTGTTCGCCTCGGCCGGTTCGGGGAGCGCTGCAAGGCGCGCCCGTCTCCATGATGCCCCGGATTTTCGGGGCGGCGGCCCTTTTGTGAAATGGTGAGTTAATGGGGTATGTTAGCGGATCCGGGCGGGAGTCGGGCTCCTACAATCTTTAGGTCTCCTACGATCTTTAGGTCGTAACAGAGATGATACAACGAGACCCCCAATATTTGACAACATTCCATATAGTCTATGAATGTTTCGGATGAAAATATACATCAAATCCATTGATCGTAATATGCAGATTCCCGTGGGAGAACCTTATCGCAAAACCCACAATACGTTTCTCTAAATGGTCAAATGAAGAGAAAATATTGGGAACTCTTCATAACGAGGTAATGAAAATTTTGATTTCCTCTTTATCTGGTAAGGCTTTTGAGTTTAGTGTTAGTAGCTTTTAGTGCAAATCAAGTATGGAACAAGCTTGATGATTATGAGGAATCTCTCTCAAATGAATCACCCACAAATAATGAAGAAAGGAACAACTAAGAGAAAGGTCTAGTGTGTTGTTAAGGCCAAAAATGATGGTAACAATATTAGGGCTAATGTGGACTTCTCTGTTAAGGTGGAACCTTGTCAGCCGTTGGAATGAGACCCTCGGTTTGTAGAACCAGGGTCGTGAATGATCAGGTCGTAGACACGGATCCGATGTGCGCCTGACTCAATCACTTTTTAGGACAGTCATTCGACCCTCGTCGATGTCAATCCTCGAACGACCGTCGCTGGGAACTATTGATCGACCCTCTGATGATGTCGTACCTTGTTCTTCCTACACCACAAAGGAGTGTCAGGGGGGTCGGATCTGGGTTCTGACCCAAATCCATGCCGATGCTTAAGTTAGAACGGGAACTTAATGTAAAGGCTTGGGAGTGCTGAGATCGACCCACTGAGGTTCGTCTCGAATAGTCACCATAAGCTAATTGTAGGAAGAATTATAAATTGGAAGACCGAGTTATCAATATTAGGTCTCTCGTACCTTGGGAGCCTGAACCTCTCTTATGTTGTCTCCTCCTCTATTTATAGTTTAGTATGTCTGCTAATAATGCATAACTGCTCTTCATCAATAATGGCGAGATCTCCTCTTGGATTGCTGATAACGACTGTCCATTTACTCGGCCTGCATTAACCATTACCACATAACTAGCGAGGCTTGAACAATTTGATGAGCCGTCCCTTTGACCAAGCAATAACTTTCCTTCGCTGGCAGGTTCTGGCCAATGGGCCGAGATTAAATTCTTCAAGTGGAGCTTTTCATTTGATCCCGCTTCGTGGGCCGTACCCATGTATTAACAATGGCACCCCACCATTCGTTCTTGGGAAACGATGTTGATCGAGACCGAGTAATGTGAAGTCACATTAAATGGGCATGGCAGTCGAAGCGACGTATTTGATAGATGCTGCCAAAACCCTCCGCCTTCTAAGATCAAGCCTTGACACATGCCGTTCATCGAACGATCGCTTTGGGTTTCCCAGTGCATAAAAGGAGTGGAAGGAAAGCGAGAAGTTTTTTCTACTTCACCTCCAAGCTTTCCGAAAGTGCAATTTCTCCTTTGCTTTCTTGTGCCCATCCGATCTTGATAAGGTAGATTCCTCTTCTCATCTAAGCTCTTCTTTGGTTCTTATGACTGCCTAGCCATCGGTGAAGATCCGGGAGCCGTCTTATGAGGAGATCATGCAGCACCTTCAACCTTATCAATATGTCAAGATTCCCAGAAAAGGGACAGGGCTTCGAATGGAGCCCGTACTTCAAGTTCTTCGGCATGATTCGAATTCAGCAGCTCTCCGAGAGATTTTGGAGAAAGTGCCAGAGCTCTCTTATGACTCGACTGCTAAGATCTGGTCGGATTGCCTATTTCCCCCTAACAGGGTTAGATTTCCAGAATTTAATGAGAGAGTTTGTTTCCATCAAAGAAGTGAGATAGGAGTGTATCCAAAATCCTTCCTCTTTGGCCTTATTTTGGTTGGATCTGGATCCTAGCCTAGAGGGTGGGGGAATAGGCTAACAAAAAATTCTCGCGCAACCCATGAGAAATCACACGCAGTTAAAAGCACAGGCAGGGTAAATAAGAGAAATTCACAAAGTACGCATAGATTTACCCTGGTTCGGTCGCACCAACGACCTACGTCCAGCCCCAAGCAAATACTAGCATCAACAAGTTACTTCTGTACCCATATAATAGGGTCCTAGCTCCAACTCCCCACCTAGACTGTACCGCACTTAATAAAGTGCAGAATTCTATTAACGTAGTAAATGCGTATCTTAACTGCACCAACACGTCAAGACCTTCTTGTCTAGCCCCAACCAGACAAGTCCCAAAACGATCACAAATATCTGGTAAAGTTTCTCCTACATTGAACGTTACACTAAGACACGAATATAAAGAGTAAATGGTTTAACAATGCTCAGTTAGTGTCAGTGTAATCGTCTCTGTCAATCAGTACGTCGTCAGCTCCAATCTAACACAAACAGTGTCTCGATCCGACTCCTGGAAGCCAAGATATTGCTTGGTTGTAATCTGGTCTATGCTCATAGAAATTCAGTTCAACAATAATTAAGTTGCAGTCTGTGCGCACAACAATTCCCTTAAAAACTTTCCACGTCAGCCATTCGTTGTCATGCAAGGCTTGCACGTCTGCTCTTCGTTTCTTCTCTCCATCCACGAATCGACTTAGGGCAGCAGCGATCCTCTTCGAACGGCAACACGTCGTCTCCGACTCGACGGCGGCGTGATCTTCTCTGAAAACGTGCGATATCTCAGCGACTCCGATAGCAATGTGATGGCGGTGACCTCTCGTCCCATGTCGGCAATAACTTCGACGGCAGCAGTTCAGAGATCTCTTTCAATTGCTTGACGAAAACACGATGGATGGCGTTGAGTTCTTCGATAGCTCGACTTCTCCGATGGCTCACCAACGAAGGCGGCACCCTCCTTTACGGCTTATGCATGTCAGCAACTTCTCTCTGACTTGAACTAGGGCAGCATCTTTGACTTGTGACTCTTTTTCGATGGCAAGATCTCTAGCAGTGAACTTCGACTTCTCTTCGACTTCTCCTCAACTTCTCCGACGGCGTGGTGATCAACGGCAAGGAGCACGGCAACGACAACTCCGTCGTGCATACCTTCGGCGGAGGCGGGATTCAACAGTGCAGGTCTTCTTCAAGATGCCGCAGCTTTGAACGGTGAAGGATGTCGGTGTTCACGTTGATGTGTAGCAAAGGGTGATCTCCTTTTGCGTACTTGGTACAAGGAGAGATTGCGGCTAGGACTTCTTATTTGAATGGAGAACCAGTATTGCGGCTTCCTTCCTCTAGGTTAATACTTGATGGTGCTTGCGTTGGAACTTGTTTCTTGAAGAGCTTGTTGATGGTTGGAGCTTGATGCTGAAACTAGTTGCTTTGGTTCCCTAGTTTGATGATGTAGTAGATGAAGAATTGGCCTTGAAAGGAATCGGCTATGTGGAAGATGATGGGCTCTTGAAGATCTTGGAAATTTTGCAATGGTCGACTTGGGTTGCTCCTCTTGTTTTTGCTATTGCCGCACTATATTTGTTGTAGCCCCCTCTGTTGGATATGGAAGACATTTGTACACCCTTGTGGGGGATGTACGAGGGAATACAGACCTCGAACGTCGCGCACACGAAGTCATGTGCAAAGGGAATCTGTTCCCTTGCGGAGAGGATCTCTGTATGAGCGGGAAAGTCGCATTATATATGCATAAGTGCATGCGACATATGGCTAATAAAGGGGGAATATCTTAAGCTTATGTTGTACCATGCATATGGTACAACTTAAGCTTATAATGTGCCATGTATCATGGTACACCTTAATTAAGTTGTTCCAAAGGAATAACTTACCCTAAAATAACTACCTTGGGGGCTATAAATAAGACCCAAGGGTAGCCATTCTCCTTACACATTTGCATGAAATTCATGCATGCATCTTCTTCATAGCGAAGCTCTGCAGAAATATTTCCTCTCCCTCCTTCCAAGTTCTTAATCTAAAATAGAGATTTAGATTATGGATTAGTAGCCTTACTCCGTTCGTGAGAAGACTCGATCCGTCGTGGCGAATCCGAAGGCAAAGTTTCGAGACTATCGTTCCGCATACGCAAGCGTAAGTCTCCACTTTAATTATCGATCCTAACTTTGTTTTGGACAGGATCCTTCATTGGTATCGGAGCCATATGGGTTCGCCCCGGTCAATCCACCGCCCCGTCGAAACTACGAACGAGTCGTTGTCTTTTTCACGAATGGGTCTCCTACTATTACGGATATAGTAGGAACGCTTCGTGACGGAGAGAACGCAGCGGTTGTTCTTTTCACGTTAGGGTCTCCTATCATTACGGATATGGTAGGAACTCTCCGTGATGGGAAGAACCGACCGTTCACGTAGTACGTTAGTCATTTTTGGCACACGGCCATTAGGCAATAACTAACTTCATCGACGAACGGGTGCTTCATCGAGGAAGATGATGGAAGTTATTTCCATCGGGTAAGAGGAAAATTTGGTGCATGTGCACCATGGCCAAATGGGCTATGAAGGCCATGCATCCCCTCTCCCCATGCGGAGGGGGTTGGCTACGGCCAATAACCACCGGCGACCACCCCATCAAGGGGGAGGATTGAGTGCGGCAACCCCGTTTAAAGGGGATGGCCGGCCATGGCCAAAGGGGCCATGGCCGGCCAACGCCGAATGGCCTTGGCCATGACCGGCCATAGCCAAGCCATGGCCGGCCATGGCCCAGGCCGGCCATGGCCAAGCCATGGCCGGCCAAGGGCCAGGCCGGCAGTGGCCGGCCTTTGCAGAGCCTTGCCGGCCAGGCCGGCCCTGGCAGTGGCCAGGGCCGGCCCTGGCCAGGGCCGGTGCCCTGGCCACTTCCAGGGCCAGGCCGGCCCTGGCAGAGGCCAGGGCCGGTGCCTTGGCCTCAGGCCAGGGCCTGGCCGAGGCCAGGGCAGGAGCCCTGGCCCCGGCCAGCGGCCTGCCGGCCCTGGCAGAGGCCAGGGCCGGCGCCCTGGCCTCAGGCCAGGGCCTGGCCGAGGCCAGGGCAGGAGCCCTGGCCCCGGCCAGTGGCCTGGCCGGCGGCCCTGGCAGTGGCCAGGGCCTGGCCGGCAGGCCCTGGCAGAGGCCAGGGCCTGGCCGGCCTTGGCCGAGGGGGGCCAGGCCCCCTGGCCGGCCAGGGCAGAGGCCCTGGCCGGCCTTTGGCCAAGCCCGGGTCAGGGCAGAGGCCCTGACCGGGAAGAAGTTGAATTCGAAAATTGGTCGACCAATTTTGTGTTTTTGGTCGACCAATCCGACAAATGGTCTGGGTCGATTGTAAACTTGCCAGATGACACATACGGGGTAACAAATGGCCTTGGTCAAACTCGAATGTGTAGATTAGTCCATACGGGGCTAACCACAGTGCCGAATAGTTCATACGGGACTAACGTTTTAATGAAGTTTTTCATTTTGGGCTCTACTCCTTGAAGATTAGCCATAGTGCTCTACTTCATGCGAGATTAGCCATGTCATTGTGCTCTACTCTACGGAGATTAGCCAATGTACTTGTGACGTTGTGCTCTACTCTACGGAGATTAGCCAACGTGCTTTCAAAATTTTTGGAAAAAGATGTTTTTCAAATAGGTTATGTCCCGTCCTTAAATCGGGATAGCGCAATTTAGAATTCCAAGTCCTACCACGATCCGGCCATGGTTATCTAACCCATGGGTGTGTAGAACAGGTCTCGTGGCTTGGCAATTGTTGCGTTAAAATTCTTTGCGCTAATTCTCACCTATTCTATTTTGAAAGATAAGTTTTTCAAAGTGATTTTCCGCTGCTAATACCATACGGGTATTATTTCTGATTTCTTTTTACTTGAGATAAGTAAGAGGGATACTTTGAAAGTTACTACTAGATGGTAGTTGGGAACGTAGTGAACTTCTCGATTCTAGAGTAACATTTCAACGCATCCAAGGAACTTATCAAGTGTTTAAAGAATCGAAACTTTATGCATAGAATTTTGATCGTGTTTTTCATTCTCTTTGCAGTTTTTTGAATCGAAAATGTCTACCGCTTCTAAGAATATTGTCGCAGAGCTTAACAAAGGTGAAAAGCTCAACGGCGACAATTATAAACTTTGGTCAATAAAGATCCAATATGTTTTGGAGGAGCAAGATGTGCTCGAAACACTCCAAAACATAATGGTAGAACCTGAGTTGGGCAATACGGCCCAACACAAAAGGGACCGGGAAGCTTATGACACTTGGACTCGAAAGAACAAAATAGCACGTATTACGTTACTGTCCGCGATGGACAATGACATAATGCGCCTATTTCGGGAATTCGACCTAGCTAAAGACATATGGTCTGAGCTAGAGATAAAGTTTGGTGGAACTTCGGTTACCAAACTCCGCTCCTTGAATATTCAATTTGATTCGTACAAGATGCGGCGAGATCATTCTATGAAAAAGCATCTCCGCCACAAGGCGAATCTTATATCTGAATTAAAGGATGCGGGTGTTACGCTGTCTGACGAACAGCAGATCCAAGCGGTCATTCGTTCACTCCCAGATAGCTGGGATAACATGAAAATGCATCTCACTCATAATGAATGCATTAAAACTTTAAGCGATGTTTCGAAACACCTCGAACTCGAGGAAGAGCGGATTCAAGCCGCAAAACCAAGTGCAGAAGTGCACGTGGCCGCTAGTTCCTCACATGGAGGAAATAAGCGGAAACGCTTAAGGTTTGTGAACGAACGTAAGCAAGAACCGGAGACCTCAAAGAAGACAAAGAACAAAAAGTGGCAAAAGAATGTGCACTCAAAGAAGAAAAACTTGAAGAAGATCAAGTGCTTTAAGTGCAACAAGTACGGTCACTTCGCCCGTAAGTGTACGGATGGAAGTGACAAGGTAACTTGTAGGGCTAGTTACATATGTGTTTCTAGTTCCGTGTTTCTTGCTGAATCTAACTATTTTTGGTTGATTGATTCAGGGGCCACAGACCACGTTGCGAAGGACAGAAGGTTCTTCGTAGAGTATCGAAAGATAACTCAAGGAACAAAGTGGATATACGTCGGCAACAACACACGTGTTGAAGTCAAAGGCGTCGGAACATGCAAGCTAGTTCTCGACAACGGCCGGACTTTATTATTGCACGACGTCCTCTTTGCTCCAGATATTAGAAGGAATATCGTTTCCGTGGTCATGTTAATGTCTTTAGATTATGAGTGGAGGTTCTATAAACAATGTGTTGACCTTGTTTGTAATAATTCTTTGATTGGTTCTGGTAATGTTTGTAATGGATTAATTGTTTTAAATACAATGTATGATGTTGCTTCTTCCATTAATGAAAGTTTTCATTTGACAAATGCTTCTAACTCTGAGTCTGAAATCATTTGTTGGCATGCAAGACTTGGTCATATTGGACCAACTAGAATGGATAGACTTGCCAAAAGTGGCTTGCTATCTAATGTTTCAAAAGTTGAAATGTCAACTTGCGAACATTGTCTTGTAGGGAAAACTTGTCGCAAGCCGTTTGGAACTGGCACAAGGGCCGAAGTTCCATTACAGCTTATCCATTCGGACATTTGCGGTCCAATGAATGTTAAGACAAGACACGGGAAGTCCTATTTCATCACATTCATTGATGACTTCACCCGTTTCGGACATATCTATTTGATATCCCACAAAAGTGAAGATTTGGCTTGCTTTAAAAACTATATGAGTTTGGTGGAGAATCAATTAGATCGCAAGATTAAGGTTTTGCGAACCGATAGGGGCGGTGAATATCAATCAATAAGTTTTAAGGAACTTTGTGATGAAAAAGGCATAGTACATCAGGTAACTATGCCTTACACTCCGCAACAAAACGGTGTTGCGGAAAGAAGGAATAGGACATTGATGGAAATGGTCCGATCAATGATGTCTCAGGCAAATTTGCCTATCACCTTTTGGGGTGACGCATTATTGACGGCAGCATTCATCTTAAACTGTGTACCCTCGAAGTCGGTAAGTTCTACTCCTTATGAGTTGTGGAACAATAGAACTCCAGACTTAAACATTCTAAAACCTTGGGGTTGTGCCTCTTACGCACATTTATCCTCTCACAAATATGGCAAACTTGGGCCACGTGGGAGGAAGTGTATCTTCATCCGATACGCTGAAAACTCCAAAGGATATGTTTTCGTCGGTCAAGAGGACAATGGGGGTCTAATAGAATTCGAATCGAGGGATGTTGTCTTCTTGGAAAAAGAGTTTCCAAGACAGGGTGAGATAAGTCAAGACTTATCCTTGTTTGAGACTTGGGATCAAGAAGGATCGGAACGTTCGAGTGGGAGAATCCTTGGTGAAGAAGAAAATACGTTTCAAACTTCACCAATGGATGATACGAACGATACCAATCCTAATCCGAGTGGGAGTGATGTTATTCCAAGTGGGAGTGATGTCATTCCAAGTGGGAGTGATCAAACTCAAACAAGACGTAGTAATCGAACGAGGCTAACACCTCTGAGATTTGAGGATGAATTTCCTCAAACATTCATGACATTACTACAAGATGATGACGAACCTGCAAACTTCAAACAGGCCGTCACATGCCCTGCTAAAGATAAATGGATAGCGGCAATGGAAGAAGAACTTCAATCCATGAAAACAAACCAAGTCTGGGACTTGGTTGATTTACCTAAGGGACGTAAAGCCATTGGGAACAAGTGGGTTCTCAAAATCAAGCATAAGGCTGATGGCTCCATCGAGAAATATAAAGCTCGCTTTGTTGCGAAAGGTTTCACGCAACAGGAAGGAATAGACTACGAAGAGACTTTCTCTCCTGTCGTGCGTTTTACCTCGATTCGCTTAATTCTGGCAATGGTGGCTTTTTTGGACCTCGAATTACATCAGATGGATGTAAAGACTGCCTTTCTTAACGGAGAACTAGATGAGGAGATCTACATGGAACAACCAAACGGGTTCGTACAAGAAGAAAACAAACATAAGGTTTGTAAACTTCGTAAATCCATATATGGTCTTAAACAATCCTCAAGGCAGTGGTATATGCGTTTTCAAGAAGTTGTTTTGTCGTATGGATTCTCCATGCTCGACGAAGACAATTGCGTATATATTAAGAGGATTAAAAACAAGTATATAATTATGTCTCTTTATGTAGATGACATACTTATAGCCGGAAATGATAAGCGTCTTATATTGGATATCAAAGCTTGGCTTTCATCCGTCTTTGAGATGAAAGACATGGGTGAAGCTGCATATATCCTTGGGGTTAAGATCTCAAGGAATCGTTCCAAGAAACTTCTTTCTCTCTCTCAAGAGACGTATATAAAGAAAGTTTTAGAACGGTTTAATATGCAGGACTGCAAGCCAATTGATACTCCAATAAGCAAAGGCGAGGGTCTATGTTTGGAGATGTGTCCCAAAGATCCAAAAGAAAAGAAAGCTATGGAAAAAGTTCCATACTCCAGTGCTGTCGGGAGTCTGATGTACGCCATGATGTGTACTAGACCCGACATTTGCTATGCTGTTGGTATGGTAAGCCGTTACCAATCCAACCCAGGGCAGGCACACTGGAAAGCGGTGAAGAGGATATTAAGATACCTCAAAGGGACTGCGGACTATGCGTTATGCTATCAAGGCAATACCTTGAGACTCGAAGGCTATACCGATGCTGATTGGGCGGGTGATCTCGACGAGCGAAGATCTACCTCAGGCTTTGTTTTCTTACTCGGGAATGGTGCAATATCCTGGAGCAGCAAGAAACAAACCTGCATCGCTCTATCAACCATGGAAGCCGAATTCGTAGCATTCAGCATGGCGGTCCAAGAAGCTGTTTGGCTTAGGAAATTCTTAGACAGGCTGACGAATGCCTCTGACTCGAGCACTGTTCCTATATACAGTGATAGTCAAGCTTCGATTGCCTATGTCAAAGATCCTAAATTTCATTGTAAGACCAAACACATTGACATTCGATTCAAGTTTGCGAAGGATTATGACAAACGGAAGGAAGTAGACATAGGATACATATCCACGCATGAGATGATAGCGGATCCCCTTACTAAGGCGATCCCCAGAGATGTGTTTTTTAAACACTTATCATCTATGGGAATGCGTAGGTGCTGAGCTGTATCATGTAATATTTCCCATGTCTATAGAAGATCAAAGTTTAATAAAAGAAAGAAGTTCTTTTATATATTGCATACAAGTTTCTTACAAATGATTTTAAACATTTGTGTTTAAGTCTCAGCTATTTTATTGTGTGTATGTCGGACAGATTAAGGTTGGCTCTCTCACATGAGCAACCGCCTTATCTTATCAGATGGATAAGATAGAGATGAGACTAGTTTAAAGTCAAAATCATTAGACAAATGATTTAGAGTCATGACTTAAACAATATAGTCGAATAAAAGATCTGCATCATACGGATGCTTACAAAAGATCTGAGATCTGTATCACAAGGATATAAAGATCTCATTGGATTTTTTAAATCCTATCTGTCTTATGCAGGATGAGAGTCCGTGAGTATTTCACGAGTAGTATGGGGACTCAAAAAGATAGGCACTGTGGTGTCTGATCTTTTCATCCGTACAACATCATTAAGACATACTCTCCCTGGGAAAGGAGTGATGTTGTAATACGTGTTCATACCACGTATGCATTTCGACCACTGAGTTAGTAGCAATAGTGTTTGCTATTATGTGAGACTCAAAGGCCATATGGGTCTTAACTCTTACCCTCAAGGACTCCAATTGGTTCCTTTAGATTTGACGAGATGATCGCTATCTTAGCGTGTTACTAATGGGCTATGGTAATTCGGCTCGGCGGGGCACGTTAGAAAAGCGAATCAAGTCAAGATCAGAAGGTTCACAAGAAGAGGAAGATTGATTTCATATTCACATTTGGACTTTAATGATTCAAAGCTGGCCAGCCAATTGTAATCCAGATGGGATTCAATTGTTGAATATAAAGTATAAGAAATGTGAAGAAATAATCTAGGGTAAAGCATGCGTTGAACTACTCAACTTTGCACCTTCGAGGTCGTTGTGTATCTCTAACAAGTGCACAACAACAGACTCTACGCGCATGACGGTCGCACGGTCTATTTCTCGGTATGATAGATGAAAGAACTAAGGGAAAGACGTTCTCTTACAATCCCCTCAAGTGTGAGTGGGAGATGTTGGATATGGAAGACGTTTGTACACCCTTGTGGGGGATGTACGAGGGAATACGGACCTCGAACGTCGCGCACACGAAGTCATGTGCAAAGGGAATCTGTTCCCTTGCGGAGAGGATCTCTGTATGAGCGGGAAAGTCGCATTATATATGCATAAGTGCATGCGACATATGTCTAATAAAAGGGGAATATCTTAAGCTTATGTTGTACCATGCATATGGTACAACTTAAGCTTATAATGTGCCATGTATCATGGTACACCTTAATTAAGTTGTTCCAAAGGAACAACTTACCCTAAAATAACTACCTTGGGGGCTATAAATAAGACCCAAGGGTAGCCATTTTCCTTACACATTTGCATGAAATTCATGCATGCATCTTCTTCATAGCGAAGCTCTGCAGAAATATTTCCTCTCCCTCCTTCCAAGTTCTTAATCTAAAATAGAGATTTAGATTGTGGATTAGTAGCCTTACTCCGTTCGTGAGAAGACTCGATCCGTCGTGGCGAATCCGAAGGCAAAGTTCCGAGACTATCGTTCCGCATACGCAAGCGTAAGTCTCCACTTTAATTATCGATCCTAACTTTGTTTTGGACAGGATCCTTCACCCTCTTCTTTGTATGAGCCGTAGCCTAGGGGTTTTGGTGCTTTTTGATATTGGCCGCCTCTCTCCTTTTGGTTGCGTGAGCAGCTTGGAAGTTTTTTATTGGCCTCACTTTTTTAACCCTAGAAGTAGATGGTGTTTATATAGGGTATAGGCTAGGGTATGAGAGAATGTGACTTGGTCCAATTTGTCTAGGGCTAGGAGAGAATCCCTAAGACATAAGAGAAAGATTTGACATATGATTTAGTATGATCTCCAATAAAAGATTGAATAAGATTTGAACTCATCTTTCCATCTATGACCCATTCCAATTACTATACAAACACCACTTCCTCTCTCTTCCAATTTGCCATATGGTTAGCAATTCTTCCATCACATTGACGTAGTCATCGTTTGGGTATTTATGTCCTCGCCATCACTGAAACACACTTAGCACACACGTTAAATAGTTCGCACACGTTTGTCATCATCAAACTAGAGATCCTAGATCGTTGCTTCCAACAATCTCCTCCTTTTGAAGATGACAAACCCATAAAAGATTTGAGCAAATAAATATGTGTGTGTGAAGTGTGATGAAGGATGTAATGCAATATGAAATATACAATGAACAAGCATTACAAGCATGCACAACAAATGTAGCAAGTAGATAGGCATGCTCCCCCTCTTTCCAAGCTCCCCCTTGAACAAATAATACCATATTATGTACCAAATCCTTTTCTTTTCTCCCCATTTGTTATCATCAAAAGTGGACTAATGAAGTAATCAAATATCGCATGTAAAAATAGAATATTATTGATTACATCCATCACTTGCATGTCATTTTCCATAAGGTAGGCAATTCAAGTTCAAAGAAAATCATAATTGAGGCTTCACCACCATTGTGTATGTGTGATAGTATGAACATTGAAGTACAAAGGGAGATTCAATTTTGAACATCAACCAAAACAATCCACATTTTCTAATTAACATGAATTTCTATAGGATTGATTTTTCCCACCTCATTAAAAATGAGTTTAAGGTACCAAACCCCAAAAAACATAGCCTATAAGGACTCTTAGATGTGGGGTTGGCATTGCTTGAGGAGTCGTATACATCAACGCTAAAGATTACCCATAAAGCATATATTAGATACTCGTGGGTAGTGTATTTGACATGAATCGTATCCATTTTACATACGGAACAATTTTCATGTATTTTTTATATTCATTTCTTTTTGTGCTCAATTTTTATTCATGGCCATACACATCATATCACTTAGAATATTCAGTTTTTATTCATCCTACATTCACTTTCCAATATTCATAAAGAGAATATCCAAAAGTACAACAAGTTTAGTATTCGTGAAAGTGCACATGAAGGAAAATCAAATTAATCATTTCATGAAGTATGTCATGGCTACCAAATAGTTTCTAACATGCGCATGTAGCTATAGCAATAATACAATGATTTCTACAAAGGATATGCATGAACAATCAAATAATACCACTTATAATGAATCATAAAGAGGTAGTCATTCAGCATAATTTTTTTGATTTTGATTTTTCATTTTTTTGTTTTTCTTTTATAAGGAACTAATAACGAACCTAAAAAGCAAACAAATAAGCACACAAACAAAGATTGAATCAAGCACACATAAAAACTATGAAGGTATGCAATGAATGCAAAGAGGGAAAATAAATATACATTCGCGTCGCTATTTGACTAAGGAGCTAAAATAATGAAACTTTCAAA
Organism: Scilla litardierei; assembly: GCA_030789695.1. NCBI lineage: Eukaryota > Viridiplantae > Streptophyta > Magnoliopsida > Asparagales > Asparagaceae > Scilla > Scilla litardierei. The sequence goes on from CM061142.1 coordinate 761,376,176, forward strand.
TCATTGCTCCTTGCCAAATCTCCACCTCACCTACATAAAAGGTGTTAAGTGTGACCTTGGAATCCAACAAGGTCCACTAGTGTTAGTCATCAAAGTTTTAGGAACCCACACTTGTTTAAACTTTATGTTTGTGTTTCTAAACTTACAATAATAGGATGTGTGGCCAACACTATCACAAGTAAAGCACTTTGCATGCATATTTTTCACAATAGAAGGCACATTGTGGAATTTCTTAAATTTGGGCGTTTCAAAGTTTTTCAAACCAAATCCAAGTCCTCTTCTATTATTGCCATATAATTGATTTTCAAGTATGGTATCGAACGAATGTTTACCAATTGAAAATTTTCTTAATGACACTTCTAGATTAGAAACTTTGGATTTTAATAATTTATCCTCATCCACAAGCAAAGTACATTTACTTATAAAAGCTCTCTTGTTTTCCTCTTCCTTCTTTTCAAACTCAATCATTTTTCTTTTAAAGTCATTATCTAACAAGCAGAATTTATCATTAATCTCTCTAATCACATAGTCTTTTTCAGTTTCGAGCTTAGTCAAATCTAGCTTAAGCATGCTAATATCATTCAATAAGGAAGGACAAGTAAGACAAGTAGCTTTTTCAGGCATGCTAGCCTTTTCTTTTTCTAGTGACACAATTTTAGCGTTACATGCAACAAGTTTCTCTTTAAGAATATCCACTTCATCAGAAATGTCGCATTTTTCTATTTGTAATTTAAAGCTGGTGTTACGACCTAAAGATCGTGGGAGTTCGACTCCTGCCCAGATCCACTGATATATCTCATTGACTCACCCCTTTGCGAAGGGACCGCCGGCCCGGAGGTCCGAGGCTACAGGGGAATGGGCGCACCTCGCAGCGCCCCCCTCCCGGCCGAGGCGTACAAACGCATTCGCACGGCCCGCCATGGGCCGTACGCGTGGGGAGCACCCAGACAGTGTAGCCTGGGATGCTGACAGAGGCACGTGCATATCCCTCCCTGCCAGCGGTCCACAACCCGCGACCGAAAAGGTGCGCGGCCGGGCTGGACAACCCACGAACAGGTCGACCCGGCGGGTCCCGGCGGGTCCCGCCGCCGGGGATAGCATTGCTGGACCTTTAGTTCATCACGCACGACAAATAACCTAGTGTAAGGACACGACTGACACTAGCGCCGCCTGACCATTTGACAAAGCACCCCCTGACCGCTGAGCCCCCTGACACTTAATGCTTTCAGCCCTGACACCCTGACAAAAGTGCCCCTGGCCGTTGCGCCATCTGAGAAAAGCGAGGCAGACACTCCTGTTCCTGACATCCTCGTCTGAAGCTTCCGCTGACAGCCAAGCCAGCTCATCACGTCGAGTCAGCATGCCAGGTCAGCCCCACCTAATCATCTCCCATCAGGTATAAATACCCCCTCACTTCTTACGGTGAAGAGGTTGGCAAATTCCCTCTGAATCCCATTATTCACACACGAGAGCAAAGGTCGTCCATATCTTTGTTCTCCCACTTATAGCTCGTCACGTACGGTCGACACACCCTCAGTCCGACCTGCGTGCCTAGCCCCTCGCTTTAAGTCCAGTTACTGACTTAGGCATCAGAGGTGTTGAATATTGGACTCCCCGGATTTGGTTTTGATGATGAGCAAACATAAATAATCCATGAACTAACAATTTGTGAGCGCAGTTTTGGAGATCGTCGCCAAATTCACGAGAACATTCAAAGCGACATCTCAACACTTCCCAAAGCTCGTATTCATGCCTAAAGCTTCGTTGAAGCTCTTGCGCTGTTTTGGAAGTTATGAAGAATCAATCGAAGCTCTCGAAGACCGTTTATTAAGGTTTTATTTATAGTCTTTTAGCTTCGATATATAGAATGTTAAGCCTTGAGTATATCTTACGTTTCTATCTTCATTACGCTCATTTCGTAGCTCTAGGATCCTTGCACAAGTTCATTCTAACTTCCTCGAAGCGTCGTGCTTCGATTCGGACTTTATTGTGCATGTTAGTTGGTACAAGAACAAGTACTGACCGACTAGATGGTGATCTAGTCGGTTGGCAACTGTTCTTGGACCGACTAGTTTGATTCCTTAATTTCTTGGACTTTACTGTTTACAGTTAGTCGGTCTACGTTGACTCACCGACCGACTAGTTTGTGAACTAGTCGGTCGGTGATGCTTCTTTGACCGACTAGTTGTGACTTACTGTTCATGCTAAAATTCTCCTAAGCTACTGTTTATCGTTAGTCGGTCTAAGAACGTTTGGTGACCGACTAGTTGACAATTTAGTCGGTCAACTTTTGTTCTTGGACCGACTAAGTCAACTTGTGTTCAGACTAATTCTTTTTGCTCTTAGTCGGTCTACGTTCACTGTCTGACCGACTAGTTGTGAAACTAGTCGGTCAGAAAGTCTTCTTGGACCGACTAGATTTCTAGGTCTGAATTTCTATCTCTTCTCAGAACCTCACTTAGTCGGTCCACATTGTTTGACTGACCGACTAGTTGATGAACTAGTCGGTCAGTGATTGTTCTTTGACCGACTAATTCTCACAGATTTCTATCCGTTGGAGAATGACCTAACTTGTTTTTATGGGACCCTATAAATACGAACCTAGGTCATTTCTATCTAGGTTAGAGCTGCCATTAAGAGATTCATTGAGTTCTAAAGAGATAGCCATTCTCACTCTAATCTAAAGCTCTCTTCCTCACAAGAAACCCATTCTCTCTCATTTCTAGATCTAGAATCCATCTAGAGAGAAGGTTGTTCTTGGTGAGCTCTTCAAGCTATTGCTTGATCCAAGTCTCCAAATCATCCCTAGGCACCGATTGCTGGTCATTTCCTTGGTGCTAGGTCTTGGTGACTTCATCTTCCTCAAATCCTTCATTTCACCATTTGGGTAAGAAAAACTCAAGGTATAGGATTTTGTGGTAAGTTTGTTTATTTCATATTAAACTCTTTAATATTGCTTTGTGATTCTCTCGGTTGTGAGAGAAGGTTGTGATCCCGGGTTGTGGGATTCACGTTTGCTATTGCATGTATGATTTGATCTTGTGAAGGTTTTTCACAAGATATTCATAGTGGAAATCTTAGGTTAGGGTTTCTAACCTAAGTATCCGGAGGGGATCCGGGTGGTTGGGACGTAGGATCACCGGGAACAAGTCGGGGAGACTTGGGTGGATCCGAACCCATTAACATCATTTGTTTGCATTGTTAATTTTGTGTTGTCATTCAATTTAAGCTTCCGCAAATTGATTTGGTAGTTGTTTGCAATTTAATTTGGAATTATACTCCTTATTATTTTAAAGTACTATTCACCCCCCCTCTAGTACTTGTGCAGTAGCTGGTAGGGCATTACATTTGGTATCAAAGCCAGATACTCAGCTATGTCTGCCAACGACAACAAGACCGTGCCTCCACCTTCCAACTATGACACCTTCAGGAACCGTGAAGGAGCATCTTCGGTGATGGAAGGACATTCCTCTACGAGGCCTCCATTCTTCAACGGTACCAACTATGGGTATTGGAAATGCCGGATGGAAACCTTCCTCCGGAGTGCATCCTTATGGAGGACTACAATGAAGGAATACATCGAACCCAAAGAAGAAGACTTTGAGAAATGGACTACCGCGGAGGTCGCCGCGGAGGTAAGCAATGCCAAGGCAATGAACGCCTTGCAATGCGCATTGGAGCCCGAGGATTTCAATAAGATATGCACATGTAAGAGTGCATATCAAATTTGGAACTCCATCCTCATTCTTCATGAAGGGACGAGTAGGGTAAGAGACTCTAAACTCGTAGTCGTAAACAAAGATTACGAAATGTTTCATATGCAACAGGGCGAGAAGATGAAAGAATATTACGCTCGTTTTGTTGACATAATAAACGAGTTAGAGGCCCTCGGCAAGTCCTACACTCAAAAGGAGAAGTGCTCAAAGCTTATTGAAGGACTTCCCTCTTCTTGGGAAAAACGTACCTTCGCCATCGAGGAAGGTAATGACATGAACAAATATACCGTAGTTCAACTAATGTGTACTTTGATGTCATACGAGGTACGCAAAGATAGCAAGGTGAAGTTACAAGAAAAGATGAAGTCCTATTTGAACCTAGATGCGCCTAAGAAAAAGGCGATTGCATTCAAGGCGGCTTCATCCACCTCTACCGATGATGAGGACTCGGAAGAAGAAATGGACATGGAATCCATTGCACTCATGGCAAAGAAGTTCAATCGCTTCTTCCGAAAGGGTAACTTCAAACAAAAATCTAAGTTTACTTCTACTAACGCCTCTCCACCTTTGTGCTTTAAATGCAATAAGCCAGGACACATCAAAGAGGATTGACCTCAAAACAAGCAAAAGGAGAAGTGGAAGGCGCCGAAGTTCGACAAGTCAAAGAAGTACAAAAAGGAGTACAAAAAGGGACTTGTCGGAACAACATTCACTGACTCCGAGGATTCCTCAAGCGGAGAGTCGGACGATGAGAACGTGGAGCAAGCGCACATGTGCTTCATGGCAAGAGAGGAGCACGATCAAGGATCCTCCTCTTCCGATGATAGTGATGTCGAAAGCGATGAGGTAACCATGGACGATCTTAGGAATGCTAACTCTCAACTTTGGTCAAAATACACTAAATTAGTAAATAGATATACTAAAGTAAAAGATGACCTAGCTAGCATTCAAACATCGCCTAAGACTATCATCACCAACAACGACACCGTTGTTGAAGAGTTAAGAAATGAGATTGTTAATCTCAAATCTAAACTTGAACATGTTAGCATTGAGGATGCGGAAGAACATAAGATAGCGGATTTAACTTCTCAAAACTCGACTTTGAGTATTGAGAACGAGAATCTTAAATCACGTGTTTATGTGCTCACATCGCAAATATCCACTTTGGATATTTCTTTGCGTTCTCTCAAAGAGAAATATGAGGACACATTGGGCCGAATCAACAAATTCAACAAGGGTAAGGGCCACTTGGATAATATCCTAAAAGACTTACTTCCGGCCAAACACCACATTGGCTTGGGGTATATGATGGGAAATTCATCCAAGTTGGTCACTACTTTTGTAAGGCCAACTTCCGAAGCCTCAACGAGTGGGAGCAAACACTCTATTGGTAGTTCATCTACCAATGGTGCTTCCACCTCGTCCACACCCTCTTTTGGAAAGAAACCCACTTTGGGTGGACCTCCAAAGAAGGGGCATGCTTATATGTACACAAATACCATGCCACGTAGGAACACACGTCCTACTCCACCATCTCACACATATGATGATTTCTATGCTACACGTTCACGGGCACGTGCACACCATGTGAGACACCCTCACGCACGTGTTTCCACACATGCATATGTTCACCCACCTCATCGTATGAATAATTCTCGTCATGCACCATTCCATCATGTTCCGTATGCCTATCCACGTCATGCATCACGTAGAAACCAACAACGCATGCATGCACCCAATAGGATGATGGCTCCCAAAATTTTCACTATTTGGAGCCCAAAGGACACAAGCATGGACGAAAAACAAATGTATATGAATGCTTATTTTTCGAATGTTGTGCATAGTAGGAATTATGTGGGGAAGTCAAAGTCCAATTGGACTTGGCTTCCAAAGGTCTAACCTTTGAGGACCCAATGACCTTGGGTACCATGATATGAAAGTTTCTATCTTTAGGTACTCAAGGAAAAGAAAAAGAAGAGGAGCAACAAATTTAAATTTAGCTCCAAAGGGAATTGGATACTCGATAGCGGGTGTTCAAAACACATGACGGGTGACGCTCAATTGCTCTCCGGAGTGGTTCCCATTGCAAATGGAAATCGCGTCGTATTTGGAGGCAACGAGAGCGGAACCATCGTCGGTGTTGGTAAAGTGGGTAACCCTTCTAAACCCTTAATTAGTGATGTTTATCTAGTTGATGGTTTAAATCATAATCTTATTTCAATAAGCCAACTTTGTGACAAAGGTTACAAGGTTAGCTTTGCGAAAGGATTGTGTCATATTTCAAATGATAATAATAAATTATTATTTTCCGGCACACGCCATAAAGATATTTATATTTTGGATCTTCCTAAGTCATATGAACAATGTCTCGTTGCCAACCCAAGTGAACAACACTTATGACATCGACGCTTTGGACATGTGAACTTTGGAACACTTTATAAACTTTCGAAATTAAATTCCATTAAAGGTTTTCCGAAGCTCGTTTTCGAAAAGAAAAGTTTTTGTGATTCTTGTCAACGTGGCAAGCTTCCTAAATCTTCCTTTAAACCTAAGAAAAGCATTTCTACGAAACGGCCACTAGAGCTATTACATCTAGATTTATTTGGGCCAACTAGAGTTGCTTCCTTAGGAAATGCAAGATATGGACTAGTCATCGTTGATGATTATTCAAGATTTACATGGGTATTTTTCTTATGTAATAAAAATGAAGCTTTTGAAAACTTCACAATATTTGTGAAGAAAGTACAAAATCTCATCGGAACCACCATTGTCACTATTCGTAGTGATCATGGGGGTGAATTTGAGAATGAGTCTTTCTCAAATTTTTGTGATGATCTTGGAATTACTCACACGTTTTCTTTCCCTCGCGCACCTCCTCAAAATGGTGTTGTTGAGAGGAAGAATAGAACGCTTGTGGAGTGTGCTCGCACTATGCTCGAAGATAGTCAACTTGGTTATCAATTTTGGGCGGAAGCGGTACACACCGCTTGCTATGTGTTTAATAGAATACTTTTGAGGCCCGGCACCAAACAAACTTGCTATGAATTGTTGTTTGGTAGATTGCCTCAAGTTAAACATTTTCGTGTTTTCGGCGCAAAATGTTTCATTAAAAACACATATGATAATTTGGACAAGTTTGATCCGAGATCGGATGAGGGGATATTTGTTGGGTATTCCTCACGTAGCAAAGCCTACCGGATATACAACAAAAGATCCTCTACGATCGAGGAATCACTTCATGTCTCTTTTAATGAGAATTTTACTACTTCTAGAATTTCAAATGATAATGATTTTATGGATGTTTTATGTGATTCATTTGAAAATTCTAAGTCTATTGATTCAATTGATTCTATTTAGACTAACCCGACTAATGAAGTTGTTGAGAATGTGCCTAGTGATCAAGGTATTCCCAAGCGGCTTCATACCGTTCGCGACCATCCCCATGAGCAAGTTATTGGCAATATTAATTATAGTGTCAAGACGAGATCTCAAGTCCACCACTTCGCCAATTGTGCCTTTGCCTCATCGATAGAGCCAAAGAACATCGTTGAAGCGTGCGAAGATAGTGCTTGGATCCTTGCCATGGAGGAGGAACTCATTCAATTCGAGAGGAATGAGGTATGGGAGCTTGTTCCTTTGCCATCGAAGAACCACACCGTCATAGGGACAAAGTGGATCTTCAAGAACAAAACCGACGAAAATCAAGTCGTCGTCCGGAACAAAGCTCGGTTAGTAGATCAAGGCTATCACCAAGAGGAAGGTATCGATTTCGAAGAATCCTTCGCTCCGGTAGCTAGATTAGAATCGATTAGACTCTTATTGTCTTATGCATGCCATAAAAATTTTAAGTTATTTCAAATGGATGTTAAAAGTGCATTTTTAAACGGAGATGTCATTGAGGAAGTTTACGTTTCTCAACCTCCGGGCTTCATAAATGAAAAATTTCCAAATCATGTTTTTAAACTAAAGAAAGCTCTTTATGGTTTGAGACAAGCTCCTCGAGCTTGGTATGATCGCCTAAAGAATTTTCTTTTGGATTTGAATTTTAAAATGGGCGAAGCCGATTCTACACTTTTTGTTAAGCATGCGAATAATGATATTTTATTAGTTCAAATTTATGTTGATGATATCATTTTCGGTGCTACTAACTTCACTCTTTGCGAAGAGTTTTCTAATGTTATGAAGGAACAATTTGAGATGAGCCACATGGGCGAACTCAAATATTTCTTAGGTCTCCAAATTCGCCAATTGAACGATGCAATCTTCATCCACCAAACGAAGTATACGGTGGAGTTGCTTAAGCGATTTGGAATGGAAAGTGCTTCCGGGAAAAGGACTCCAATGAGCACGACTACGCATCTTGACAAGGATACGGGCGGTAAGGATGTAGACATTCGTCTATATCGAGGTATGATAGGTAGTTTACTTTATCTTACCGCAAGTAGGCCCGATATTATGTTTTCCGTATGCGTATGTGCTCGTTATCAGTCTCAACCTAAGGAGTCTCACTTAGTAGCGGTAAAGCGTATTTTCCGTTATCTAAGTTACACTTTAGATTTTGGATTACTTTATCCGAAATCTAGCACGTATGAGTTAGTCTCATACAGTGATGCCGATTATGCGGGATGCAAATCCGACAGGAAAAGTACTAGTGGCACTTGCCATTTTCTAGGAAATTCTCTTGTCTCTTGGTTTTCCAAGAAGCAAAATTCCGTATCACTTTCAACCACCGAGGCGGAATATATTGCCGCCGGTGCTGCTTGTGCCCAGGTTCTTTGGACGAGACACACTTTGAAGGATTTTGGTATTCATTGTGATACTAGCCCTATCATGGTGGATAACCAAAGTGCTATCTGTCTTTCAAAGAATCCGGTGCACCATTCCCGATCAAAACACATAGATGTCCGACACCATTTCTTAGATGATCATGTTGCTAAGAAGGACATCATTTTAGTGTACGTTGAAACCCAAAAGCAAATCGCCGATATTTTCACGAAACCCCTAAAGGAGGACTCCTTTGTGCGGTTGCGTCGAGAATTGGGGATTATGGGTGAATCCGAGATATAGGATTCATATTTCATTCAATTATCTTACATGCTATTCGATTTCGTGATATTTTGTTCATGCTAGATTAATTGATTTTTTGGGAATTTTATGTGATATATTTGAATTTATGAGAGTTTTAAGTTGTTTCATCCAAGTGGTTTGTGAAGAAAAATCAATTATCAAATTTTGAACTCTTCTAGTCGGTCTAAGTTCATTTGTCAACCGACTAGATGCTCATCTAGTCGGTCAGCAAGTGAACTCAGACCGACTAGATCAAGCTTTCATCCATCTCCTATCATTTTCTTTCGTTAGTCGGTCATAGTACACTTTCCGACCGACTAGATTGAAAACTAGTCGGTCAGTAAGTATACTGCGACCGACTAAATCTTGCCCTAAAATTTGCTGTTTGCCTCTGTTTCGACTTAGTCGGTTCAAGCTCATTGACCGACCGACTAGATCGTAATCTAGTCGGTCAGTGCTTGAACTATGACCGACTAAGTGGGTTAGGGCATTTGTGTCTTTTTGATTCCAGACCGACTTATACTCACTTTGGTTCGACTAAAATCATTCTTAGTCGGTCTTCTCCTCTTCTCCAGCCCGATAAACCCCAAAACCCATCTCGAGCCCCCTCGTATTCCGTCGCCATCACTCCGGCCATCCCCGCCGTCCGCCGCCGTCGCCTCCTCCTCCTAGGTATCTTCCCCATCCTCCTAGGTCGATTTCTTGCCCTAGGGTGCGATTTCATCTTCTAGGTATTCTAGGGTTTCGGAATTTTTTTTTCATCTTAGGGCTTGTGTGTTAGGGTTTGTTTGTTGTGTGCTTAGGGTTTGTTGTTGATCCTCCGTGATTGCTTGCTTGTACTCGTCGTGCCACGACCATGGCTAAGACGAGGATTCCCATCGCCTCTTCCGGGGCTTCTCCTATGACCGTAGGGCCTTCTGACCCTAGGAATCCCCCTAAGCCTAAACGTCGTGCCAAGTCTACTCAAGCTTCCCCGTCTTCGCCTCCTCTGAAGAAACAGAGAACGGCGACCGTCAAGCCCCGCAAATCTAAGACCAAGAAGCCTATTCTTCAATCTCCGGCTACTCCTCCCGATTCCGACTCTGAATTTATCCCTGAGGATGAGCCTACTAGGGAACCTACTCCTCCTCCGAAGACCCGTAAGGCTAAGGGTAAAGCTCCTATGCCAGTCGGCGGTGTAGACATATCGTTGTGCCGCGATGACCCTCAGTGTCTCGCAGCGTACAACCGTATAGAGCACTGTCCACTGTTGTTAGAGCATTACGTTCAGTTTTCTGATTTTCTCGGCCTTGCTGATCTTCTGTCCTATAGTGGTCTTCTTGATTATCTCCGATACGACCCCAAGGCCAATCCCAAACCGTATCCTCGCCTTGTGAAATTGTTCTATGCCAATCGCGTTCGAGGCCAGTACGATGCCAGCCACTCCATTGAGACTACTGTCTTGGGAACTCCTATAGTTCTCACGGCAGAAATCTTGGGGGAGATTCTTGGTTGCTCGTCGTGTGGTCTCCTTCCTTCGGACATTTCGGTCGATGATATTTCCTCCTTGGATCAGTCTATTCTTGCAGATATCTTCCAGGTTATCCCCTCCGCATTCATTGGTGTTCCATCAAAATCTCTCAAACCGAATGCGTGGGTCCTTAACCTGATCTTGAAGTCATGTCTTCTACCTAAGTATGGATCCTCTTCACTTCCATCCCAGCCGTTCTTGAAATTGATCTACGCTCTTTTCTTGGGGTGCGAGATTAATTGGGCTCGCGTGATACTCGATAAGATGGACTCTTTCGAGTGTATACGCAAGACCAATAAATCTGCGCACATTCCATACCCTTGCCTGTTGACCCTCGTGTTTCGTCATTTCCGAGTCCCTCTCCCTCCTGACGATGAGCGTCCCTTGGGTACTTCTCTGAACACGACGGCCGTGAAGAAATCTCTAGCGGCGCTTCGTCACGTGCAGAGGTCTACCACATCTGCTTCTCAGGCGACTCCCTCTGCTGCTGGTACCCCCTCTCGTCCTGCTACTTTGGATGATGTCGTACGGATACTTCGTCGGCACGAGTCTCGCTTGGCTCGTACCGAGGAGGTAGTTTGTCGTATGGCTCGTCAGATGGGCATTGATCTTCCTCCGTCCGTGTCTGAGGACGAGGAGATGGACGATGAGGAGCTTGACGAGCTTGTCACTTCTTTAGCCCGTGGCGATGAGGCCACTGCTGCTGCTGCTACATCTTCTGCTCCTGGTGTTGGCACCTCTACCGGTGCTCCAGAGACCTCTGCTGCAGTAGTTCAGACTTCTGAGCCTACTGCCTCTCCTGCTGACACTCCTGATGTGCCTGCTGATGTTGAGCCTGTTGCTGTTGCTTCCACACCTACTCCGACGATCCCGTCTGTTGAGACACCTCTACTCCCTGCAGAGCCTGAGTCCACTCCGTCGACTGGACCCACGGAGACTGCAGATCCAGCCACTTCCTCGTGATTATCAGTTTCGAGGACTCTCCACTACACTTCGGATGATATATTTTTTAGTGAGAGTATTTTGGGTTTGGATGGGGTTTGAGAGTTGTTTTGATGTATTTTTGAGCTTTCAGGGTTTCGGTGTTGGTTGTTTTGATACACTTTGGATGATGTTGCTAATGGTTATTTTGTTGTATTTTGATGTTGACGATGATGATGTATCTTTTGATGTTTATATCCATGGTCGTTTGTATTTTGATGTACTCGTTGGGATATCTCTTTGGATGTACTCATGATGTTATCATTTATATATATACATCGTCGTTCTCTTTGTCCTAATTCGTCGTGCACATTTAATATTCGTTCAATGCATATAATGTGTGAATACGTCGTTCGACGCATGAAAACTTGGTTAAATAGATTTAAATTCTAGAATTGTATAGAATTGTTTTCCATGCACAAATTTAACCAAGAATATTGAATATTGAAGAGTATGTTTCATTATTCAAGAAATGAATAATTATTTGGTATTTTTGATGATTTTTGATCTTTTTGTGATAATGGACATTTTGGCACACCTTGATTTGATTTCCACATTTTTTTTCCTTGGTGTCAATTTGGTCCATCGTCATTGTCTACGACTCCCGATGTTGGATTTTCCATTTCCTAGTTGTTGTCGTTGTATGCCCCCCATTTTTGGGATAATGCCAAAGGGGGAGAGATAATGATAATAAATAGCGCAAATGAAAATTTAACTCAATTTCCAAGAATCTAGTTTGATATGTTAGATTCAGAGGGAAGTTAAGATACATATAAGGATTTTCAAAATCCGATATTTCGAAAATTGATTCTCTTTATTTATCTTACTCATCTGATTGATGCAATTCATATATATTCATTTTGGAATTAACGTGTCATCAATGCAGGGGGAGTAAGTATTTTACATTTGAATCATTATTTTTGATTATTATTTATGTTGGGTTGTCATCACCAAAAAGGGGGAGAATGTTGAATATTGGACTCCCCGGATTTGGTTTTGATGATGAGCAAACATAAATAATCCATGAACTAACAATTTGTGAGCGCAGTTTTGGAGATCGTCGCCAAATTCACGAGAACATTCAAAGCGACATCTCAACACTTCATAAAGCTCGTATTCATGCCTAAAGCTTCGTTGAAGCTCTTGCGCCGTTTTGGAAGTTATGAAGAATCAATCGAAGCTCTCGAAGATCGTTTTTAAGGATTTATTTATAGTCTTTTAGCTTCGATATATAGAATGTTAAGCCTTGAGTATATCTTACGTTTCTATCTTCATTACGCTCATTTCGTAGCTCTAGGATCCTTGCACAAGTTCATTCTAACTTCCTCGAAGCGTCGCGCTTCGATTCGGACTTTATTGTGCATGTTAGTTGGTACAAGAACAAGTACTGACCGACTAGATGGTGATCTAGTCGGTCGGCAACTGTTCTTGGACCGACTAGTTTGATTCCTTAATTTCTTGGACTTTACTGTTTACAGTTAGTCGGTCTACGTTGACTCACCGACCGACTAGTTTGTGAACTAGTCGGTCAGTGATGCTTCTTTGACCGACTAGTTGTGACTTACTGTTCATGCTAAAATTCTCCTAAGCTACTGTTTATCGTTAGTCGGTCTAAGAACGTTTGGTGACCGACTAGTTGACAATTTAGTCGGTCAACTTTTGTTCTTGGACCAACTAAGTCAACTTGTGTTCAGACTAATTCTTTTTGCTCTTAGTCGGTCTACGTTCACTGTCTGACCGACTAGTTGTGAAACTAGTCGGTCAGAAAGTCTTCTTGGACCGACTAGATTTCTAGGTCTGAATTTCTATCTCTTCTCAGAACCTCACTTAGTCGGTCCACGTTGTTTGACTGACCGACTAGTTGATGAACTAGTCGGTCAGTGATTGTTCTTTGACCGACTAATTTTCACAGATTTCTATCCGTTGGAGAATGACCTAACTTGTTTTTATGAGACCCTATAAATACGAACCTAGGTCATTTCTATCTAGGTTAGAGCTGCCATTAAGAGATTCATTGAGTTCTAAAGAGATAGCCATTCTCACTCTAATCTAAAGCTCTCTTCCTCACAAGAAACCCATTCTCTCTCATTTCTAGATCTAGAATCCATCTAGAGAGAAGGTTGTTCTTGGTGAGCTATTCAAGCTATTGCTTGATCCAAGTCTCCAAATCATCCCTAGGCACCGATTGCTGGTCATTTCCTTGGTGCTAGGTCTTGGTGACTTCATCTTCCTCAAATCCTTCATTTCACCATTTGGGTAAGAAAAACTCAAGGTATAGGATTTTGTGGTAAGTTTGTTTATTTCATATTAAACTCTTTAATATTGCTTTGTGATTCTCTCGGTTGTGAGAGAAGGTTGTGATCCCGGGTTGTGGGATTCACGTTTGCTATTGCATGTATGATTTGATCTTGTGAAGGTTTTTCACAAGATATTCATAGTGGAAATCTTAGGTTAGGGTTTCTAACCTAAGTATCCGGAGGGGATCCGGGTGGTTGGGACGTAGGATCACCGGGAACAAGTCGGGGAGACTTGGGTGGATCCGAACCCATTAACATCATTTGTTTGCATTGTTAATTTTGTGTTGTCATTCAATTTAAGCTTCCGTAAATTGATTTGGTAGTTGTTTGCAATTTAATTTGGAATTATACTCCTTATTATTTTAAAGTACTATTCACCCCCCCTATAGTACTTGTGCAGTAGCTGGTAGGGCATTACATGGCTAAGGGTTGGACCCCAACCCGGCCCTTCTGACGAGTTGCTCGCTGTGCAGGGTAGCTCGCCCCTTGGTCGACATTCGTCTTCGGCTCCCGTCGCCCGATCCTCCACCGCCGCGTCCGGCGAGATTTGACTCCGTGGCCTCCCCTGACGGCAAGCTTAGCCTCTTCACCCCACTAATCACTTGTTAAATATCACATCTAAATCCTCTTGTCAATATAACCACCGTGCCCTTGGTTCCCCATAATACAAATTCATTGTACGCGAATTCCACCCCGCAACAATTGGCGCCGTCTGTGGGAATGAAGGGTAACACCCATTGTAGACTCCATGCCGATCACTCGGAACCCTGACCACGGTAATGATCCCGTGGGTCAGGAGCCACTCTCTCTACCAATCACCCTGACGACCGACCCCCCTCCGGGGATAGGCGCCGAGACAGTCCAAACCTCGGCATGCGCAATCCAGAAGAGCTTCGAGGCCGTTACTCAGGCAATGGGAGGCTACGCGGCGACGGGAGCGGAGCCGCCGCCCGGCCCCTCGGAGCCCCCGAACGTGAGACAGAATCTTCACCCCTAGTTCGAGGAGGAGGGGGGAGACAGGGGGCTCGCCAAGGAGATTGCAGCTCAGCAGAAACTGTTGGAAGAGGAAATGGAGGTCGTGCGGCTGTGGAGGCGCCAGGAGGAGGCGGCCGCCGTGCAAAGGCATTTGGACGAAGCGGCCGAGACCGCCCGTCGGGCCTACCAGGACGAAGAAACCACCCACCACCAGCTCCGCCTCATCATCGCAGAACGTGAAAGGCTGCGGAGGGAGAACGAAGGCAACCGGGAAATCCCTGCGGTGACGGCGATGGGCCGGCGGCCCTGGGACGGGCGCGGCCCGCTGTTGGCCATATCCCCACTGGGAGGAGAGAGTCCACCTCGCCAGCGCCACTCCCTCGATTGCCTACGCGAGGACGTCGTTTGTCAACAACTACGCTTCCTCACCGCCGAGCGTGAAAGGCTTCTGCGGGAGAATCAGGAGCGGATGGAGATCCGGGAGGAGGCGGCTGGAGGGCGATGGTACTGGGAGAACCATAGCCCGCAACCCGTCGAATCCTCAACCTGGGGAAGGAGTCCCCTCAGGCGACCATCACGCTACTCCCCGGGGCGGGAGGACCGTCGGCAGCCGAGACGCGACCGGAGCCAGACCCCCGAATGGCGAAGGGGGGATGCGCCCGAGCGCCCTACCTACCCTGAGGAGGCCACGTCGCTGGCACGGTGGATCACGTCCGCCCCGAGGCCAGTAAGTTTCAAACCCCCCCACCTCGCCACCTACAACAGAAGAGGCGACCCCCTCACGCACGTGCAACAATACCGGGAGGCGATGGAGGCGCAGGATGTGGATGAGGCATTCCTGTGCCGGCATTTATCGCAAAGTCTGAGGGACACGGCGTTGGATTGGTACTTCGGTCTACCCGCGAGATCCATTGGGAGCTTTGGCGAGCTGTCCCATAAGTTCTGCCAAGATTTTCGGGCTGTGCGGACGAAGAAGAAGCCCTTGGACTATCTCAGCACGATAGTCCAAGGAGAAGGGGAGACGACGGGTAGATACCTGCGCCGCTTTCAGGATGAGAGACGGGCAGTGGTGACCTGCGGCGACGAGGTACTCATGCTGGCCTTCAAGACGAGATTGCAGACTTGGAGCCTCCATAAATCCCTGCTCCGAGATCCGCCGGCCGACTATGCGGCGCTGGTTGCTATGGCGGAGAGGCATGCGTTGGCCAAAGAGACTCTCGGCACAAAGGCCCTATTTACCCCGGCAAAGCCGCTCTAAGGCGAGCCCCGATCACACCCTCGGTAATGCAAGAAGAGGGGCATCGAGGGCGTGACCAGCTGGCCCAGCCAAGGCGCGACCCGACGGGGCGACACCCGCAAGATCTCCTTGGCCTGGCCCGAGAGTTTGCCCCGGCCCAAGGGCCCACCCGAGCCATCCCGAGACAAGAAGGCCCACTACGGGCGCATTACACGTAGCTCAATGCTCCTCTGATAGAGGTGATGGCCACGGCAACGAGAACCGGACTGCTGCCAGAGCCACCCCAGGAAATGAAGTCGGATCCGGCTCGGAGAGATTTCCAAAAATATTGTCGATACCACCGGGACCACGGCCATGACACCGATGACTGCTTCACCCTCAAAAGGGAAATCTAGCGGCTGATCCAGGCGGGCCACCTCGGAGGCTTCGTCGGGGGCAGGAGACCAGACCGAGAGGAGGGAAACCACCGGAGGGCACGAAGAGCAGACCCTCCAATGCACGGTGAGCGGGAAGAACCTCTCCCCCCGAAACCGGTCATGCGCATAAACACGATATATGGCGGGCCATCCTCCGGGGGAGCGTCATCGTCAAGCAAAAAGGCGTACGCAAGGCAAGTGATGATGGCGAGTTTCGAAGGGGATCCGGGGGGGGAGAAGGATAACCTCCCTCCCATTACTTTCAGCGACGAGGATCTAGAGGGAGTCGAGCTGCCCCACAACGACGCCATCGTCATCGAGGCCCAAATAGGGATGGCCATCGTCAGCCGCCTCCTGATCGACACAGGGAGCTCTTGTGACATTCTGTTTAGGTCCACAATCGAAAAGATGGGGTTAAGGCTGACCGACCTGAGACCCTGCACTGGGCCCCTCGTCGGCTTCACCGGTCACTCGACACCTATTGTAGGAGTGATCACCTTGCCAATAACTCTCGGAGAAGGACCACAGGTCGTCACCCCAATGACTCTGTTCGTTGTGGTCAACATTACATCGGCGTACAACGAGATCATAGGACGACCCTACATGGAGGCCATTGGACCGCTCCCCAGCCTGCTTCACTAGATGGTCAAGTTCCAAACCCCCCGAGGGGTTGGGTCAGTGCAGGGAAGCCAGAAGCTGTCCAGGAGCTGCTACGTGGGATTGACCAAACACAAGGGTCCAGAGCGAAATCTGGTGGTCGACCAACCCGGGGAGAGGGACGACTCCTACCATCAAAAGCCGGCTCCTGCTGACGACACCACAGAAGGACCGGGGGCCGCAGAAGAGGACCAGACCTACCGCGCCCGTCCCAGCCCCCCTTGACGAGGGCGGGCTAATCCCTCTGAAGAACACAGAACGCCAGTCGTGATGTAGTCGGAAACTGTAAGTCTCGAATGAAATATCCTGTTCCCTTTTGCATCTTTGAATTTCTCCATTTCCACCTGAAAATTTCAGCCCAAAAACGCAAGACTCTGGGGCAGGACCAATCCTCGCCACCCAAACCGGAGAGGGGCACGGGCCGAGCTACGCGCTCGCTTCCCCCACCAACGAAGACCTCCGGGGCAAGCTTACGGAGCTTTGCCGCCCAAACCGGAGCGCCATATGCGGGGTAGGCGACGGCCCAATACCCGTCTGACTATAGAGGCTGCAGGGAGGCGACGGCCCAATACCCGCCCTCCCAAAGACTCCGGGGTAGGACCAATCCTCGCCACCCAAACTGGAGAGGGGCACGGGCCGAGCTACACGCTCGCTCCCCCCACCAACGAAGACCTCTGGGGCAAGCTTACAGAGCTTTGCCACCCAAACCGGAGCGCCATATGCGGGTTAGGCGACGGCCCAATACCCATCCGACTATAGAGTCTACGGGGAGGCGACGGCTCGATACCCGCCCTCTCAGAGACTCAGGGACAGGACCAATCCTCGCCACCCAAACCGGAGAGGGGCACGAGCCGAGCTACGCGCTCGCTCCCCCCACCAACGAAGACCTCCGGGGCAAGCTTACGGAGCTTTGCCACCCAAACCGGAGCACCATTTGCGGGGTAGGCGATGGCCCAATACCCGTCCGACTATAGAGGCTGCGGGGAGGCGACGGCCCAATACCAGCCCTCTCAAAGACTCCGGAGCAGGACCAATCCGCGCCACCCAAATCGGAGAGGGGCACGGGCCGAGCTACGCACTCGCTCCCCCCACCAACGAAGACCTCTAGGGCAAGCTTACGGAGCTTTGCCACCGAAACCGGAGCGCCATATGCGGGGTAGGCGACGGCCCAATACCCGTCTGACTATAGAGGCTGCAGGGAGGCGACGGCCCAATACCCGCCCTCTCAAAGACTCCGGGGCAGGACCAATCCTCGCCACCCAAACCAAAGAGGGGCACGGGCCGAGCTACGCGCTCGCTCCCTGATCACTCCTTATTTTACACCCTTTTTCCGCATATTTGCATGCCATTTAGATCGCCCAAATCATGTTTTTCACGATATATCGACGATATTGCGATGCTTTTCACGATTTGTTGTTTTTGTCGCATTTCAGGTGATTTGGCGCGATTTGGAGTGATCTCGAGATGCGCTTACTCTAGACGGTCATCAACGACCTCCCCAAGGGGTATTTTGCTGTTAGAGAGGAGCGGAAGAAGAACGGACGTCGCAGGAGCGACGAGGAGGCCAAAATAAGCAGATTGGGCATTTTTTGTGTCCCACTCGGCCGAGTGGAGGAGCCACTCGGCCGACCAGCGAGACACTGCTCGGCCGACCTGAACAGACACGATTTACATGTGCACTCGGCCGAGCACCGAAGACCACATCGGCCGAGTGACGACATCACGTCCACCCGAGTGGCGCCCAGACGAAGCCCTTCCAAAACATCCAAGTTTCTGTTTTTCGGCTGCCTGAACTTCAGAAGACCCACTCGACCGAGTGGTTAATCCCGTCCGCCCGAGTACTATGAAGTCATCGGCCGAGTGACGACAACTCACTCGGCCGAGCCGCCCCCGAAGTAGAGACCCCTGAAGGCCCCGACTTACTGGAAAATTACAGGGTTTCTCACTCGGCCGAGCGACTTTTGTCACTCGGCCGAGTGCGATGCGCTGCCTGTAGCGAAAACTGCGGAAAACAGGCTGTGCAGGGGTATTTTGGTCACGATTTTTGGACGATTTTGAGGGCTATTTAAACCCTGTTTTTACCCTAGTTTTAAGAGCCTCTCTCTTAGATTTTTGCAGCTTTTTAGATTAGTTTTTAGCTTTATTCTTGTGATTGGAAAGGAGACAAAGATTGGAATTTTGTTGGATTCAATTGAAGAACTCCATTGGTTTGCATCTCTTTTCCTTAAAAATTCTATTTTTATTGCTTATCTCAATATTGTGATGAATTCTATTGCTTATTTCAACGATTATTTTTGTGATCTCGCTATGATTTGTGAGTAGTCTCCACGTCTTGGGGCGTGGGGATGAACCCCTACAAGCCCACTTTCATTTTTGTGATGAATTGGTAGAAATTGTGCTAGAATTGTTATTAGGGATTAGATTGGGATCAATTTACTACGGATGGCTAGGTATTCATATCAATCGGGATTTGCAAGAGATTGGATCCCAATTTGATAGGAAACCCTAGAAATCCGAATTGGGTTGGAGTCAGATTTTCGAAGTATCGGTTTGCAAGAGATTGGACCGATACTAGGATTTCCGGTTGCAATTCCATGCCGATACCTGTTTGCAAGAGATTGGACGGGTAGGAACTATCCCAATCTAGGTCATGGACCGAGTTTGCAAGAGATTGGGCTCGGTGCGCGATTGGACGATGATGTTGGTCCTAATGCTAGCTTTCCTAGGCTAGGGTTTGCAAGAGATTGGACCCAAACCTAGGATAGCTATAGACCGGCAACAGCGCGAGAGCGTGAGCTTGGTTCTACATTCAGTTGCAACTAGTTCATCCAAATTCTCATTCAAGCAATTTTGATACCGATAAACCGCATTTATGAAATACGGTGAGTAGCGGGGATTCCCCATTCCCTAGACGTTCTTTATTTGATTTGATATTTCCGCATTTTTGTCTGACGATTGTGACAGGATCGCCAAAGGCAAATTTCTCTCTTAAATAGCCAGGTTGATTGGAACAAGCACAGTCATTCGTCCTCCCTGTGTTCGATATCCCGCTCGCTGCTACACCGTGCACTTGCGGTAAAACTACAACCGTTCTTTGGGTGTATACTCGGAGCGATCAAGTTTTTGGCGCCGTTACCGGGGAGGCGATTGCGTTTGATTCTTTCTCACCCTAGCTATTTCTTTTTTTTATTTTATTATTATTATTATTATCATTATTTTTATTTCTTATTTCTTACCTAACCCTTCCACGGTACTAATCATTTCTTTGAAACTCTGTTTCCCCTGTGCATGTACACGAGATCTACGGCGGACCCTGAAGCTTTATTATTTGATCCCGAGATCGAACGTACCGCGCGGAGACTTAGAGCGGAAAGAAGACAAGATCCGGAAGGGCAGTTTATGACCAACCCGGAAACTCCTGAACAATTGGCGGCAAGGATGGCGAGGCTAATTTCTATTCGAGATAGGCTTCGGCCTAAGACCTCTTCTACTACCTCATCCATTGCCATGCCGGGGTTGGTGGCTGACAAGAGCTTCGAGCTAAAGACTGGACTAGTGGTTCTGATGCAGCAGGATGCATTTCATGGGAATGCCCATGAAAATCCCCACTACCACATCCAATCGTTCTTGTCAAAGTGCGCCACATTCCAGATGCCGGGGGTCTCCATCGATGCGATCAGACTGCGCCTCTTCCCTTTCACGCTAAAGGACAAAGCACTATACTGGTTGAGGATGCAGGCCGACGGTGTCTTCACCACTTGGGACGAGTTGGCGAGTGCATTTATTGACAAGTTCTATCCGCCATCCAAGATGGTGAAGATCCGAGCGCTCTCATGTCCTTCAAGCAAGGACCACAGGAGACGCTCTATGAAGCTTGGGAGCGTTTTAAGGATTTGCAGCATCAATGCCCGCACCACAGCATAGAAGATTGTGAGATAGTTCATAGCTTCTACAACGGTCTCCAACCGGGGACTAAACAAATTATTGATACCGCGACGAATGGTGCTATCTTGTCAAAGACTCCCGAGGAAGCTACGGCCCTAATTGAGGAGATGGCCTCAAATAACCAACAATGGGGAGATGAGCGAGGACACTCTACGTCCTCCTTAAAGCCAACTAGCATCTACGAGGCGAAGGCCGTAGCGGAGCTTACGAGCAAATTTGATTCTCTCCACAAGGTAGTGGAGAGATTGGAGAAGTTTATCACGGAGCCCCAAGGAGCCCCTTCCACCTCCGCTCCAACAAACCAAATGTGTGATTGGCAAGACCAATCTCAAGCCATGTACGTGGGAGGAGAGCAAGGAGAAGGATCCTTGGAGCAAGTACAATATGTTGCGGGGAACCAAGGATATTGGGCCAATCCGGCCGCAAGAAATCATCCCGGATTCTCCTACGTCAACAATGAAGGAGCTTTGAACCCGCCACAACCACCGCCTCAACAAGCTCGACCACCACCACCCCAACAACAAAACTATCCACCGAGGGGGCCTACTCAACAAAATTTTCAACCGAAGCAACAAGTTCCACCATATAGGCCGCCCGGTTACAACCAAGGGTGGAGGAATCAAAATCAAAACCCTCCACAAGCTCAACAACGATCCGACTTCGAAGCTAGAGTGGAGGCGTTCATGGTCGAGCAAAATAAGGTAAACGCTACTTTGAAGGCGGGGCAAGACTCTCTTAATACCGTTGTGGCTCAAATATCGGAGCAATTGGCGTTGCTCAATCGGAACACTCAACGATTGCCGGCGCAACCCGAACCAAACCCACGGGGCAACACCGGCCACATCAATGCCGTAGTTGCCGTTACCACTAGAGGCGGAAAGGACACCACCCCCGCCATGATCCCTACCAAGGAGCCCGTGGAGGAAAGCTTGGAGCCAATTGAGCCGGTAGTTGAAGTTGAAAAGGAGAAGGAGCCACAAGACAAGGAGAAATCTAGAGCGGAACAATTGATTGAGGAAAGGCGCTTCATGCCACCGGTCCCATTTCCCCAAAGGCTTGCTAGAGCGAAAATGGAGAAAAGGCTAGCGAAGTTCCTCGAGTATCTAAGAGGAGTTAGCCTCAATATTCCCTTCCTCGACGCCATCGTGGAGATCCCCACATATGCTAAATTCTTGAAGGACTTGATTTCGGGGAGAAAGAGGAAGGAGAAGATCATGCTAGCCGAGGAGGGCTCTTGGTTTACCAAGAGAGAAAAGGAGCCGGCCAAATTTAAAGATCCGGGGAGTTTTCGGATTCCTTGCACCTTGGGCGGCGTCCCTCTTCAAAAGGCATTGGTTGATCTAGGGGCTAGTGTGAGCCTCATGCCTCTCTCCATGTTCTTAAGGCTAAACACCGGGACAAAGTTGAAACCCATCGACATGCGCATTCAATTAGCCGATGGACGGATAACAAGGCCGGTGGGGATCGCCGAAGACATACCGCTACAAGTCCCGGGTGGAATATGCTTACCATGTGACTTCGTGATCATGGACGTTAAGGAGGAGGGAGATACTTCATTGATACTTGGACGCCCGTTCCTCGCCACCGCCGGAGTAATTGTTGACGTGCGCGAAGGTACCCTAACTTTAAACGTCGGCAACATCGAGGTGGAGCTCCACATTCCTAAGGCTATGAAGCACATGCCTTACCACGAGGAACTTGACTACATGGACCTCCTTGATGAGGTGATAGAGGAGGCGATCCCCCACTCAATTGGCGCTCTTTTTGATGAAGATTTAGAGGAAGGCCCGGAGT
This sequence comes from Scilla litardierei, assembly GCA_030789695.1. NCBI lineage: Eukaryota > Viridiplantae > Streptophyta > Magnoliopsida > Asparagales > Asparagaceae > Scilla > Scilla litardierei. The sequence goes on from CM061142.1 coordinate 761,398,771, forward strand.
TAGGCCAAGATGAGAAGATAGACGATTCCCCCAACTTCTCCGCTGAAGATGATGAAGGCGACGCTGATGTCGCAAGGATTCGAGAGCTCTGCAAGCTCTCGAAATTGGAGTCTCCAAAGAAAGCTCCTCCGCCACGGAGATCGGCGTCACCGGTAAAGCCGTTGACCGGAGCGAATGCTAGCTTGGGGGAGCCTCCCCCTAACACTATTCGAGATGGGAGACCACCGAGGGAGAACACGCCGCCACGTCCAAACCCAAGCGCGCTCCCCGGAAAGTTTGATGGGTGCATCTCATATGCACCAAACATCCCGCATTGATTGAAAATTATAGGGGGTCGAGCTCACGACCTTAAACGAGCACTTGTCGGGAGGCAACCTGACGGTTTTTGCTTCATTTTTACTTTTTCTTTATTTTCGTTTTAGAAATTTTTAGTGTTTTGAGTCGTTCGCCCAAAATTTTTGCGATAACGGGTCCTATTTTTCTTGACAGGAGAGGAGATAGGTAGATCCATCATGAGGAGGATGAACGAGACGACGAGGAGCGTCCCAAGAAGGCGCTCGACGCTTAGGAGGAAGATGGAATCGACTGGAGGAAGAAAGACGGAGTTTAGAGCCCAAACGAAGACAAACAGCAGAACACAAGGCTCACTCGGCCGAGTATACTAGTCACTCGGTCGAGTACACAAGTTCGTCCGGCCGAGCCGCTCACGAACGAGGGAAGTCTGCTGTACCTAACTCTCTGTTTATTTTCCTGATTTCAATATAACTGCTACTCGGCCGAGTATATATTTTCACTCGGCCGAGTAAAACGGATACCCTCCTAGGGCGAGTCTTGCCGAGTATCTTGAGTCACTCGGCCGAATGGACTTACTCCACTCGGCCGAGGCTGGCAAAGCCACTCGGGCGAAGCGATTGCGGGGAGGAAATTTTCATTAATCCCACTCGGCCGAGTGACCTAGTCACTCGGCCGAGTCGTAACTTTTATTATATAAGGGCCGAGGGGGGCGCATTTTTCGAAATCGCAAAACCCCCAAACACCCGCGCCCCTTCAGCTCCCTCGCCCGATCCCCGCTTGCTCTCGCCCTCACTCGCCCGGTCGACCATCACCGCGCCGCCCGCCACCGCCGGCCGACCACCGCCGCGACTCGCCCGAGTCGCCGCCGGCGGCAGCCTCTCCGGTCACCTCCGGTATCACTCGTATCGCCTTTTTCTCCTCTTTTTATGTGTTTTACGAGGATCCATGTGTTAAACGCCCCCCTAACCCAAATCAATTCCTATATCTATCTATTATACCCCTAATACTCCATACATTTTGAATATTACCTGCTGATATCGCCGTTTCATGCGCAGGTTGCTTTTTGGAGCTTAGGGGAGCCCAGGGGAGCTTCTACGGGCTGATCTGGACTTCGCGGAGGCGCTGACTTCGCACGCTTCCACTGCTTAGCACTCGCGGCGTGTCGGGGTACACTCTTTCCATTACTTTTGCACACGCCACACTTTTCACGTTTTTCGGCGCGCGCTCGGGGCCGATATGCCACCCCGGACACGGCCTCGGTCGAAGAGAGCTTCCGCCAAGCGGAAGCGGTCGGATGATGCCGGCCCCTCCCACGAGTTGGAGGACTCTCCTCCACCGTCCCCCACACACCCCGCACACCCAGCACAGCCTGCAGGCCCCGCACACCCCGCACAGCCTGCAGTGCACCCACAGCCCGCACAGCCTCTCCCTGCCACTGCACAGCCACCACCTCCGGCTCCACTGGTCGGGCCGCTCGGGATTACGTTCCGAGACGACGCACACCACGCCGTCTTCGACCGTATCTCCCAGCGCTCGATCGTACCCTCCAGGTTTGCACACCTCGCTGACCTAGGACGCCTGGGGGTACTAGAGGGGATGCTCACGTTGTACGACAACGTGGGCTGGCGAGATTTTCTGCAGGTGTCGGCGGATACGTTTACCCGCCCGACACTTGAGGTTCTGAGTTCGATCGCCCGGACCGACGAGGGATGCTCGTTTCGGTTCATGGATCGAGAGTGCCAGGTCACTCTCGATATGATGAGAGCATTTTTCTCGTGGCCCGCTGTCCCCGGTGCCGATCGCGGTTACGGCCCCACCCATATCCCCCCACCTTCCTTTGACGCCGGTGCCTTCTGGGCCCGGATTACGGGTCTCCACGCTGCCTTTGACCCTAGTAGGGCCAAGGCCTCGGCCATTGTCCATCCCTGCCTCCGCATTGCTCAGCGCCTTATGGCGACGACCTTTTTGGCCAGATATGAGCCGGGCACGATGTCTACGCCAGAGCTCTACATGCTCTACGCGATGACACGTCCCAGAGCTCTATCTAGGGATGGCGATGAGCTTGTCCCCGCCGTCGTGATCGATATCGCGGCTTGGTTTTTGGACCGCATCATCGTATCGGTGGGCGCTCGCTCACCGATATGCTGCGGCGGCCTGATCACTTTGCTTGCTCTTATGACTGGCGAGGACTTCCCCGATGACTTGCGACGCGTCCCGGGCCCCACTTCTCTGTCTATAGATGTTATGGCCCGGATGAAGATGCTTCGTCCGCACGGTGAGCGTCACTGGGTCTGGTTGCACGGCCCTTTTGGTGCAGATTACATGATTCTCCCGAGCCCTGCTCGGAATCTGATTGCACCGGCCCACGTTGACTGGCTCCCTGCGATGGATGTTCTCATCCCTGCTGCTTACGTGCTCGAGGCCGAGGAGGCTGAGCAGGCCCACGCTGCCCCTGTAGACCCTGTTGCACACCCTGCCGACCCTGCTGCCGAGCCTGTTGACCCAGTGGCCCCTCAGCCCATACCTGATGTTTCCGCTGCTCCTGACACTTCTGTCCCCACTTCTGTCAGTGTCACGAGCACCTCAGCTGAGCCCACTTCCACCACCACTTCCGAGGCTGTCACCACCACTCCCACCACCACCACTGGCCCTCTGTCCGTCGAGCCACTTTGCTCCGCACTCCCCGAGCGCCCGTCGACCTTTGTAGAGAGTGGAGAGCCCTCGTTTGCCGCGGTCGTGGAGACCATGGCTAGCATGATCTCTGCTGGGGTAGCGCCTTTTGGTCCACACACTTCCACCCCAGCGGTAGTCACCTCTGTCTCCACCCCTGCTGTATTTTCCGAGAGCGTCGTGGCGTCTGTCCACACTTCTGTGCCACTGACCTCTCCGGCCACCTCGCTGCCATTTTTGCACTCTTCTTTCGCTGCTACTGCCTCCACTTCCCACCAGCCGGTGCCCCGGTCTCACACTGAGGCCAGGCCCACATTCGCAGGCGCAGCACCTTTTGTTCCCTTCCCCGCTGAGCCAGTCACCTACGCGACCCGAGTTCGCCAGCCACGCCCTGCACAGCCATGCTCGGTGCGTCCCTCGGCACCACCTCCCCCTGACACTGTACTTCAGAGCATTCGTGCTCTAGAGGGGGCGGTGAGTGGCCTCCGAGGCGACCTTAGGACTCTGTCCGCCACCGTCTCTGCGATGGCTGGCCGCTTCGAGCTGATCCCCCAGATCCATTACTGCCTCACCCAGGTTCTGGAGCGTCTCCCGCGCGTACCCCCACCCACCCAGCAGGTTCCCGCCCACACTTCCACACACACCCGACCTGCTGCCACTCCCACACCCACCCCCGCTCAGTAGCCTGTCCAGCCAGCACCACCCACACGACCTCCGCCTCAGGACGGAGACGGTGCAGCACCACCTTCCTAGGCACCCTTGATGCCATCGATTCCTTTTGCCGTTGTGCTGCCCGTTTCTGCTGGGTCCTGTTGCGCTTTTTGTCCACCCCCCCTCCCCTCACTTATTTTGGGATTCTCTTTTTGATCATATCTTTATATATCTTTTTTGGGAGAGAGGGAGAGTTTTTGGTGCCACTTATATATCTGTATCACTCCTATCTGTGCATGCATCATGTCCGCATCATATTTTCATATCTTTATTTTTCATTTTTATCTTCATTTTTCATGCATGCATCCTCACCTGCCCCTCACATTTCTTGTCTCTCGGTGCGCCACACCTTGCACATTGAGGACACTGTGCCATTTAGCTTGGGGGAGTGAGTTCTCACGTTCTTTTTGCGATTTGCCACCTTTATTTTTAGTTTTTCACACCGTTTTTCACTTTTGCACTCATTTTCATTATTTTTCTTTTATTTTACCATGCATCACGTTTTTCTTATTTTCTCTGTGTGCCGCATTGTAAATAGTTTCTATTTTCCCTTTATCTTTATTTCTTTTTCATCTCATGCTAGAGATGACTTTTCTGTGATGATGATGACGTTGGATTTAGCTTACTCTATATACATGCTATACTTGTCATGTCTTAGACTTTATTTCTGATATCATATGCTATGACTTGCCTTGCATTTAGAGATAGTAACCCACACTTTTTCCACATGAAAATGGATGAAATTTTATTATTAGCTGAGTCTGAATATTCATATGTATGCTATCACAGAAAACACACCAAGATTCACGCATTGAATGCTTATATCTGGAGTACTGATTTCTTTTTCCTATATCACTTCTATATGCATGAATTGTACACTTCACTTCAGGATGATTGAATGATGTTAGCTATGATAAATCTGGATTAGTTAGCTTTTTTGTGATCGAAACTGAGTAGATTAGATTACCCTGCTGAAGTTGTCGTGCATGTCTTATAGAGTGAACTGAGAGTTATATCTATTTCTTTCTCCACAAATCTTGAACATCATTTCTCTACTTTTATAATCATTGGTGAATCTCCCCTTAGTGATTCTATTATATTGCATTTCCCCCGCTATTAATTCCTAGCTCCAAATCTCTTATTCTCTAAAAAAAGAGAATAAAAGAGAGAAGAATATTCTTGTATATCATTATCTCTCTTTGAGTTGGGATCATTGTGTACATATGCTGTGAAAAAAACAAGAAAAAAAAAGGAAAAAAAAGGGAGGAAAAATCCTCAATAAAAATCCCATCTCACTTTCTTCCTTTCTTCTTTCTTCTTATTACATTTGGAGCTATATAAAAATGGGGATGTGAATATTTTTTTATGCCATCACGCTTATAGATAAGCTTGGGGGAGGGGATCCATTGATGTGTGAGAGAGTGACTACTTGACATTGCACGACAACCTAGGCTAAGTAATATTCTATACTCGGTGAGATTATTTCCAGCTTTACGAAATCCAGAAATCTAAGCCTAGCGTTCATTTCATGAAATCCATACTTTTCTATTCTCTCTATTCTATAGTGTGATACTCTTATACTCCAGATAGAAAGCGTTCAATTGAAAAGTGTGTGATCTGTGATTTGTATACCGCTTTAAATGATTCAGACGATGTTACTTTTAGAATTATTCCGTTTTTCATGATTATATCATTGTTCGTGGGTTTTCTATTTCTATTTGCACTATTATACTATGATATCAAAATAAAATCCTTTGACATGAGTTTTTCATTCGGTGCATGCTATATGAGTAAGTGAAACCCCCGTCCTGAGAAAATGATCTAGCAGCCTACCTCTTCGCTTCTTTCTCTCTTCTTTATTTTCATTTCGTTTTCCATTCTTCTCCGTTTTTCATTTTTCATTTTTTCGTTTTTCGCCGTTTTCGTTTTCCGAATCCACCGGGTTCGCCTTTTACTTATCTTCCTCGAGGACGAGTAAGAGGCAAGCTTGGGGGATTTTGATCACTCCTTATTTTACACCCTTTTTCCGCATATTTGCATGCCATTTAGATCGCCCAAATCATGTTTTTCACGATATATCGACGATATTGCGATGCTTTTCACGATTTGTTGTTTTTGTCGCATTTCAGGCGATTTGGCGCGATTTGGAGTGATCTCGAGATGCGCTTACTCTAGACGGTCACCAACGACCTCCCCAAGGGGTATTTTGCTGTTGGAGAGGAGCGGAAGAAGAACGGACGTCGCAGGAGCGACGAGGAGGCCAAAATAAGCAGATTGGGCATTTTTTGTGTCCCACTCGGCCGAGTGGAGGAGCCACTCGGCCGACCAGCGAGACACTGCTCGGCCGACCTGAACAGACACGATTTACATGTGCACTCGGCCGAGCACCGAAGACCACATCGGCCGAGTGACGACATCACGTCCGCCCGAGTGGCGCCCAGACGAAGCCCTTCCAAAACATCCAAGTTTCTGTTTTTCGGCTGCCTGAACTTCAGAAGACCCACTCGGCCGAGTGGTTAATCCCGTCCGCCCGAGTACTATGAAGTCATCGGCCGAGTGACGACAACTCACTCGGCCGAGCCGCCCCCGAAGTAGAGACCCCTGAAGGCCCCGACTTACTGGAAAATTACAGGGTTTCTCACTCGGCCGAGCGACTTTTGTCACTCGGCCGAGTGCGATGCGCTGCCTGTAGCGAAAACTGCGGAAAACAGGCTGTGCAGGGGTATTTTGGTCACGATTTTTGGACGATTTTGAGGGCTATTTAAACCCTGTTTTTACCCTAGTTTTAAGAGCCTCTCTCTTAGATTTTTGCAGCTTTTTAGATTAGTTTTTAGCTTTATTCTTGTGATTGGAAAGGAGACAAAGATTGGAATTTTGTTGGATTCAATTGAAGAACTCCATTGGTTTGCATCTCTTTTCCTTAAAAATTCTATTTTTATTGCTTATCTCAATATTGTGATGAATTCTATTGCTTATTTCAACGATTATTTTTGTGATCTCGCTATGATTTGTGAGTAGTCTCCACGTCTTGGGGCGTGGGGATGAACCCCTACAAGCCCACTTTCATTTTTGTGATGAATTGGTAGAAATTGTGCTAGAATTGTTATTAGGGATTAGATTGGGATCAATTTACTACGGATGGCTAGGTATTCATATCAATCGGGATTTGCAAGAGATTGGATCCCAATTTGATAGGAAACCCTAGAAATCCGAATTGGGTTGGAGTCGGATTTTCGAAGTATCGGTTTGCAAGAGATTGGACCGATACTAGGATTTCCGGTTGCAATTCCATGCTGATACCCGTTTGCAAGAGATTGGACGGGTAGGAACTATCCCAATCTAGGTCGTGGACCGAGTTTGCAAGAGATTGGGCTCGGTGCGCGATTGGACGATGATGTTGATCCTAATGCTAGCTTTCCTAGGCTAGGGTTTGCAAGAGATTGGACCCAAACCTAGGATAGCTATAGACCGGCAACAGCGCGAGAGCGTGAGCTTGGTTCTACATTCAGTTGCAACTAGTTCATCCAAATTCTCATTCAAGCAATTTTGATACCGATAAACCGCATTTATGAAATACGGTGAGTAGCGGGGATTCCCCATTCCCTAGACGTTCTTTATTTGATTTGATATTTCCGCATTTTTGTCTGACGATTGTGACAGGATCGCCAAAGGCAAATTTCTCTCTTAAATAGCCAGGTTGATTGGAACAAGCACAGTCATTCGTCCTCCCTGTGTTCGATATCCCGCTCGCTGCTACACCGTGCACTTGCGGTAAAACTACAACCGTTCTTTGGGTGTATACTCGGAGCGATCACTCCCCCCACAACCGAACACCTCCGGGGAAAGCTTATGGAGCTTTGCCACCCAAACCGGAGCGCCATATGCCGGGTAGGCGACGGCCCAATACCCGTCCGACTATAGAGGCTGCAGGGAGGCGACGGCCCGATACCCGCCCTCTCAGAGACTCCGGGGCAGGACCAATCCTCGCCACCCAAACTGGAGAGGGGCACGGGCTGAGCTATGCGCTCGCTCCCCCCACCAACGAAGACCTCCGGGGCAAGATTACAGAGCTTTACCACCCAAACCGGAGTGCCATATGCGGGGTAGGCGACGGCCCAATACCCGTCCGACTATAGAGGCTGCGGGGAGGCGACGACCCAATACCCGCCCTCTCAAAGACTCCGGGGCAGGACCAATCCTCGCCACCCAAACCGGAGAGGGGCACGGGCCGAGCTACGCGCTCGCTCCCCCCACCAACGAAGACCTCCGGGGCAAGCTTACGGAGCATTGCCACCCTAACCAGAGTGCCATATGCGGGGTAGGCGACGGCCCAATACCCGTCCGACTATAGAAGCTGCGGGGAGGCGACGACCCGATACCTGCCCTCTCAAAGACTCCGGGGCAGGACCAATCCTCGCCACCCAAACCGGAGAGGGGCACGGGCCGAGCTACGCGCTCGCTCCCCCCACTAACGAAGACCTCCGGGGCAAGCTTACGGAGCTTTGCCACCCAAACCGGAGCGCCATATGCGTGGGAGGCGACTGCCCAATACCCGTCCGACTATAGAGGCTGCGGGGAGGCGACGGCCCGATACCCGCCCTCTCAGAGACTCCGGGACAGGACCGATCCTCGCCACCCAAACCGGAGAGGGGCACGGGCCGAGCTACGTGCTCGCTCCCCCCACCAACGAAGACCTCCGGGGCAAGCTTACGGAGCTTTGCCACCGAAACCGGAGCGCCATATGCGGGGTAGGCGATGGCCCAATAACCGTCCGACTATAGAGGCTGCGGGGAGGCGACGGCCCAATACCCGCCCTATCAAAGATTCCGGGGCAGGACCAATCCTCGCCACCCAAAACCGGAGAGGGGCACGGTCGAGCTACGCGCTCGGTCCCCCAACCAACGAAGACCTCCGGGGTAAGCATACGGAGCTTTGCCACCCCAAACCGGAGTGCCATATGCGGGGTAGACGACGGGCCTAATACCCGTCCGACTATAGAGGCTACGGGGAGGCGACGGCCCAATACCCGCCCTCTCAAAGGACTCCGGGGCAGGACCAATCCTCACCCACCCAAACCGAAGAGGGGCACGGGCCGAGCTACGCGCTCGCTCTCCCCACCAACGAAGACCTCCGGGGCAAGTTTATGGAGCTTTACCACCTAAACCGGAGCGCCATATGCGGGGTAGGCGACGGCCCAATACCCGTTCAACTTTAGAGGCTGTGGGGAGGCGACCGGGCCCGATACATGCCCTCTCATAGACTCCGGGGCAGGACCAATCCTCGCCACCCAAACCGGAGAGGGGCACGGGCCGAGCTACGCGCTCGCTCCCCCCACCAACAAAGACCTCCGGGGCAAGCTTACGAAGCTTTGCCCACCCAAACCGGAGCGCCAAATGCGGGGTAGGCGACGGCCCAATACCCGTCCGACTATAGAGGCTGCGGGGAGGCGACGGCCCAATACCCGCCCTCTCAAAGACTCCGGGGCAGGACCAATCCTCGCCACCCAAACCGAGAGGGGCACGGGCCGAGCTACGCACTCGCTCCCCCCACCAACAAAGACCTCTGGGGCAAGCTTACAGAGCTTTGCCACCCCAAACCGGAGCGCCATATGCGGGGTAGGCGACGACCTAATACCCCGTCCGACTATAGAGGCTACAGGGAGGCGACGGCCCGATACCCGCCCTCTCAAAGACTCCGGGGCAGGACCAATCCTCGCCACCCAAACCGGAGAGGGGCACGGGCCGAGCTACGCGCTCGCTCCCCCCACCAACGAAGACCTCCGGGGCAAGCTTACGGAGCTTTACCACCCAAAACCGGAGCGCCATATGCGTGGGAGGCGACGGCCCAATACCCGTCCGACTATAGAGGCTGCGGGGAGGCGACGGCCCGATACCCGCCCTCTCAGAGACTCCGGGACAGGACCGATCCTCGCCACCCAAACCGGAGAGGGGCACGGGCCGAGCTACGCGCTCGCTCCCCCCACCAACGAAGACCTCCGGGGCAAGCTTACGGAGCTTTGCCACCCGAAACCGGAGCGCCATATGCGGGGTAGGCGATGGCCCAATAACCGTCCGACTATAGAGGCTGCGGGGAGGCGACGGCCCAATACCCGCCCTATCAAAGATTCCGGGGCAGGACCAATCCTCGCCACCCAAACCGGAGAGGGGCACGGGTCAAGCTACGCGCTCGCTCCCCCAACCAACGAAGACCTCCGGGGTAAGCTTACGGAGATTTGCCACCCAAACTGGAGTGCCATATGCTGGGTAGACGACGGCCCAATACCCGTCCGACTATAGAGGCTGCGGGGAGGCGACAGCCCAATACCCCTCTCAAAGACTCCGGGGCAGGACCAATTCCTCGCCACCCAAACCGAAGAGGGGCACGGGCCGAGCTACGCGCTTCGCTCACCCCCACCAACGAAGACCTCCTGGGCAAGTTTATGGAGTTTTACCACCTAAACCGGAGCGCCATATGCGGGGTAGGCGACGGCCCAATACCCGTCCAACTATAGAGGCTGTGGGGAGGCGACGGCCCGATACATGCCCTCTCAGAGACTCCAGGGCAGGACCAATCCTCGCCACCCCAAACCGGAGAGGGGCACGGGCCGAGCTACGCGCTCACTCCCCCCACCAACAAAGACCTCTGGGGCAAGCTTACGAAGCTTTGCCACCCAAACCGGAGCGCCAAATGCGTGGTAGGCGACGGCCCCAATACCCGTCCGACTATAGAGGCTGCGGGGGGGCGACGGCCCAATACCCGCCCTCTCAAAGTCTCCAGGGCAGGACCAATCCTCGCCACCCAAACCGGAGAGGGGCACGGGCCGAGCTACGCGCTCGCTCCCCCCACCAACAAAGACCTCTGGGGCAAGCTTACGGAGCTTTGCCACCCAAACCGGAGTGCCATATGCGGGGTAGGCGACGACCTAATACCCGTCCGACTATAGAGGCTGCAGGGAGGCGACGACCCGATACCCGCCCTCTCAAAGACTCCGGGGCAGGACCAATCCTCGCCACCCAAAACCGGATAGGGGCATGGGCCGAGCTACGCTCTCGCTCGCTCCCCCCACCAACGAAGACCTTCCGGGCAAGCTTACGGAGCTTTGCCACCCCAAACCGGAGCGCCATATGCGGGGTAGGCGATGGCCCAATAACCGTCCGACTATAGAGGCTGCGGGGAGGCGACGGCCCAATACCCGCCCTATCAAAGATTCCGGGGCAGGACCAATCCTCGCCACCCAAACCGGAGAGGGGCACGGGTCGAGCTACGCGCTCGGTCCCCCAACCAACGAAGACCTCCGGGGTAAGCATACGGAGCTTTGCCACCCAAACCGGAGTGCCATATGCGGGGTAGACGACGGCCTAATACCCGTCCGACTATAGAGGCTACGGGGAGGCGACGGCCCAATACCCGCCCTCTCAAAGACTCCGGGGCAGGACCAATCCTCACCACCCAAACCGAAGAGGGGCACGGGCCGAGCTACGCGCTCGCTCTCCCCACCAACGAAGACCTCCGGGGCAAGTTTATGGAGCTTTACCACCTAAACCGGAGCGCCATATGCGGGGTAGGCGACGGCCCAATACCCGTTCAACTTTAGAGGCTGTGGGGAGGCGACGGCCCGATACATGCCCTCTCATAGACTCCGGGGCAGGACCAATCCTCGCCACCCAAACCGGAGAGGGGCACGGGCCGAGCTACGCGCTCGCTCCCCCCACCAACAAAGACCTCCGGGGCAAGCTTACGAAGCTTTGCCACCCAAACCGGAGCGCCAAATGCGGGGTAGGCGACGGCCCAATACCCGTCCGACTATAGAGGCTGCGGGGAGGCGACGGCCCAATACCCGCCCTCTCAAAGACTCCGGGGCAGGACCAATCCTCGCCACCCAAACCGGAGAGGGGCACGGGCCGAGCTACGCACTCGCTCCCCCCACCAACAAAGACCTCTGGGGCAAGCTTACAGAGCTTTGCCACCCAAACCGGAGCGCCATATGCGGGGTAGGCGACGACCTAATACCCGTCCGACTATAGAGGCTACAGGGAGGCGACGGCCCGATACCCGCCCTCTCAAAGACTCCGGGGCAGGACCAATCCTCGCCACCCAAACCGGAGAGGGGCACGGGCCGAGCTACGCGCTCGCTCCCCCCACCAACGAAGACCTCCGGGGCAAGCTTACGGAGCTTTACCACCCAAACCGGAGCGCCATATGCGTGGGAGGCGACGGCCCAATACCCGTCCGACTATAGAGGCTGCGGGGAGGCGACGGCCCGATACCCGCCCTCTCAGAGACTCCGGGACAGGACCGATCCTCGCCACCCAAACCGGAGAGGGGCACGGGCCGAGCTACGCGCTCGCTCCCCCCACCAACGAAGACCTCCGGGGCAAGCTTACGGAGCTTTGCCACCGAAACCGGAGCGCCATATGCGGGGTAGGCGATGGCCCAATAACCGTCCGACTATAGAGGCTGCGGGGAGGCGACGGCCCAATACCCGCCCTATCAAAGATTCCGGGGCAGGACCAATCCTCGCCACCCAAACCGGAGAGGGGCACGGGTCAAGCTACGCGCTCGCTCCCCCAACCAACGAAGACCTCCGGGGTAAGCTTACGGAGATTTGCCACCCAAACTGGAGTGCCATATGCTGGGTAGACGACGGCCCAATACCCGTCCGACTATAGAGGCTGCGGGGAGGCGACAGCCCAATACCCCTCTCAAAGACTCCGGGGCAGGACCAATCCTCGCCACCCAAACCGAAGAGGGGCACGGGCCGAGCTACGCGCTCGCTCACCCCCACCAACGAAGACCTCCTGGGCAAGTTTATGGAGTTTTACCACCTAAACCGGAGCGCCATATGCGGGGTAGGCGACGGCCCAATACCCGTCCAACTATAGAGGCTGTGGGGAGGCGACGGCCCGATACATGCCCTCTCAGAGACTCCAGGGCAGGACCAATCCTCGCCACCCAAACCGGAGAGGGGGCACGGGCCGAGCTACGCGCTCACTCCCCCCACCAACAAAGACCTCTGGGGCAAGCTTACGAAGCTTTGCCACCCAAACCGGAGCGCCAAATGCGGGGTAGGCGACGGCCCAATACCCGTCCGACTATAGAGGCTGCGGGGGGGCGACGGCCCAATACCCGCCCTCTCAAAGTCTCCAGGGCAGGACCAATCCTCGCCACCCAAACCGGAGAGGGGCACGGGCCGAGCTACGCGCTCGCTCCCCCCACCAACAAAGACCTCTGGGGCAAGCTTACGGAGCTTTGCCACCCAAACCGGAGTGCCATATGCGGGGTAGGCGACGACCTAATACCCGTCCGACTATAGAGGCTGCAGGGAGGCGACGACCCGATACCCGCCCTCTCAAAGACTCCGGGGCAGGACCAATCCTCGCCACCCAAACCGGATAGGGGCATGGGCCGAGCTACGCTCTCGCTCCCCCCCACCAACGAAGACCTCCGGGGCAAGCTTACGGAGCTTTGCCACCCAAACCGGAGCGCCATATGCGTGGGAGGCGACGGCCCAATACCCGTCCGACTATAGAGGCTGCGGGGAGGCGACGGCCCGATGCCCACCCTCTCAGAGATCAAAGATTCCGGGGCAGGACCAATCCTCGCCACCCAAACCGGAGAGGGGCACGGGTCGAGCTACGCGCTCGGTCCCCCAACCAACGAAGACCTCCGGGGTAAGCTTACGGAGCTTTGCCACCCAAACCGGAGTGCCATATGCGGGGTAGACGACGGCCCAATACCCGTCCGACTATAGAGGCTACGGGGAGGCGACGGCCCAATACCCGCCCTCTCAAAGACTCCGGGGCAGGACCAATCCTCACCACCCAAACCGAAGAGGGGCACGGGCCGAGCTACGCGCTCGCTCCCCCCACCAACGAAGACCTCCGGGGCAAGTTTATGGAGCTTTACCACCTAAACCGGAGCGCCATATGCGGGGTAGGCGACGGCCCAATACCCGTTCGACTATAGAGGCTGTGGGGAGGCGACGGCCCGATACATGCCCTCTCATAGACTCCGGGGCAGGACCAATCCTCGCCACCCAAACCGGAGAGGGGCACGGGCCGAGCTACGCGCTCGCTCCCCCCACCAACAAAGACCTCCGGGGCAAGCTTACGAAGCTTTGCCACCCAAACCGGAGCGCCAAATGCGGGGTAGGCGACGGCCCAATACCCGTCCGACTATAGAGGCTGCGGGGAGGCGACGGCCCAATACCCGCCCTCTCAAAGACTCCGGGGCAGGACCAATCCTCGCCACCCAAACCGGAGAGGGGCACGGGCCGAGCTACGCACTCGCTCCCCCCACCAACAAAGACCTCTGGGGCAAGCTTACAGAGCTTTGCCACCCAAACCGGAGCGCCATATGCGGGGTAGGCGACGACCTAATACCCGTCCGACTATAGAGGCTACAGGGAGGCGACGGCCCGATACCCGCCCTCTCAAAGACTCCGGGGCAGGACCAATCCTCGCCACCCAAACCGGAGAGGGGCACGGGCCGAGCTACGCGCTCGCTCCCCCCACCAACGAAGACCTCCGGGGCAAGCTTACGGAGCTTTGCCACCCAAACCGGAGCGCCATATGCGTGGGAGGCGACGGCCCAATACCCGTCCGACTATAGAGGCTGCGGGGAGGCGACGGCCCGATACCCGCCCTCTCAGAGACTCCGGGACAGGACCGATCCTCGCCACCCAAACCGGAGAGGGGCACGGGCCGAGCTACGCGCTCGCTCCCCCCACCAACGAAGACCTCCGGGGCAAGCTTACGGAGCTTTGCCACCGAAACCGGAGCGCCATATGCGGGGTAGGCGATGGCCCAATAACCGTCCGACTATAGAGGCTGCGGGGAGGCGACGGCCCAATACCCGCCCTATCAAAGATTCCGGGGCAGGACCAATCCTCGCCACCCAAACCGGAGAGGGGCACGGGTCAAGCTACGCGCTCGCTCCCCCAACCAACGAAGACCTCCGGGGTAAGCTTACGGAGATTTGCCACCCAAACTGGAGTGCCATATGCTGGGTAGACGACGGCCCAATACCCGTCCGACTATAGAGGCTGCGGGGAGGCGACAGCCCAATACCCCTCTCAAAGACTCCGGGGCAGGACCAATCCTCGCCACCCAAACCGAAGAGGGGCACGGGCCGAGCTACGCGCTCGCTCCCCCCCACCAACGAAGACCTCCTGGGCAAGTTTATGGAGTTTTACCACCTAAACCGGAGCGCCATATGCGGGGTAGGCGACGGCCCAATACCCGTCCAACTATAGAGGCTGTGGGGAGGCGACGGCCCGATACATGCCCTCTCAGAGACTCCAGGGCAGGACCAATCCTCGCCACCCAAACCGGAGAGGGGCACGGGCCGAGCTACGCGCTCACTCCCCCCACCAACAAAGACCTCTGGGGCAAGCTTACGAAGCTTTGCCACCCAAACCGGAGCGCCAAATGCGGGGTAGGCGACGGCCCAATACCCGTCCGACTATAGAGGCTGCGGGGGGGCGACGGCCCAATACCCGCCCTCTCAAAGTCTCCAGGGCAGGACCAATCCTCGCCACCCAAACCGGAGAGGGGCACGGGCCGAGCTACGCGCTCGCTCCCCCCACCAACAAAGACCTCTGGGGCAAGCTTACGGAGCTTTGCCACCCAAACCGGAGTGCCATATGCGGGGTAGGCGACGACCTAATACCCGTCCGACTATAGAGGCTGCAGGGAGGCGACCCCGATACCCGCCCTCTCAAAGACTCCGGGGCAGGACCAATCCTCGCCACCCAAACCGGATAGGGGCATGGGCCGAGCTACGCTCTCGCTCCCCCCCACCAACGAAGACCTCCGGGGCAAGCTTACGGAGCTTTGCCACCCAAAACCGGAGGGCGCCATATGCGTGGGAGGCGACGGCCCAATACCCGTCCGACTATAGAGGCTGCGGGGAGGCGACGGCCCGATGCCCACCCTCTCAGAGACTCCGGGACAGGACCGATCCTCGCCACCCCAAACCGGAGAGGGGCACGGGCCGAGCTACGCGCTCGCTCCCCCCCACCAACGAAGACCTCCGGGGCAAGCTTACAGAGCTTTGCCACCGAAACCGGGAGCGCCATATGCGGGGTAGGCGATGGCCCAATAACCGTTCGACTATAGAGGCTGCGGGGAGGCGACGGCCCAATACCCACCCTATCAAAGATTCCGGGGCAGGACCAATCCTCGCCACCCAAACCGGAGAGGGGGCACGGGTCGAGCTACGCGCTCGCTCCCCCAACCAACGAAGACCTCCGGGGTAAGCTTACGGAGCTTTGCCACCCAAACCGGAGTGCCATATGCGGGGGTAGACGACGGCCCAATACCCGTCCGACTATAGAGGCTACGGGGAGGCGACGGCCCAATACCCGCCCTCTCAAAGACTCCGGGGGCAGGACCAATCCTCACCACCCAAACCGAAGAGGGGCACGGGCCGAGCTACGCGCTCGCTCCCCCCACCAACGAAGACCTCCGGGGCAAGTTTATGGAGCTTTACCACCTAAACCGGAGCGCCATATGCGGGGTAGGCGACGGCCCAATACCCGTTCGACTATAGAGGCTGTGGGGAGGCGACGGCCCGATACATGCCCTCTCATAGACTCCGGGGCAGGACCAATCCTCGCCACCCAAACCGGAGAGGGGCACGGGCCGAGCTACGCGCTCGCTCCCCCCACCAACAAAGACCTCCGGGGCAAGCTTACGAAGCTTTGCCACCCAAACCGGAGCGCCAAATGCGGGGTAGGCGACGGCCCAATACCCGTCCGACTATAGAGGCTGCGGGGAGGCGACGGCCCAATACCCGCCCTCTCAAAGACTCCGGGGGCAGGACCAATCCTCGCCACCCAAACCGGAGAGGGGCACGGGCCGAGCTACGCACTCGCTCCCCCCACCAACAAAGACCTCTGGGGCAAGCTTACAGAGCTTTGCCACCCAAACCGGGAGCGCCATATGCGGGGGTAGGCGACGACCTAATACCCGTCCGACTATAGAGGCTACAGGGAGGCGACGGCCCGATACCCGCCCTCTCAAAGACTCCGGGGCAGGACCAATCCTCGCCACCCCAAACCGGAGAGGGGCACGGGCCGAGCTACGCGCTCGCTCCCCCCACCAACGAAGACCTCCGGGGGCAAGCTTACGGAGCTTTGCCACCCAAACCGGAGCGCCATATGCGTGGGAGGCGACGGCCCCAATACTCGTCCGACTATAGAGGCTGCGGGGAGGCGACGGCCCGATACCCGCCCTCTCAGAGACTCCGGGACAGGACCGATCCTCGCCACCCAAACCGGAGAGGGGGCACGGGCCGAGCTACGCGCTCGCTCCCCCCCACCAACGAAGACCTCCGGGGCAAGCTTACGGAGCTTTGCCACCGAAACCGGAGCGCCATATGCGGGGTAGGCGATGGCCCAATAACCGTCCGACTATAGAGGCTGCGGGGAGGCGACGGCCCAATACCCGCCCTATCAAAGATTCCGGGGCAGGACCAATCCTCGCCACCCAAACCGGAGAGGGGCACGGGTCAAGCTACGCGCTCGCTCCCCCAACCAACGAAGACCTCCGGGGTAAGCTTACGGAGATTTGCCACCCAAACTGGAGTGCCATATGCTGGGTAGACGACGGCCCAATACCCGTCCGACTATAGAGGCTGCGGGGAGGCGACAGCCCAATACCCCTCTCAAAGACTCCGGGGGCAGGACCAATCCTCGCCACCCAAACCGAAGAGGGGCACGGGCCGAGCTACGCGCTCGCTCCCCCCCACCAACGAAGACCTCCTGGGCAAGTTTATGGAGTTTTACCACCTAAACCGGAGAGCGCCATATGCGGGGTAGGCGACGGCCCAATACCCGTCCAACTATAGAGGCTGTGGGGAGGCGACGGCCCGATACATGCCCCTCTCAGAGACTCCAGGGCAGGACCAATCCTCGCCACCCAAACCGGAGAGGGGCACGGGCCGAGCTACGCGCTCACTCCCCCCACCAACAAAGACCTCTGGGGCAAGCTTACGAAGCTTTGCCACCCAAACCGGAGCGCCAAATGCGGGGTAGGCGACGGCCCAATACCCGTCCGACTATAGAGGCTGCGGGGGGGCGACGGCCCAATACCCGCCCTCTCAAAGTCTCCAGGGTAGGACCAATCCTCGCCACCCAAACCGGAGAGGGGCACGGGCCGAGCTACGCGCTCGCTCCCCCCACCAACAAAGACCTCTGGGGCAAGCTTACGGAGCTTTGCCACCCAAACCGGAGTGCCATATGCGGGGTAGGCGACGACCTAATACCCGTCCGACTATAGAGGCTGCAGGGAGGCGACGACCCGATACCCGCCCTCTCAAAGACTCCGGGGCAGGACCAATCCTCGCCACCCAAACCGGATAGGGGCATGGGCCGAGCTACGCTCTCGCTCCCCCCCACCAACGAAGACCTCCGGGGCAAGCTTACGGAGCTTTGCCACCCAAACCGGAGCGCCATATGCGTGGGAGGCGACGGCCCAATACCCGTCCGACTATAGAGGCTGCGGGGAGGCGACGGCCCGATGCCCACCCTCTCAGAGACTCCGGGACAGGACCGATCCTCGCCACCCAAACCGGAGAGGGGCACGGGCCGAGCTACGCGCTCGCTCCCCCCACCAACGAAGACCTCCGGGGCAAGCTTACAGAGCTTTGCCACCGAAACCGGAGCGCCATATGCGGGGTAGGCGATGGCCAATAACCGTTCGACTATAGAGGCTGCGGGGAGGCGACGGCCCAATACCCACCCTATCAAAGATTCCGGGGCAGGACCAATCCTCGCCACCCAAACCGGAGAGGGGCACGGGTCGAGCTACGCGCTCGCTCCCCCAACCAACGAAGACCTCCGGGGTAAGCTTACGGAGCTTTGCCACCCAAACCGGAGTGCCATATGCGGGGTAGACGACGGCCCAATACCCGTCCGACTATAGAGGCTACGGGGAGGCGACGGCCCAATACCCGCCCTCTCAAAGACTCCGGGGCAGGACCAATCCTCACCACCCAAACCGAAGAGGGGCACGGGCCGAGCTACGCGCTCGCTCCCCCCACCAACGAAGACCTCCGGGGCAAGTTTATGGAGCTTTACCACCTAAACCGGAGCGCCATATGCGGGGTAGGCGACGGCCCAATACCCGTTCGACTATAGAGGCTGTGGGGAGGCGACGGCCCGATACATGCCCTCTCATAGACTCCGGGGCAGGACCAATCCTCGCCACCCAAACCGGAGAGGGGCACGGGCCGAGCTACGCGCTCGCTCCCCCCACCAACAAAGACCTCCGGGGCAAGCTTACGAAGCTTTGCCACCCAAACCGGAGCGCCAAATGCGGGGTAGGCGACGGCCCAATACCCGTCCGACTATAGAGGCTGCGGGGAGGCGACGGCCCAATACCCGCCCTCTCAAAGACTCCGGGGCAGGACCAATCCTCGCCACCCAAACCGGAGAGGGGCACGGGCCGAGCTACGCACTCGCTCCCCCCACCAACAAAGACCTCTGGGGCAAGCTTACAGAGCTTTGCCACCCAAACCGGAGCGCCATATGCGGGGTAGGCGACGACCTAATACCCGTCCGACTATAGAGGCTACAGGGAGGCGACGGCCCGATACCCGCCCTCTCAAAGACTCCGGGGCAGGACCAATCCTCGCCACCCAAACCGGAGAGGGGCACGGGCCGAGCTACGCGCTCGCTCCCCCCACCAACGAAGACCTCCGGGGCAAGCTTACGGAGCTTTGCCACCCAAACCGGAGCGCCATATGCGTGGGAGGCGACGGCCCAATACTCGTCCGACTATAGAGGCTGCGGGGAGGCGACGGCCCGATACCCGCCCTCTCAGAGACTCCGGGACAGGACCGATCCTCGCCACCCAAACCGGAGAGGGGCACGGGCCGAGCTACGCGCTCGCTCCCCCCACCAACGAAGACCTCCGGGGCAAGCTTACGGAGCTTTGCCACCGAAACCGGAGCGCCATATGCGGGGTAGGCGATGGCCCAATAACCGTCCGACTATAGAGGCTGCGGGGAGGCGACGGCCCAATACCCGCCCTATCAAAGATTCCGGGGCAGGACCAATCCTCGCCACCCAAACCGGAGAGGGGCACGGGTCAAGCTACGCGCTCGCTCCCCCAACCAACGAAGACCTCCGGGGTAAGCTTACGGAGATTTGCCACCCAAACTGGAGTGCCATATGCTGGGTAGACGACGGCCCAATACCCGTCCGACTATAGAGGCTGCGGGGAGGCGACAGCCCAATACCCCTCTCAAAGACTCCGGGGCAGGACCAATCCTCGCCACCCAAACCGAAGAGGGCACGGGCCGAGCTACGCGCTCGCTCCCCCCCACCAACGAAGACCTCCTGGGCAAGTTTATGGAGTTTTACCACCTAAACCGGAGCGCCATATGCGGGGTAGGCGACGGCCCAATACCCGTCCAACTATAGAGGCTGTGGGGAGGCGACGGCCCGATACATGCCCTCTCAGAGACTCCAGGGCAGGACCAATCCTCGCCACCCAAACCGGAGAGGGGCACGGGCCGAGCTACGCGCTCACTCCCCCCACCAACAAAGACCTCTGGGGCAAGCTTACGAAGCTTTGCCACCCAAACCGGAGCGCCAAATGCGGGGTAGGCGACGGCCCAATACCCGTCCGACTATAGAGGCTGCGGGGGGGCGACGGCCCAATACCCGCCCTCTCAAAGACTCCGGGGCAGGACCAATCCTCGCCACCCAAACCGGAGAGGGGCATGGGCCGAGCTACGCTCTCGCTCCCCCCCACCAACGAAGACCTCCGGGGCAAGCTTACGGAGCTTTGCCACCCAAACCGGAGCGCCATATGCGTGGGAGGCGACGGCCCAATACCCGTCCGACTATAGAGGCTGCGGGGAGGCGACGGCCCGATGCCCACCCTCTCAGAGACTCCGGGACAGGACCGATCCTCGCCACCCAAACCGGAGAGGGGCACGGGCCGAGCTACGCGCTCGCTCCCCCCACCAACGAAGACCTCCGGGGCAAGCTTACAGAGCTTTGCCACCGAAACCGGAGCGCCATATGCGGGGTAGGCGATGGCCCAATAACCGTTCGACTATAGAGGCTGCGGGGAGGCGACGGCCCAATACCCACCCTATCAAAGATTCCGGGGCAGGACCAATCCTCGCCACCCAAACCGGAGAGGGGCACGGGTCGAGCTACGCGCTCGCTCCCCCAACCAACGAAGACCTCCGGGGTAAGCTTACGGAGCTTTGCCACCCAAATTGGAGTGCCATATGCGGGGTAGACGACGGCCCAATACCCGTCCGACTATAGAGGCTGCGGGGAGGCGACGGCCCAATACCCCTCTCAAAGACTCCGGGGCAGGACCAATCCTCGCCACCCAAACCGAAGATGGGCACGGGCCGAGCTACGTGCTCGCTCCCCCCCACCAACGAAGACCTCCGGGGCAAGTTTATGGAGTTTTACCACCTAAACCGGAGCGCCATATGCGGGGTAGGCGACGGCCCAATACCCGTCCAACTATAGAGGCTGTGGGGAGGCGACGGCCCGATACATGCCCTCTCAGAGACTCCGGGGCAGGACCAATCCTCGCCACCCAAACCGGAGAGGGGCACGGGCCGAGCTACGCGCTCACTCCCCCCACCAAAAAAGACCTTCGGGGCAAGCTTATGAAGCTTTGCCACCCAAACCGGAGCGCCAAATGCGGGGTAGGCGACGGCCCAATACCCGTCCGACTATAGAGGCTGCGGGGAGGCGACGGCCCAATACTCGCCCTCTCAAAGACTCCGGGGCAGGACCAATCCTCGCCACCCAAACCGGAGAGGGGCACGGGCTGAGCTACGCGCTCGCTCTCCCCACCAACAAAGACCTCCGGGGCAAACTTACGGAGCTTTGCCACCCAAACAGGAGCGCCATATGACGACCTAATACCCGTCCGACTATAGATGCTGCAGGGAGGCGACGGCCCGATACCCGCCCTCTCAAAGACTCTGGGACAGGACCAATCCTCGCCACCCAAACCGGAGAGGGGCACGGGCCGAGCTACGCGCTCGCTCCCCCCACCAACGAAGACCTCCGGGGCAAGCTTACGGAGCTTTGCCACCCAAACCGGAGCGCCATATGCGTGGGAGGCGACGGCCCAATACCCGTCCGACTATATAGGCTGCGGGGAGGCGACGTCTCGATACCCGCCCTCTCAGAGACTCCTGGGCAGGACCAATCCTCACCACCCAAATCGGAGAGTGGCACGGGCCGAGCTACGCGCTCATTCCCCCACCAACGAAGACCTCCGGGGCAAGCTTACGGAGCTTTGCCACCCAAACCAGAGTGCCATATGCGGGGTAGGTGACGGCCCAATACCCGTCCGACTATAGAGGCTACGGGGAGGCGACGGCCTAATACCCGCCCTCTCAAAGACTCCGGCGCAGGACCAATCCTCGCCACCCAAACCGGAGAGGGCCACGAGCCGAGCTACGTGCTCGCTTCCCCCCACCAACGAAGACCTCCGGGGCAAGCTTACGGAGCTTTGCCACCCAAACCGGAGTGCCATATGCGGGGTAGGCGACGGCCCACTACCTGTCCGACTATAGAGGCTACGGGGAGGCGACGGCCCAATACCCGCCCTCTCAAAGACTCCGGGGCAGGACCAGTCCTCGCCACCCAAATCGGAGAGGGGCACGGGCCGAGCTACGTGCTCGCTCCCCCCACCAACGAAGACCTCCGGGACAAGCTTACGGAGCTTCACCACCTAAACCGGAGCTCTATATGCGTTGTAGGCGACGGCCCGGTGCCCACCCGGCTATAAGGGTGGCAAGGGCCTAGCTACTGTCCTTCCCAAAGCGGGCCCGTGAATCTTCAACTCAAACATCAGGAAACGAATCAGGGCTCGCGGATTGATGCAACCCTCGCGCAGGTCCAAAAACTGATGAGCCGCACCAGACCCCAATAAAGCCGACGGCCGAAATGACCCATCAACCCCAAAAAGGCTCTCAAGGCTAGCGCCACTGGCAACAGCACACCCGCTGAAAACAGGGGTTGATGAGTCACATCGGTCGCCACCTGTCAGGAGCATGTTCCGAAGGGCACGATTCCAATAAGCTGGCTCCAGCTCATCACATTAAGGGCAGGGGAAGGACTAAAGAGCTACCATTATAAATACCCCCTCGGCCCCTTCAAAGGGAGAGGACGAAAGAGATAATTTGAGGAAAGGCCAATCCCTCAGCCACACTCTCTCCCAAGAAGGTGCGGAAAATACGAGGGACCCCAACTGTTCCGGCGGGCAGTCTCCCCCGACACGATGACCCCCGATAGGTTACTCCTCTTACACGAGGGGCACCCCGCCCGCAGCTCCCCGACTTCCCTTAGACAACTTAAGGCATGGAAACTGGAGCTCCAACGGCATACCCTGCCCCTCCACGGACGCCTCGCGGGCATAGGCGCGGCTGGCCGACAACCCGATGGACGGGGCAGACCTGCCAAATCACCCCATCGGGCACTCCAGCACCCGCCAAGTCGCATCAGCCTCAGCAGACTCGCCCCCCCCGCATCGAAGCACGCCGATAGGCTATTCCTCTTACATCGGGAGCGCCCCGCCTTCCACCCCTCGACTTCTCCTGGACCACTTACGCCAGGGAGAGGA
Source organism: Scilla litardierei (assembly GCA_030789695.1). Lineage (NCBI taxonomy): Eukaryota > Viridiplantae > Streptophyta > Magnoliopsida > Asparagales > Asparagaceae > Scilla > Scilla litardierei. The sequence continues at coordinate 761,422,062 of CM061142.1, forward strand.
GCGGACCGGTGGCGAACCACCCCTTCCCAGACCCATCCTACGGCGACTCCAACCGACAGGAAGGCTAAAGCCCCGCGGGATAGAGCAACCACCAAGGACTCCCTCTCCCCCTAATTTTGGAACGAGAGATAAAGCGGCCACAACCGCCCCCGACGCCGACACGTCGCTCCCCACCTCTCCGGGGCGTGGACCCTCTAAGTGACCTTGCATCCCCTCAGGGGCACGATGACGGAGAGGGACGCATCAAATGGAGCGAGGGCGTCCACCAAAGTCGAACGGCTCGACAGTTCACCTGTGGGCCGACCTACATACCATATCCTGTCCCTGCCATGTTCATTAAATTTTGATAAAAGGCTAATGAAAAGACTACTCCCAGTAGACCATTAGCAATAATTTAGGCGCACTCATGCACGTGAATAACCCCCGAAAAGGGGGGGAACGAGCTCCACGCCACGCGCACGACCCTAACAAGGGGAATAAACGGGGGGGGGGGGGGGGGGGGGGACAGTCTAACCGGCTGAGAACATTCTCAGGTGTACAACCCTAACAAGGGGAATAAACGTAGCTCGACTTACGCTGGGCCAGAGACAGCAATCCCAAAGCAAATCCAAGAAAGGGAATCTCCACACACTCAGAGTCCGAAAATTGCAAAAGTACGGGTATCAACCCCACAAAACTTTACTTTCTTTCTTTCTTAACACCTATACAAAACTACTCTGTTACATTCCCCGCACCGACGGTTCATCCGCCAGTCACGACATCCCCCCCGCCCTGCCGGTCTCCGCCTTGACGTCCCCGCCACCCTCGTCGATCACCCTCTCGCCGTCCCCCTCCTCCTTGTCACCGAAAGCTGCGAGTCCGTCGAGGTCGAGCTCAATTGGCGGGGACAGGCCTGCCACCCTCTCCTTTATCCGGACCAAGCAGGCCTCCCACCCCTCTGCTCGGCCTTCCTCGCGACCCTCTTCACAACCTGTCTCCATGCCCCGGGACATCGCATCCGCGAGGGCGGGGATGACGGTCATGTCCTGGTACGAGCGAAATTCCTCGACCTTCCGAGCCAACTCCTCCTCGACGGCCTTCGCACGACCCGTCAGATCCACCACACGCGCTTCCTCCCTCACAAGGGCCTCCTCCAGCTCCTTCGACCTATCTCTAGCCGCAGTCGCCTGCACCTTATGATCAGCCAGGACCGCCTTCAGGCGCTCTACCTCCACCTCATACTGGCTGCACCGGTCCCTCTCCTTCGCCATTCCCTCCCCAGCACTCTTACGAAAGGCGGCGAACTCGGCCGCCACTCTAGCTATGGCACCCTCGGCCTTATGTATGGCTGACACGTGCCTCATCGCTCCAAGCATCAAATTGATGGCCTGCACAACAAAAGAGAACCGATTTAGGGTGTTCAATAAAATCCACTGGCAAACATCACCCGGCTTACATAACCTACCTGGACGCCGTGCCACACCGCGGTTCCGCACAGACCCTCAGACTCCACCGTCTCCAGCGCCACCCTATCAATATTCTCCGCCAGCCTCGCCGCCACGCCACCATCCTCGAACGCGGACTCATCATCCCTCATCTTGAACGGCGCCCGATGAAGAGCCTCGTCAGGATAACCCTCGACTTCGGTCCTCTTAGCCTTGAAACGGACAAGCGAGGCCTCACAGCTGGGTTCAGCGGCCCTCTCCAGACCGAACAACGGACATCCGTAGGGCCAACTGTCCCAGCCGGCTGACTTGGCCGGGCCGCCCGACGTCTCGGCCCTCCCCTGCTGATCGGTAACGGCTACCCCCTCCACGTCAGCAGGTACCCGGAGGCTAGATGACCATGTCTCGGGGGCCTCCACCCCTCCCCCAGTCGACCCTTCGTCCCCGCCCTCCAGGTCGATGACGGGGGTTGTGATCCCCTCCCCGGACCCGCCCCCCTACTGACCGGTTTTCCCCCTCCCCGGTGCATCAGGGACAGACGAGCCCGCAGGCAGCTTCCTCCTCTTCATGGACGCCTACCCCATCGTCGAACTCCCCACCACGCCTTCCTCTCGCAACTCTTGGGGACTGTCCTCTTCGATGTTCGCCCCGCCTGCTCCGCAGCTCGTTTCATCATCTCCTCAAGGGACAAACTCATTGTGCGAACTGCCAAAGAAAGAAAGTTCAGGGTAAGCACTTCAGATGCACTAATACCAAAATCTATTGTACCTTCGGGCCAGATGTTCAACGCTATCATCTCAGCCCGGGCGAGCGTCTGGTAATCTCGGCCATCCCCCGGTATCGCCATTAGATACTGTGCCACCTGTTTCTCCTCGTCCCACAATTCAATCCCCTCCTTCGCCTCGGGATTTAGCTCCACCCAATCAGATCTCATCAGCACATCCTCCGGCACGCTGACAAACCCATACTGCTTGCGCCACCCCTTAATCTTCTCGGGCAACCCCCTAATGAGCGGATGGCTCCTCTTCGCGGAGAGATAATAGCAGGACCCCAGCTTCTTCACCGTGAAGAAATAGAAAAACAAAGACAGCGAGGGGCGAACCTGGTTGCTCACGAACAGCACAAGGAAACCCATAACCACACTAATGGCATTGGGCATCAGACGATACAAGGGCAGCCCCAGGAAATTCGACACATCTAACACAAACGGATGGGGGGGGGGGAAGTGCAACCCTTGCTCGAAGGAGGACACATACACTCCCACCTCACGGTCGCCCGTGAAACATGCCCTCTCTTGCGCATCCGGTTCGCGAACAGAATACGGTGGCCTGACATACAACTCGAAGATCTATGCGATGGACCTCTTTAGCATCGACTTCACGCCCGCAATCTCGAGGGGCACCTCCCCAGTTTCCGTGGCAGAGCTCCCTTCCCCAACCGCCCTCGACCCCTGACCACAAAACGAAGACGTCGAGGAAGACATCGATAAAACGGACCTCTTACCTAAAGGGCTCCGACGACTCGGACGGCAACGCTACTAAGGCGACCGCTTCCACGAGGACGACTCTGGCAAGAACACTGAAATCTCCGACAAACCCCAGCCGCTTGGAAAACCTTCGTCCAACAATCAGCTTTGCTTCGCTCCCCTCCCAGAGATCTTTTACGCGACTACGCAAAGCATCGGGACCGTCGGCCTCACGACACGTGTCATCAATCCGTTCTCTCTCCCGCGTTGATCCACGTGGTCTGACGCTTCGCGTAATGGCAGCCGTCACTTTTGCCATGCATCAACCTTGAAGTGGTCGGGTCGCTTCGATTCCCGCCCGCCGTCGAATCGCCATGATGACGTCTAGTCACGCGACCGCCAACAGGCCCCTTCGATTCCCGCCCAAATCTGACCGAAATGATTACCCCCATTCGAAAATACGCCACCCTTAGCCTCTTCTTTCTATCTGCTGCTCGTACCAAGGATGAGTCAGGCCTCCGTTGGGGCGGCCGAAACAAGAATGCGCCGCTTAATCAATTTCGGATTTCGGTTTCAACGCTTCGCAAACGATCGTACGGACTGCACCACCTCGCCCCGCCTCTGTGATCCACCTGGAATCACATTTTGTTTCCCAACAAACCCCTGGTAAATGCGGTACATCTCAACTTCCCTCTCCCGACGACCCGAATATCCCCGGCATAGCGAAGTTGGGGGCAATGAAGTCCCTCACAAAACTAATGGTCTACTAACACAACAAGGAAGAAGACAGTCCGACACAAGACCAATACAATGAATTTATCCAAATAGCAAAGCTATACATTGAACCATCCGCACACTACAACAAGACATTGGTTATAACCCTCACACAAGAAGGTACATGATTCCCCAAACCCACTTTCTCAGCGACGCCGCTTCTCAGCTGACCGAGCCCTCACATCTCTCGCCACCTGGTGAACTCCCGCCTCCCTTTCCTCTTGCAACATCGGCACAACATGCTCGTCATGGTAGCGGCGGATAGCGGCCTCGATCACTTCGCCTTCAACTTCCTGCTTTTCCTCCAGCAGCCGCATCACGATACCCTTCTCCCTCTTCTCCGCCTCAAGGGCCTCCTTTAGGCCGGCTATTTGCCACCTCTGTAACACGATCACCGCCTCCTTGCTAGTCAACTCTGCGGCATGCTTCGACTGGATGTCATCCCTCTCCTGCGTCACCTCTAGGAGTTGGCGCTCGACCGTAGCTTTTGACGAATCAAAGTACGTGGCCCGCCCCTTTTCTACCTCACAGGCCATCCTAACCTTCTCCAGCTCCCCTTCCATGTCCCTCAGCTTCACCTTGACCTCGCCAAGGTTCGCCCTCGCTACCTCAAAAGCTGCTCTGGTGGCAGCAACAGGAGTGCGACCCCGCAGGGCCACCAGGTTCGTAACCATCTACAAAAGACCCGAATCAGCTGGGCACGAATAAAGAAAGCATAAGGGCGAGACGAGGGAACCTGCTTACCTGCACGACGTGCCATACAGCAGAGCTGCACAACCGTTCTGCCCCCACGCGAGTCAAGGATTCGCAATCTCGCGGTAACATGCAGTACTCTGCGAGGCGCGCTGCCACCCCGGCGTCCTCGAATACCGACTCATCACAGGCCACTCGAAAGGCAACTAATGGAGGCGGTCATCTAGATACGTCTCGACTTCCTCTCGAGTCCTCTTGAAATGAATGAGGGCACCCTCACAACTCGGGCTCATCGACCTCCCCATATCCCACAAAGGGATCCCGTATGGCCACTTCTGAACCAAGCGCGCCTTGCGAGGCTCGACCACCTCCGATACCCCCGGCGGGACGGAGGGACTTGCCTCCAGCGCGGACGAGCCCGCAGGGAGATCATCGCCGGGCCCATCGATAGAGATACCTGATTCGGCCGCCCTCCGTCCCGGGTGCGCTCTCTCCCCACGGGAGACCCCACCTCCCCATTCCCGGGATCCTACTTCGCGCGCCACCCCCTTGCCTTTCTCGCAAGGACCAGTGTCCTCCGCGACGGGGACTCCGGCCGATCCCGACACCTCCTCCGGCCCTCGCATCACGTCTCCACCTACGAAGGAAAAAGAGATCAGGGTAAGCCTAGCTAAAGGTTTACCAAATGTCAAAGATACATAGGGACCAAAAGTCCTGGGCGAGCCGACTGCTCCGCGTCAAACTTGCTAGCTGACGGTACGCCTCGGGCCGTTCCATCAGAATCTGAGCTTTTGCTAGATCTTCCCCAGTAGCTTTTGCTAGATCTTCCCCAGTCAGATCCACCCTTTCATTCACTAGAGGGTTCCGCGCCCCCCAGTTCGACATCAACACCACGTCGCTCGGCATCATCACGAAGGCGAACTCCCTCATCCATTCGTCGACATCGTCAGGCACCCCGCGGATAAGTTCTCGTCCTCTCCTAGCACAAACATAGTGATACATTCCCCTCTTTCGGATTACGAAGAAATGCTGGAACAGTGCCAGGGAGGGACTCAAGGAGCAGGCAAGACACAAGACGACAAACCCCACCAACAAGCCCCAGGAACGGGGCGCTAGGGCAAATATCGGCAACTCCAGGAAGTTCAATAGATAAAGCAGATACGGGTGGATCGGGAAACGGAGCCCCAACTCGAATGACCGGACATAAACCCCGACCTCATTATCTCCAGGCGAGCACACCGTTTCCCCTAACCCGGGGACCCGTACCTCATAGGGCAGTCGCACAAACCGCACGCGTATGTCAAGCCCCGCTTCCCAAAAATATGGAGGCGAGGTGTGAGAAGGTCCGCTCATACTTGAAGCTACAAAACATCAAGTCCGATAAGCGTCAATCAACTTTAAACTACAGGTCCTTGCAATGCGAAACGAAATAAAGATAATAATAAGGAAATGAGACAAAAGGGAAATCTCAGAATTTCCATAATAATAAATTCCAACATCGCAGAAAAGCCACCAGGCTAAAAGAAAAGAGTCTAAAGGCCCAAACATGGCCAACAAAAGTACAACGTACAAAGTAAAGGTGCCACGCACCGACAACTAATAGAAATCCTAAAACAAAAGGAAACTCAGCACCGGTGTCCGCAAAACTCCTCCTGGGCAGACATGGACTCAGACTCAGCGTCAATAAACACCACGTACTCAGCAACGGTCTCAGGCTCAGGGTCTAAAATGTGGCACCCAAAAGAGCAAGGGGCACATGTCAGCAAGTCTACAAGAGACTTGGGCAAGGAAACTGAAAGGAAAGTAAACTAACAACCTAGCAGTTATAGTATGAGGCATAGCATGGCAAGTATAGTATGGAAGTAACAAGTAAGGTAAAGTGCAAGTGACAAGTATGGCATGGATGACAAGTTTTACATGGGCAAGTACAAGTACAAAGACAAGTCAAGTAAGCACGTCGTGCACAAGTAAAACATGGTGTAACAATAAGTGAAAGAGAACAATTATCATGGCATGTCAAGAGTAGCCAAGCTACTAACAATCTCAATCTTCTCACTAGTCACGTTTCAAGTTATTTGTAGATGTTTACGCCTTACAGCTGAACTGTTTAACATTCACACTGAGTGGCCGCTTAACACTACCCCAGAACCCAGAGTTTACGCCTTACAACTGAAGTTGCTGATCGGGTAGACTCCCAGTTGAATGGCCGCTTAACCCTTACCCCTCCCACACGTAAACAAGCCAGGGTCCCTGCACACGATGCTCAGTAAATGAGCCAGGGTTGCCCCGCACAAGAGCTTGTTTTTAGGTTCACAATTTGGCGTAGGGTTGTGCCCGCTAAAAGCAAGTGCCTAACCGGAAACTAGTACGGGCATTGGCTATCGACCAACACACGTGGCCCGCCTCTGGATCACGAGCCAGGAAACACAAGTATTGTAGCGTGTGCTACGAATGCGACATTCAACATGGATAGCATGGGATGACATGTAGTAAGGCGTACAGGTAAGGAATTAAAAATGGCAATTTAATATGCATGAACAACGAGTTAAAAGGGTTGGACCTAGCTTCGTTGTCAAGCTAGATCAATTGAGGTGACGGATCCAGTTTCGTTGTCAAACTAGATCAAATAGGCGTCTAGGCAGCTATCATTTCACTGACTAGTCTCTTTTACGCTACAACAAGCAAATGGCCTAAGGCATGGCCTAAAACTCTAAGTGGCAAGTTTCACTTGCCTGCAAGTCTGACGTCTGAAAAATACCGTCCTAAAGTCCACAAGCCACAAACAACCTATGTGCACAAGTACACCAGCCTACAGTCCCAAATTAAGTTATCTTCATTAGTGAATTATCAGACAACCAAAATACCGATTTTTATCTTGTTTAACAGGGTTGGGTTGGGGTTCCTAAAAGTGCAGAACGTTACCTCAACACGACGCGAAAGATACACTAGCGTCGGGTAGCGACGCCAGGGGTTGAATTCCTGTAGTGCGCACGGTATAGGAAGACGGATAGTCTGTGATAAAATCACGAGCACGAATGAGTTTGTTACGACGGAACAAAAATTATTAGGCAACCTGGGAGGTCTAACAAATCAATTTTAATTGGGGTTCCCATTCCAAGATTGGTGACACGTCAATATAATGATCGGGAGGTAATTAACACAATAATTACAACGCATTCTAGCCCGACAACTTAACAGGAATATATTAAGCAAACTAGATTACAAGTTGACTAAGAATCATCTAAACTAGGTATTAACCCTACAATTATCATCATTTAGCTATCGTATTAGGGCTCTGTACACCAATATCAAGTCCTCTACAAAAACTACCGTAAGTTATAAAATAAATGTATGTGATAACCTACGAAGTTTCACACCCAAATAATTAATCACCAACCTAGGTAGCATGGGTTCTGATCGTAAGAGTGTGGACAAAGTGTGAAAAGAACTAAATCATCAACCCTTATATCAGTATTAGCACATCACCTTAGTAATTAACGTAGACAGCCCTCGTGAGGGTCACGCACGCGCGCTCTCAGTTCTGTTGTCATCGTTGAACATCGGATGCGCGCCAACGGGGGTCGTGCCGTCATGGTCAGCGACTGGGCGTCACTGTCGGATCAAGGCGGTGCTTCATGGCGCCGCGGCTTGCTGAGGGCGCCGCCGTGGGTGGATCCCGGCGGCCACGACGGGAGAAAGGCCAGAGTGGGGCGAGGGCGGGTCAGCTCATCGCGGGGTTGGCCATGGGGCGAGAGGCGCTGCCGTGCATGGCGGGGTTGCCGGAGGGAAAAGTCGGAGGGATTGTAACGACCACTTTTCGTTGTACGTTGTTCGTGCACGTGCTCTTGGCCGTGCACGTGTTTATTTTAGACTTTGTTTGTTTGTGAACACTTTAGTGTGATATGCCGTTGTGAACGTCTCTGAGAGTATTAAATAGTGGCACTAATCTGGAACGACGTTTCTCGAGTCGTTTTTCCACAATTTAATCTTATTCGATGAGACGTTGCGATTCTCACTTTTGACGGGAGACGTTTCTATTTTTAGTTTCGTCGTCCGATGTCGAAATTAAGATCCGTCTTCTTAGTTAGCTCACTTTCGTCATCACGATCACCCCGATATTTATTTTATAATTTTTGGAGTTTATTTGACCACTTTTATATTTTTAACAAGGTTTATAATATTTTTAATAATTAATTTTTATATTAATTTCGGCCAAATAAAATTTATTTGAGTTTCAAACGTTTTAAATAATTTTTGAGCCAAATCTCAGCCCCTATCTTGGCCGCACCCAATCCCTATGTGATTAGGAAGAGTGGATTTGAATTTTAAATTATTTTAAACTCCTAATCTCATTAGGATTAGCCCTAGCCTTGTCAACCTATCTACACTATATAAACAACTCTAGGAAGACCTATTTTCGCAAGAAAATAACCCTAGCCACTTCCAAAACCCAAATTTGACGTTGCGACGAATCGTCGCAATGTTGCGACAAGCATCTGCCGCACGACCGGAGAAACGAGCTCCGTTCCCCCGCCCTGACCGACGCCCAAGCCCGCACCAAGCTTGCGCAGCCGCTCCGCATCGCCTCCGCTTGCACCCCCGTGTCCGATCGAGAGAATCTCTCGGTCGGACCGAGAGCTTTTGCCCGCTATCGCCGCTCCCCGCATCGCTGCAAGCCCCCGCACCAAGCTCCGCTCCGCTCCCGCTCCGCACAGTGTTTGACCGAGGCGCCCGCCCGCCAACACCGAAGCCCGCAACGTTGCAACGGTTGCAACGTTGCAGCGCTCCAAACTCCCGCATCCAAGGCGCCCGACCGAGACCATCCTCCGCACCGACCGAGACAAACCCTCGCACCCGCAGCTACGCACCGCACCCGCATCGTTGCAAGCCCGTCTCCTGTGTCCGACCGATGGAACTTCCCGCATTGGCTGTGTATGACCGAGGGCCATTCGTCGCAACCCCGCACCCGTCGCACCACTTGCCACCGTGGGCCCCCCAAGTTCTCCAGAGGTATTGTGGGTCCCCCATAGGTCCCTAGGACTACTGTGGGTCCCACCTAGGTGCTTTCTCTCCGACGATTTGCCGCGTACGACGTTGCGACACGTCGTAGCCCGTCGTCGCACGTGCTAGCTTTGGAATCTGGAACCGTTGCTCCGGTTGATGCTCTGAACATTCCAGCGAGGAAACTAATTTGGAATCAGGACTTGGAGCGCGTTCTCTTACTCCAACCCCTGGTGTCGATACCCGACGCCAGTGTAGCTTTCGCGTCGTGTTGAGGTAATGCTTTGCACCCCTAGGACCCCCAACCCAATTGCATGCTAATCAAGACTAAAATTGATGTTTTTAAAATGTTTTAAATGTTTTAAATTCACTAATCAAGATTAATAATATGGACTTTAGGCCGGTGGACTTGTGCACGTAGGATAATTGTGATTTTTGGACTCACTGGACGGTGTGCTCAGACGTTGTACTTGCATGCAAGTGAAACTTGCCAACTCTTGTGTAGGGCCATGTTTTTAGGCCACTTCCTTGCTTTTAGCGTAAAAGAGACTAGTCAGTGAAATGATAGCTGGCTAGACGCCTACTTGATCTAGTTTGACAACGAAACTAGATCCGTCACCTAAATGATCTAGCTTGACAACGAAGCAAGATCCAACTCTTTAAACTTGTTGATCATGCATACTAAACTGTCATGTTTACTTTCCTTACTGTACGCTTTACTACTTGCCATTTCATGTCATCCATGCATTGAATATTGCATTCGTAGCACACGCTACATACTTGTACTTGCTTGTCCTGGCTAGGTGCACCCCTATGCCATCATGAAAAAAACTTCCTGGCTCGTGTTCCAGAAGCGAGCATTACCGTTCGGGGGTAAGGCCCTGGCTCGATACACGTGGGAGGGGTAAGAGTTAAGCGGCCAATCAGCTGGGAGTCTGCCTGATCAGCAACTACAGCTGTAAGGCGTAAACTCTGGGTTTGGGGTGGAGTTAAGCGGCCAATCAGTGTGAAAGAATGTCATTTCAGCTGTAAGGCGTAAACTCTGCACATGACATGAAAACGTGACTAGAGAAATCCTTGTAAATGTTTATAGTCTTGCCACACTTGCCATGCCATGCTAGTTTACTTGTTGTTTTCTTTACCTACTGCACTCATACTTTACCTGCCATGTCATTGCATACTTTTAGAACTGCTATGTTGTCTTGCTTTACTTTCAGTTTCCTTGCACAAGTCTCTTGTAGACTTGCTGACATGTGCCCCTTGCTCTTTTGGGTGTCACATGTTAGACCCTGAGCCAGAGACCATTGCTGAGTACGTGGTGTTTTGCTGACGCTGAGCCTGAGTCCACGTCTTCCCAGGAGGAGTTTTGCAGACACCGGTGACATTACTTTGTGATCCATGCTGAGTTCTCCTTTTGTTTTAGGTTTTCTGTTAGTTGTCGGTGCGTGGCACCTTTGTTTTATACGTTGTACTTTTGTTGGCCATGTGTGGGCCTTAGACTCTTTTTCTTTTAGCCTGGTGGCTTTTTCTGTGATGTTGAAACTTATTTTATGGATATTCTGAGATATCTCTTTTGTCTCATTTCATTATTATTATCTTGTTCCGTTCGCGTTGCAAGGACCTGTAGTTTTAAATTTGATTGACGCTTATCGGACTTGCAGCTTTGTAGCTTCAAGTCTGAGCGGACCTTCTCACTCTTCGCCTCCATATTTTTGGGAAGCGGGGCGTGACAGGGATGCTCAGCGGGGAGGTGATAGTCGGGTAGAGGGCATGGCGAGGTCGGGGGAGCCCGGAGCGGCCTGCTTCTGGGATGTTTTCCGGCGGGGTCTGATCGGGGATGTGGGCTGATGGGGGTCTGCGACGGTCTCGCGCGACCTGGAGGGCAGCTGGCTGTGGCAGAGATCCATCGGTTGAGGGTGGTCACGGCGGAGCTCAGGCGGTGGTTTCCGGTGGGGGGTGGCCGGAGGAACGTCGGGGAAGGCCACAGGGAGGCCCGGTCGACGCGGGGGGTTAGGCCGGAGAAGTAAACGAGGGTGGCGGGCTCGTTGAAGAAGGAGCAGGCGGCGCTTTCTCGTGAAGGAGAACGAGGTTAGGGGCGGCGGGTCTTTCGATGTTGAGAGAAAACTTAATAACCCTAGGTTATTATTTTAAAGAGGTGAGGGCTCGTGTCACGTGGGTAGAGGGCCTAGGTCTAGGGTGGTTTGTGTTATATGTTTTTAGGTTGTTTTTATATAGGAAGTTATTATAAATATCAAGACAAAGGTGTTACCCCCCTCTCTCCCCTCACATGGGTTGGGTGCAGCCATGGGAAATGTGGGGCTGGGTCAACCGTAAAATTGGATGATTATTATAAAAATTATTAGGGGATAGGAGCTATTAAACTTGGGGTTACGCCAATATTAGGTTGGGCAAAAGTGAAATTAGGTCAAATGGAGCCCAAAAATCGTGAAATAAATACTGGGGTGACCGGGACGACGAGAGAAAGTAGACAGAGAAGACGGATCACAATTTCAACGTCGGACGACAAAACTAAAAATAGAAACGTCTCCCGTCAAAAGTGAAAATCGCAACGTCTCATCGAATAAGATTAAATTGTGGGAAAACGACTCGAGAACGTCGTTCCAAATTAGTGCCACTATTTAATACTCTCAGAGACGTTCACAACGACATATCACACTAAAGTGTTCACAAAGCAACAAATTCTAAAACAAACACGTGCACGGTCAACAGCACGTGCACGAAGAAGATACGATCGGAAAGCGACCGTTACATCCTCCCCACCTTAGAATAAAGTCCGTCCTCGGACTTTCTAACTATAAATATAACTCTAACTAGACTAGCTGCTATCACAATCACATCACACCATAATTCACTCAAGTATATTACAAGTGCTTATATATGCACCAGGTAGTCAACCAATAAATCTGCTATCCTATATATATTCACGCACATATTTCAACCATATGTATGCATCCCTAATATAACTACTACTCACCTAACACAAACAATAATTCAGATACTCACCTAAGATTAGTCTTATACCAGCAAATACAATCATTGCTCTACGTATAGATAGCTACCTATGCACAACCAACATGGGTATACTACTCTCTAATACTTCCTAGTGTACATTCCAAACCACACATCAACACATGTGATCACACCATACCATTATTAAATCAAGTTTCACTATATCTAATATACATTCACCACTGCTATAGTTTCACAATATATAGTCATTCAAATGCATGCAAATAGTTCACCATATATTCACATCACATACGGTCCTATAACTGTATTTACGACACGCCACATATACCATAGTCACCAATACCTATAACTAAGCACATCTACACACCTAGTTTAGCTAGCACACATACGTTCACACGGGCAAGTCCTTAGTAATTAGCTATACCACAAGACCAACACCTATAACTATATACTGGTGTAGCGACCCACAATCATGTGCGTAACACAACCAGGCACAACACTCCTATCACTATACATACATCAAACATCGCTATATTCAAACTACAGACATACATATCAATATACTTAGAGTATACCCACTCAAGCTTGAGTGAGACTCAATACACATATCAGAATATTCTATATACGTAACACGGCATTCATACCCATACCAATACCACTCCAATATTTATACGTCTACCAATACAACCATATACATACCATATGTCAATCACACCTAATATTTAGTCAGGTAATACTCGCATAGTTCAATCACTTTATATACCATAATAATATTACAGACGTCAGCACACATATAACTATAATACCATTCCTAATACATGTATTCACCGTATAGTCACACACATGTAGAACATATATTCACACCATATCCTACTACTTATAATTAGTATACCAATACATCTACTTCATACATAGTTAAGGTATGCTATAGTCGTGTATACCTCATGGTATACACTCATACAACATCCCGCAAAAGCAAGCAATACCAATCAAAATTATAATCCTACTACCATATGTATATCACCTATATACGCATGCAGCAATTACATAACTACTTATGTCTAAGCACAATACGTAACTACGTACGAGCACGCACTCATACGTACTAACACATGGGTCACTTAAAGGGGCCTACTCATTTATCTATACGCGCACCTATCATTATCACACCTAAAATACGCATAGCTTTACCAATCATTTTATTTCAACCATTACAAGTATCTCTAACTACATACACCCCCTTAGCTATTTCAACACTGATTCTTATATATATAGGCATCCCTAGTATGGTATAGCTAACCACACACAAATCTATAAATACTAACACACAAACAACTTCATAATATCACGAATAACTCCGAGTATATATATATATCACACAATAGGCAACCATTAATATACTATGGGAGGGTACACTCATTCTAGCCCACATACACAACTTAGGTACATTGCAACACGACAACCTCACAAGGTCCAAGGGCCTACTAACCAGTTAGAGTTGACACAACCATCGACGAGCACTAAAGCCTAATCAATAGAGGGAGATCGAGGTCGATAGCGTAACGAGGGAAGGATCGATAAGCACGAGTTCAGATTGGGCGAATACAGGGAGACAGCTTGGTTAGGTGAAACATTGATTCACTCGTGAACGTTTAGGTAGAGGAACGGGAGATGTAGTGATACTTATATAGGATTGAGAAAGGAAATAGTGTAAATAACATAAGCTAAAATACGTGAAATTTGAAAACTGTTGTACTTCAAAAGTTGGAATCCTTGTCTGTATAAAATATTTGGAGGTCGATAAAACAAGCTGTTCGAAATAAGTTTGAGTCGAATATACATAATAAGAGAAAATGGTTTATTGGCTTATATAAAATTATTAGGAGGAAAAGTGAATCATTCACACGAACATGAAAGACGTAGATTAGGAACTAATATACAGCAGTAATTTAATAATGTTGGCAAAAGTTTTGAAATTCAAAGAATGAAATTAACTGAAGAATTTAAGCTCGTGTTAAAAGTTTTCCAAGTCTTAAACCGGAGAGAAATTTCAATTGAACAATATTGAAAATATTTTTAGAGAAACCCGGATTTGCCAAAAGAAACGGATTTATTCAAGATCTTAAAGTACAAGTTCAACGAACCTAGAACTGATATATATAAAAATAATTGAATTTCTATTCATCTTGGAAGATATTCTAAAGTTTATATGGTAAATGGCTAAAATGAATTTCGTAGTTTAGAAAAGAGGGTATATTGAACTATCAAAATAGTACTAAAAGTTAAAAACCAAAATGCGAGAAATATTGGTTAGCAAGTAGCTACGAGATGGTAACTAAAAATTACAACCAATAGACTCCAAAATCTAAGATATGATTTTAACTCAATCGAATAGTGAAAATTTAAACATATACGTAGAGGGTTTAAAATAAAATTTAAACTTAGCGAAACTTTTAATAAGGGAAATCGAAAAATAACTTTCAGGAGATTCAAGATTCGTAACGGAGGGGTTCAAAAATTTACGACGATCGTCATGAGGCGATCTCGTGAATCGAGGCAAGGAAAATGGTCGGATGATCAAAACATACATACGCCTATGATATGGCCCAGGAAACCTACGGATAACCCCTACGGTCGTCCAACTAAAGATTAAAAAGCTTAGCGCTAAGACTTTCTAAGGAACTAGTCCTTAATGAACTGTGTTCAGCTTGGCCCGAAGTCGACGAACCCAAGGGAACGACTAAAGGGATTCTAGAGGTCTAATGTGGTCAGAGCTAGACATGAACCACTAAGATAACTCCTACGACGATTAAATCATTTGCTAGAAGGGAGTTTAACTATCAATCAGAGGCCTCTAACTAGCAAGCACAGACGTCTAAGTAAGTCTTCTTATCACCTAGTGACATAGGAAAATGACTAGACTCAAGGCTTATGACTCGGATGTTGCAATTTATTTAATGGACATTCCGTTATTATCGTTGTTCCGTTAATTCGCAATTGCAAGACGGGACCTGCATGGGCCACCAACAAAACCTGTCACGCCCCGCTTCCCAAAAATGTGGAGGCGAGGTGTGAGAAGGTCCGCTCAGACTTGAAGCTACAAAGCTGCAAGTCCGATAAGCGTCAATCAACTTTAAACTGCAGGTCCTTGCAACGCGAAACGAAACAAAGATAATAATAAGGAAATGAGACAAAAGGGAAATCTCAGAATATCCATAATAATAAATTCCAACATCGCAGAAAAGCTACCAGGCTAAAAGAAAAGAGTCTAAAGGCCCAAACATGGCCAACAAAAGTATAACGTACAAAGTAAAGGTGCCACGCATCGACAACTAACAGAAATCCTAAAACAAAAGGAAATTCAGCACCTGTGTCCGCAAAACTCCTCCTGGGTAGACATGGACTCAGACTCAGCGTCAATAAACACCACGTACTCAGCAACGGTCTCTGGCTCAGGGTCTAACATGTGGCACCCAAAAGAGCAAGGGGCACATGTCAGTAAGTCTACAAGAGACTTGGGCAAGGAAACTGAAAGGAAAGTAAACTAACAACCTAGCAGTTATAGTATGAGGCATAGCATGGCAAGTATAGTATGGAAGTAACAAGTAAGGTAAAGTGCAAGTGACAAGTATGTCATGGATGACAAGTTTTACATGGGTAAGTACAAGTACAAAGACAAGTCAAGTAAGCACGTCGTGCACAAGTAAGACATGGTGTAACAATAAGTGCAAGAGAACAATTATCATGGCATGTCAAGAGTAGCCAAGCTACTAACAATCTCAATCTTCTCACTAGTCACGTTTCAAGTTATTTGTAGATGTTTACGCCTTACAGCTGAACTGTTTAACATTCACACTGAGTGGCCGCTTAACACTACCCCAGAACCCAGAGTTTACGCCTTACAACTGAAGTTGCTGATCGGGCAGACTCCCAGTTGAATGGCCGCTTAACCCTTACCCCTCCCACACGTAAACAAGCCAGGGTCCCTGCACACGATGCTCAGTAAATGAGCCAGGGTTGCCCCGCACAAGAGCTTGTTTTTAGGTTCACAATTTGGCATAGGGTTGTGCCCACTAAAAGCAGGTGCCTGGCCGGAAACTAGTAGATCGAGCATTGGCTATCGACCAACACACGTGGCCCGCTTCTAGAAACGAGCCAGGAAACACAAGTATTGTAGCGTCTGCTACGAATGCGACATTCAACATGGATAGCATGGCATGGCATGTAGTAAGGCGTACATGTAAGGAATTAAACATGGCAGTTTAATATGCATGAACAACGAGTTAAAAGGGTTGGACCTAGCTTCGTTGTCAAGCTAGATCAATTGAGGTGATGGATCCAGTTTCGTTGTCAAACTAGATCAAATAGGCGTCTAGGCAGCTATCATTTCACTGACTAGTCTCTTTTATGCTACAACAAGTAAATTGCCTAAGGCATGGCCTAAAACTCTAAGTGGCAAGTTTCACTTGCCTGCAAGTCTGACGTCTGAAAAATACCGTCCAAAAGTCCACAAGCCACAAACAACCTATGTGCACAAGTCCACCAGCCTACAGTCCCAAATTAAGTTATCTTCATTAGTGAATTATCAGACAACCAAAATACCAATTTTTATCTTGTTTAACAGGGTTGGGTTGGGGGTCCTAAAAGTGCAGAACGTTACCTCAACACGACGCGAAAGCTACACTAGCGTCGGGTAGCGACGCCAGGGGTTGAATTCCTATAGTGCGCACGGTATAGGAAGACAGATACTCTGTGATAAAATCACAAGCACGAATGAGGTTGTTACGACGGAACAAAAATTATTAGGCAACCTGGGAGGTCTAACAAATCAATTTTAATTGGGGTTCCCATTCCAAGATTGGTGACACGTCAATATAATGATCGGGAGGTAATTAACACAATAATTACAACGCATTCTAGCCCGACAACTTTACAGGAATATATTAAGCAAACTAGATTACAAGTTGACTAAGAATCATCTAAACTAGGTATTAACCCTACAATTATCATCATTTAGCTATCGTATTAGGGCTCTGTACACCAATATCAAGTCCTCTACAAAAACTACCGTAAGTTATAAAATAAATGTATGTGATAACCTACGAAGTTTCACACCCAAATAATTAATCACCAACCTAGGTAGCATGGGTTCTGATCGTAAGAGTGTGGACAAAGTGTGAAAAGAACTAAATCATCAACCCTTATATCAGTATTAGCACATCACCTCAGTAATTAACGTAGACAGCCCTCGTGAGGGTCACGCACGTGCGCTCTCAGTTCTGTTGTCATCGATGAACGTCAGAGGCGCGCCAACGGGGATCGTGCCGTCACGGTCAGTGACTGGGCGTCGCTGTCGGATCGAGGCGGTGCTTCATGGTGCCGCGGATTGCTGAGGGCGCCACCGTGGGCGGATCCCGGCGGCCACGACAGGAGAAAGGCCGGAGTGGGGCGAGGGCGGGTCAGCTCGTCGCGGGGTTGGCCTTGGGGCGAGAGGCGCTGTCGTGCACGGCGGGGTTGCTGGAGGGAAAAGTCGGAGGGATGCTCAGCGGGGAGGTGATATTCGGGGAGAGGGCATGGCGAGGTAGGAGGAGCCCGGAGCGGCCTGCTTCTGGGACGTTTTCCGGCGGGGTCTGATCGGGGATGTGGGCTGACGGGGGTCTGCGACGGTCTCGCGCGACCTGGAGGGCAGCTGGCTGTGGCAGAGATCCATCGGTTGAGGGTGGTCACGGCGGAGCTCAGGCGGCGGTTTCCGGTGGGGGGTGGCCAGAGGAACGTCGGGGAAGGCCACAGGGAGGCCCGGTCGACGCGGGGGGTTAGGCCGGAGAAGTAAACGAGGGTGGCGGGCTCGTTGAAGAAGGAGAAGGCGGCACTTTCTCGTGAAGGAGAACGAGGTTAGGGGCGGCGGCTCTTTCGATGTTGAGAGAAAACTTAATAACCCTAGGTTATTATTTTAAAGAGGTGAGGGCTCGTGTCACGTGGGTAGAGGGCCTAGGTCTAGGGTGGTTTGTGTTATATGTTTTTAGGTTGTTTTTATATAGGAAGTTATTATAAATATCAAGACAAAGGTGTTACCCCCCTCTCTCCCCTCACATGGGTTGGGTGCAGCCATGGGAAATGTAGGGCTGGGTCAACCGTAAAATTGGATGATTATTATAAAAATTATTAGGGGATAGGAGCTATTAAACTTGGGGTTACGCCAATATTAGGTTGGGCAAAAGTGAAATTAGGTCAAACGGAGACCAAAAATCATGAAATAAATACTGGGGTGACCGGGACGACGAGAGAAAGTAGACAGAGAAGACGGATCACAATTTCAACGTCGGACGACGAAACTAAAAATAGAAACGTCTCCCGTCAAAAGTGAAAATCACAACGTCTCATCGAATAAGATTAAATTGTGGGAAAACGACTCGAGAAACGTCGTTCCAAATTAGTGCCACTTTTTAATACTCTCAGAGACGTTCACAACAGCATATCACACTAAAGTGTTCACAAAGCAACAAAGTCTAAAACAAACACGTGCACGGTCAACAGCACGTGCACGAAGAAGATACGATCGGAAAGCGACCGTTACAGTGTATCTCCCTGATGTTAATCATGTCCAACCTACATTGGAGGGACGCAATCACTCTCGGAACAACGGTGCACCATGACCCCCTCTCACTAGACCGCCGCACCCCCCGCGGCAACGCCCCCTCTTCCACCAGCTCCTCCTCCCCCACTCGGCTACTGCCTCTGACCTCAAAACGAGAAGCCATCGGTCGGAAAGTAAAGAAATTATTATTATTATTACCTAGCTAATCCGTCAAATCGGGAAGACGTTCGGAAGAAGATGACCGACGGCGGAAGTCGCAACCAAGCCAGCAAGCGATAGAAGGAAGTATTGAACACCGGAGAAGAATCGAAGACGGAAGAAAACTCCCGCCGACCGCCTTCCAACCCTTTTTATTTATAAAGAAGGCCACTGGGTCATCACGACCGTCGGTCCTCCGCCACGCGGCGCCCATCGGGATGTCCTTAACGCCTCGACTGGCGTGAGAGTCACCTCATCCACGCGTCGCAAACCCAATCGTGGAGACACTTCGTTTTTCTACGATCCTTTCGAATCGTAATAATGACTGGTAGGGTGGGAGTTCCGAAGCTAACGCCGCCACCCCCGGGTGTAGGCCGTGATCCTTGCCGACGGCTCGGAACGTCGGAGATAGTTCGCCCTCTGAGCCGAGCCGGGCTCCCACCTCAGGCTCGAAGGCCGGGGGCAATTGTTACGACCTAAAGATCATGGGATTCTGACTCCTGCCCAGATCCACTGATATACCTCATTGACTCACCCCTTTGCGAAGGGACCGCCGGCCCGGAGGTCCGAGGCTACATGGGAATGGGCGCACCTCGCAGCGCCCCCCTCCCGGCCGAGGCGTACAACCGCATTCGCACGGCCCGCCAGGGGCCATATGCCTGGGGAGCACCTAGACAGTGCAGCCTGGGATGTTGACAGATGCACGTGCATATCCCTCCCTGCCAGCGGTCCACGACCCGCGACCGAAAAGGTGCACGACCGGGCCGGACAACCCATGAACAGGTCGACCTGGCGGGTCCCGGTGGGTCCCCACGAACCCCGCCGCCGGGGATAGCATTGTCGGACCTTTAGTTCATCACGCACGACAAACAACCTAGTGTAAGGACACGACTGACACTAGCGCCGCCCGACCATCTGACAAAGCACCCCCTGGCCGCTGAGCCCCCTGACACTTAATGCTTTCGGCCCTGACACCCTGACAAAAGTGCCCCTGGCCGTTGCGTCATCTGACAAAAGTGAGGCAGACACTCCTGTTCCTGACATCCTCGTCCGAAGCTTCCGTTGACAGCCAAGCCAGCTCAGCACGTCGAGTCAGCATGCCAGGTCAGCCCCACCTAATCATCTCCCATCAGGTATAAATACCCCCTCACTTCTTACGGTGAAGAGGTTGGCAAATTCCCTCTGAATCCCCTTATTCATACACGAGAGCAAAGGTCGTCCATATCTTTGTTCTCCCACTTATAGCTCGTCACATACGGTCGACACACCCTCAGTCCGACCTGCGTGCCTAGACCCCGCTTTAAGTCCAGTTACTGACTTAGGCATCGGAGGGGCTAAGGGTTGGACCCCAACCCGGCCCTTCTGACGAGTTGCTTGCTGTGCAGGGTAGCTCGTCCCTTGGTCGACATCCATCTTCGGCTCTCGCCGCCCGATCCTCCACCACTGCGTCCGATGAGATTTGACTCCTTGGCCTCCCCCGACAGCAAGCTTAGCATCTTCACCCCACTAATCACTTGTTAAATAGCCCATCTAAATCCTCTTGTCAATATAACCACTATGCCCTTGGTTCCCCATAATACAAATTCATTGTACGCGAGTTCCACCCCGCAACAGCTGGCATTCCTATAATCATTTAACATGAGTTCTAGCTCATTAATCTCACTTTGTATTCCTTTACAAACATCTAGCAATTCAGCTTTAGTGAATGAATTTACCTCAACGTTCTTTGCCATTAAGCAGACGACATCAAAGTGGGCAACCACCTCTTCATTCTCATCCTCAGCTTTGCTGTCCATGTCCCAAGTTAGCATCTTGGCTTTACCTTTATCTTTAACAACCTGAGCGGTCTCTTGTCTGCATTGCTTCGCGAAGTGTCCCTTTTTCCTGCATTTGAAGCATTCAACTCTATTAGCAGAATCTTGTTCAGAAGAATTTTTATCATAATTAGAAGTGTTAGAGAAAATGAACCTTTTATGCATTTTTAATCTTCCTTGAGGAGTTCTGACGTACTTTCTGAAATTTCTGACCATCAGCGCTATCTCCTCCTCCTCCTCATCATCTTCACAAGCTTTCAGAGTGATGTGTCATTATATTCCAAGTTTTACCTATATGATTACACGTCAAAATGATTGCTCAATTACATATTTCATATGCTTTTATGCTCATAATTTAAACTATTGTACTTTAAGAGCGTTTGGTTGCATTTCAGAGAATATTGAGCGATTTGGAGTATATTGGAGGAAAGAACGCGTGCTTCGACACCGAAACTCCTGAGGCGCTGCGTTCGGTGACTTAAAGCTGTTGGGGAGCAAGGAAGGGGCAAGAGAGAAGGAGAAAATAAGAGGAGAATGAAGAAAGCACTATAATACCATGACTCATGGATTCCAGGTCACTGGATCGAGCTATGATGCGGCGAAGGAATCGAGCGACCCAAAGTGCTGGAAACAGGACAGCCATGCACTCTTTTCAAATCTGTTATCATCTGGGATATTTTAGTATTTTTCTGATATTTTTCACTGATAGCTTACTTCAAGCAGGTTCCAATGCCATTAAGAACATACCAATCGGAGGTCAGATGAGCTCTGGAGAATTTCTGCAAGCTGAGACTGCAGTGCTAAAATCTGTTCTTGACCATCTACTCGATCGAGCAACCACCTACTCGACCGAGCAACTACCTACTCGGTTCGAGCAGACCCTAATCGGTCCGAGCAGGCAGAGCGATGTTTTGGGTAATGAATCCAGACTTCTGATAGCTCGATCGAGCAACCGTCTACTCGACTGAGCAGCTACCTACTCGACCGAGCAGACCCTACTCGGTCAGAGCAGGCAGAGTGCGGTTGTGGGCTAAGATTTCAGACTTCCTGACAACTCGACCGAGCAACTGTCCACTTGACCCGAGTCGTCGCAGGCCCAGAACTTAAGTTGCGTCTAGATTTGGATTTGGGCACGATTTTCAGAGGGGTTTTGGGTTGTTTGCTAGGTTTAGAGAGGGAGATATATTGGAATGGTAGCCGTCATAAGGAGATATATTTGTTGGCGCTTAGATCTCATTTTCTTAGGAGTTTTGGAGACGATCTTTTGGGGAGTTAGGCTAAGCCCTAGGCCTCTCCCTTGTATCAAGATAAGTACTTTTGTCCTCTTGAATTCCATTGTTATTTTCTTTGTAATTTCTTATTGAATATCTCTTTTATGCATGCTATGATGAATTTCCTTGCTATTATCGAATCTTCTATTGCTTTTCCTTATGATGCATGTGTAGTTCTATCTAGGGCTAATGGATTGGCCCTAGGATTTTAGGATTTAGATGTAAAGTTGGGATTTTTATGGTGCGTTGGTGTGACAGGGACGTATTTTGGTTGATCTTGCAAAGCTTGTAGGAGAACTCGTACTGAGATCGTGCCCACGGTCGGTGGAATCGATTAGCTTAAAGAGTATCATATAGGCTTAATTAGGGAGTTAGTGGATTTAATTGGGACACATGACCATGTCCGGCTCGTGTCTTGATGAGATCCACCAACGAACTATATTACTAATTGACGGCTACCGCCATTGCATCAATAAGAGCCACCAAAATACATCGAAACGCTAACCCACGAGAGTGGCGTGAGCTGAGATCATTCCATCCACGAGAGTGGTGTGAATATTGTCGATTCTTAATGCACATGTCGTGTGCGCCTACAGGTTAATGCGATACGGTAGATTCATGGTGCTTAGAACCATGAATTCTACATCTTAAATACGACAATCCATATAATGCCAATTCAACATAAGAGTCTTAACCAAGCATCGCCACCCAACGATCCTAGTGGCCAGTCCTAAAGCCCTAGTCTTTTATTCCTTTCTTTGTGTGGAGTCCCTTGTTTCCAACATCGAGTGACACGACTTTCGCATCCATCACCATTATGACACTCCACAATCCACATCCACCAATAAATCTGCAAGTCTAACTCAACTTAGGAGTAGATAGGTAGTATGTCACCGCTTTCCCGTGTTCGATACCCACAATCCACATCCACCAATAAATCTGCAAGTCTAACTCAACCTAGGAGTAGATAGGTAGTATGGCACCACTTTCCCGTGTTCGATACCCGCTCGCCACTATACCGTGAGCTTGTGGTAAACGACATCGTTTCAAAGTTAGTTCTGGGCCGATCAAGTTTATGGCGCTCTTGCCGGAGAGGCGTTCCGCCATATTATCTATTTACCACAATTAGGTTGATTAGACTGCACTAAAAAATACAAAATCAAAAAACACAAAAAACATAGATAGATTTTTTTCCACCACCTGCTATTATTATTATCTTTTTCTCTCTTTGTACCACTGACGTCTTTTCCAGGTTGTTTAGTTTGCTTGATCAGGTACAGTTGATGCAGCAATGGTGCTTCCAAAGATGCGACCTGGTTTTATACGATCATATATATATATATATATATCTCGCTATATTCTATCAGGCTGATGGAGAGTCCTTCAGATAAGCATTATGCAAGTTCGAAAGAATGTTAGGAATGTTCCATACGGAGTCAGACCATGAGTGGGATGGTTCCAAGCTATTTGATATCTTCGCTGGAAGGTTAAAGGGACCGTCACGTGAGTTTATGAAGAGGATACAAGTGGGAAAGTTCGGTGATCTGCAGTTGGCAGCAACCTTGAAGCAAATGATAGATGATGCTCGATCTACTGGTTCGCTAATCGTTGTGGCAGGTAAACCATCCGACCAAGTACTCATCGATTTTGTTATGGCTAATGTCTCTAATGCTGGTACTATCGTAGACAGAGTGCATGTTTCACTTGAAGGTGATCGTATCCACCTTTACACCATTAACACTCCACAAATAGAGACATCTGAGCTGCAGGATGAGGACACATATATGGACCTATTGAGAGACATTATCGGTGTAGTTCGAGAAACCGGTCCATTAACAATAACGGCAGGTGATCCTTTTGAGCTCGGATTTCAAAACTTTATTACTCATCGTAAATCTTTCACATGCACAATTGATAATGGAGTCTACACTCTAGTTGAGGGGCATATGACCTACTTTTATACCGCGGTCGAGATATATGAGCCCACAAAGCCACCTGCACCTACTATTGAGAAGGCCAAGCCATGCAATCAGGTGCCTCGAACTCCAAGACAGACAAAGGAGGATGCATAAAAAGGAGAAGATGACGTTTACATTGCCTTCTATTCCTGAGGATCTTGAGGAGGATGTCCACGTTCAGCTTGGGGGAGGTATTATGCTCTTTGATATTACCACCTCTGATGAGACCACAACACCTGGTACTACAGAGTCAGCTTGTGCCATCGTCGCTCCACCTTGCCACCCACATGAGCCAGAGCATGCTTTTGAGGAGGCCTTACATGTGGAGCCAGAGCTTGTCACCGAGGAGGCCGTACATTGGGACAAGGACATAGCCATTCATGAGGATCCCGAGCACTACCATTCTCCTTTTGAGCTACCACAGCCACCTCCACTTTCTACAGAGGATGAGCATCCCTCAGAGGACCACCCTTCCACTGACGCCAAGTACTATCCCACCGAGCTTTTGTCCTCCCTTCATGGAGATCTCTTCACTCCCTCGCGCTTTACATTTGATTCCCTTCCCGTGTATGATGTTTATTATGATTCAGATTTCGATGACGCATTGCATATTTTGCAGGATACATATACATATGATCAAGAGGTACGATGTGACATATACGAGGAGGAGAGCGAGGAGTTAGCACCCATGGATGCTATTGAATATAATCAAGAGCTGTAATGGGATACGTCTGACGATAATGAGGAGCTGCCTGATGAGAACCGCGCTTATATGCCAAAGCTACCTGAACAACCTGAGGCGAACAACAAGGAGTTGATTTACATAGTGCACGAGAGTAGAGATTTATTTCCAGGGAAGTGTCGTCAAGCGTCTTTAATTTTAAATACTTGTGTTGATGACCCTCTTTGGAATGCATTTATTTTGGGGAAGAATTATCCACATCAGATTGATGCGGCTTATCTCTTGCAGGGTACAGGTGGAGTCCTTGGGGAGATGCTGGGGGCCGCATTGCTAGAATCTGATGGAGTCCGTGGACACACACGCCTAGCGGAGCCACGGAAGGAGCAGTTGGAGCAGTTGCCTGGACCGACAAAGATACTGGATCCGCCTTTTACTATAGGTGATATCAATCCAGTAGTGTAGTATTTTATTCTTTCAATAAACACGAATCCTCTTGGTAGTGAGTGGACCGTATATGATTTTATATGCTTTCTTAGTTTAATAAATTCACCCTATATGATGGCTCAATTATCTTTTGCACCCAACCCACTATTTATCATCCATGCCCACCCTTATATTTGGCGCTTATTTCGCCTCTCTCCCTAATTTTTTTGTGATGTTTAAGCTTGGGGGAGAGAAAATATTTTGTTGAGTGGCCCCCTATCTTGTCGTTGTCCTCTATTTATATCATACACACATTGAGAACAATGTGATGTTTAAGATTGGGCGAGTGCATAGTGCACACACTTTGCTTCATCGTGAAACACACTTCGAAATTTCCATATGAACCATGTTCACTTCTATATTTATGTCTCATATGCTTCTTTTTCTATGAAATATCATGGATTTATTTTTTTATAAACTCTGATATATAGTAGATTAGAGTTCGATTCCTTGATTAGTGTATCTTTGTTAATATGCTTTTTCATAGTAGAATCCATAGTTTCACAACCATATTCTCGAAACAGTTAAGCTAAAAATGAATGAATCAAATCTGAAAATCATTTGACTCCTGTGTGATTTGATTGATAATTCTATTGCTTCATGGATGTTTAGTGATTCAAAAGAGAATAGGATAACCCCACGACAACCAAAGTAGTGATGATTAGGATTCCTAAAACCGAGCCATGTCCAGATTCTATGCTTTTTCCTTTTTTGTGAATAGCCAATAAATGATTTTTGATCATGTTTTGCATTCCATCGTGTCTACATGAGTTTGCAAAAATCCCAATAATGCAGAAATCAAAAAAATATCCTGAATAAAAGGCCCTAGGTATTCTTCGTAACCCAATGCCCTAAGACCGTCTGGTCTGGGATGCATAGGCCTCTTTTTGTATATATTGAGTTATCTCGTGTATATAAAGAAAGAAAAATGCATATGAAATATTCATATAGCCAAAACAATATAAAAGTACAAAAATCCCATATCCTTATCTCCATTTCTATATATAGAACAAAGACATGGCAAAGTTGATGGGTTCTAGGAGTCTTGAAATGGTCGTAGTGTGGTGATGACGACTTACCTTAATTGAATTTGTTAAATTCATTCCATGAAGTATAACAAAATACTACGCATGCTTGAAAACGTTTGATCATGACATATTATACTGCTTAGAGAATGAGTTGTGGACATTGGTTTCATTTCTGTGAACTTAGTATATTGCATGATAAACTATGATATGATATAACTCTACTCTCATTTTATTTCTTATCAAGTTCATTACATTTATTGAAATCCATGTTATTTTAATTTGAGCGAGATTTAAGTATTTGTTGTGCATATGTGTTCTAATTTCATATTGATTTGTGCTCACGAGATCTTGCACACCTTGGGTTCTTGTATTTTCTGAATTTAAGGTTGAACCCCTTGTCTCCATTACATGCCACAACCTTACATCTCCATTGTATCCCTCTCCCATGTTTGCTTCTTACTAGTCTTCCTCGTGGACGAGTAAGAGGCAAGCTTGGGGAGATTTTGATGTGTCACTATATTCCACGTTTTATCTATATGATTACACATCAAAATAATTGTTCAATTACATATTTCATATACTTTTACGCTCATAATTGGAACTATTGTACTTTAAGAGCGTTTGGTTGCATTTCAGGGAATATCGAGCGATTGGGAGTATATTGGAGGAAAGAGCGCGTGCTTCGACACCGGAACTCCTGAGGCGCCGCGTTCGGTGACTCAAAGCTGTTGGGGAGCAAGGAAGGGGTAAGAGAGAAGGAGCAAAGAAGAGGAGAATGAAGAAAGCATGGTTCTATAATACCAAGACTCATGGATTCCAGGTCACTGGATCGAGCTATGATGAGGCGAAGGAATTGAGCGACCCAAAGTACTGGAAACAGGAAAGCCGTGCACCCTTTTCAAATCTGCTATCACCTGGGATTTTTCAGTATTTTTTGATATTGTTTCCAGATAGTAGACTTCAAGATGGTTCCAACGCCACCAAGAACACGCCAATCGGTGGTCAGATGAGCCCTGTGGAATTTCTGCAAGATGAAACTGCAGGGCTGAAATCTGTTCTTGACCATCTACTCGACCGAGCAACCACCTACTAGACTGAGCAACCGCCTACTCGACCGAGTAACTACCTACTCGGTTCGAGCAGACCATACTCGGTCTGAGCAGGCAGATCGATGTTTTGGGCAATGAATACAGACTTCTGACAGCTCGACCGAGCAGTTGCCTACTTGACCGAGCAGCTACCTACTCGACTGAGCAGACCCTACTCGGTCCGAGCAGACAGAGCGCAGTTTTGGGCTAAGATTTTAGACTTTCTGACGACTCGACCGAGCAGCTGCCTACTCGACCCGAGTCACCGCGGGCCCAGAACTTAAGTTGCGTCCAGATTTGTGTTTGGGCACGATTTTCAGAGGGGTTTTTGGTTTGTTTGCTAGGGGTTCGAGAGGGAGATATATTGGAATGGCCTCATTAGTAAATATACTTTTTACAGCTTAGATCTCATTTCCTTAGGAGTTTTGGAGACGATCTTTTG
>CM061142.1:761450468-761525485 GCA_030789695.1 Scilla litardierei
TTCACCGGTTCAGAGAGCATTACAGCAGGTGATGCATTTGAGCTACGATTTGCAGATTTCGTTATGAACCGTGTTTCAGCTACAGGAAAAATTGAGGAGGACATCCATGTCAGTTTTTAGGGGGATAGACTATATTTTCGAATTTCTTGCGAGCATTCCCCTCCACATGATACATCCCCACAAGTTGACACACATGAGCAGCCAGCATCACCATTCCAGAGAGAGCCTACATTGATAGTTGATGAGAAGGCAAAGGAGCACACTATCGAGCCAGAACATATTGACGAGGAGGCCTCACATGCAGAGCCAGAGCATGCTTTTGAGGAGGCCTTACACACAGAGCCAGTGCTTATCATCGAGGAGGTCGTACATCGGGATGAGGACACAGTCATTCATAAGGATCCCGAGCACTACCCTCCTCCTTTGGAGCTCCCGCAGCCACCTCATCCTTCCACTGACATCGAGGACTATCCCACAGAGCTTACTGCTCCTACTCAGGGAGATATTTTTACCCACTCCATTTCTAAATCATGCATTCCATTCGATGTTTATTTTGATTCAGATATTTTTGACACGTCATACCTTTTATAGCACACATACGATTATGGACCGGAGGTATGCTTGGACGTGTCACAGTTTGACGAGCCTATCAAGGAGGTCCACACCTATGATCCAGATTTACTTGAGCAGCTGAGAGAGCACACCACGGAGATAGCTATCAAAGCACAAGAGGATATTGAATTATTTCCAGGGAAGTATCGTCCACCACTATTTATTTCATATATTTCTATTGACGATCCTCTTTGGAATACTTTTATTATGAGGGTGAAATTTTTGCAGCGAACTGATGCATCCTATTCTCTGCAGGGTATAGGTGGAGTCCTTGTGGGAATGTTGGAGGATGCATTGTTGGAGTTCGTTGGTGTCCGTGGACATACGCGCCTGGCGGAGCCACGGAAGGAACAATTGGAGCAGTTGCCTGCACCGGCAAAGATACTGGATTCACCTTTTGCTATAGGTGATATCATTCCAGTAGTGTAGCAATAGCGTAAAATTTTATGCTTTAAATAAACACAAATCCTCTCGACAGCGAGGGGACCGTATAGATTTGATTGAATAAATATCACCTCATATGACGGCAACAAAATTTTTTACACCCCAAACCCATTATATAAATTAATTGCCCTCTTCATATTTTGATGTGTCACACCCTTTTGCTCACCACCTGTCGAGCATCTCTTTCAAGTGAATACTTACTTTCCTATTCATTTGACTTGATCACGCTTTGCAAAGTCATGATTTTATTGATCGAGTCATTTCAATAGGATTGTTTGGTATAAGCTTGGGGGAAGGCGCTCTCATGCATCATGTCATCATTTTTCATTCACCCCCTTATTATTATCGTCGTTCCTCATATTCTTCCATTATGATCACATTGAGGATGATGTGAAGTTTAAGCTTGGGGGAGTACATTTCCATGCCATTTAGTTGCACTTTTACTCTATTTTTAGGGTTTTTAGAAATTTTCAAAAATTTTGCATCATATTTTTTATTTTTCCATCTTATTTTCCTTTATGTGTGTTCATGCATCATATTGTATGCTTGTTTTTTTCTTTTCTTTCCTTTATTTTATTTTTTATTTCTTTATTTTCTTTTCCTTCTTTTGCTAGATATGTTCCTTATGATGATATCTCTTATTGCTTTGGCAACCATCACGATGCTTATTATTCCTTGCCATGCTACTTAGAGTATTCCATAGTCTTGCTATTCACATGTGCTTGAAAATCTATTTCTTTTGATGATTCCTCTACATGAAAGCATGATATTAATTGAAATTGAATGTATGGATTAATGTTTAGTATGCTTTTGTTGGAAGTGCGCCAAGATTCACGCATCAATTGTATATCTGAAGCATCAGTTTTATTGTCTTATTTACCTTCTGTTGCATGTTTGATATGATTGTAAACTTTACGGCTTGACTTCACTATTTATTGAAATGATTGAGAATATCCATTCTTATTTATAAGTTTAGTTGATGTATTATTTTATTGAACCATTTGTGCACATCTTAGAGTGAACCGAGTGTTACATTATTTCATTCTCCACATATATCTTTTTATTCTCTACATGTCACTTGAGTTCACCTCCTAAAGCTACTTATATCGCATCTATTTCCCAAAAATCCCCACAAAAGAAAAAGTTAGCTCCAAAAAGTCCAAAAAGCCAAAAGGAGCCAAAATCCAAAAATACAAATCATATAGCTCCTACACAAATCCAAATAGAAAAATGAGAAACAAAAAGTTTAAAAAGAATAAGAAAGATATTTCTCTATCTCATTATTGGAGCCACAAAATACTTGGGAAACCCAAGGCAAAAATCCCATTTTCCACTATCATATTTCTTTAGATGTGATGCCTCAAGCTAAGCTTTGGGGTGAATTCATTTGACCATTGAGTAAGTACGACATTAGAGTGGAGAGGTGCACGAATGGGAAAGTTTGATAATACTGAGACTTAGCGAATTACTTTAGTTATGGAGATTTCTTATGAATCGATATAAATATGTGAATGCCATGACTTATTCCATTCTCTATTGCATGCTTGGTGTGATCTTATATGCTTCTGTTATAACTCTTGATTGAAAAGTGCATCTCCAACATTTGTAAATTAAATTCTATGAAATGCGTGATGTGGATATGAATTGATTGTATGAATTTAGAGAGTCCCTTTTGTTGTCCTTAAAAGGTTGCAAGTACCATGTTTAAGTAAGATATGAAATCTTTATAGCATGTGATTCGTATTTTCCAAGTTATCGTGATGTGTAGCTTATGGCTTGAGATCTGATAGAATAATCTAGCGACCCCTTCCACCTCGTGTTCTTTCTTTTTCATTTCCTTTGTTTTCATCTCCCGAGTTTGTCTCTCTACTTATCTTCCTCGAGGACGAATACGAGGTAAGCTTGGGGGATTTTCATCGGTTCATATTTTACACCTTTTTCTGCATATTTGCATACCATTTTGATCGCCCATATTGTACTTTTCATGATTACTCGATGATATTGTGTTACTTTCCACTATTTCTTGTTTTTGTCAAATTTCAGGAAATATAGAACGATCAGGAGCAAAAATGAGCTAAAGGGACTTGCACACGTGCCATAGCATCGCTCATGGCCTAATTGAGGAGCTAACGGCGCGGGAAGATGAGCGGGAGAGGAAAACGATCGATAGAAGCGACGAGGAAACGAAGATGAGAAGAAAGGATTCCAATTACAACCCACTCGGCCAGATAACACAGCCCACTCGGCCGAGTGAAGAAGCGTACTCAGTCGAGTACGACTGATATGAAGATGTCTTGTGTCGTAATGCACTCGGCCGAGTGGTTACATCCACTCGGCCGAGTAGAGATCGCCACTCGCCCGAGTGAGTCAGGACTTCTGAAAGAAATCAAAGCCGACTCTCTGGAATTCTGGAGAGAACATTAGAAGACCCTACTCGGCCGAGTAGAGATGTTCACTCGACCGAGTGAAGAATCCCACTCGGCCGAGTGATGCCGATGACACGAGCGCCCAGATTTTCAGACAGCCTCCCACTATTTTGAAATCTGCTATCATTTTAGTGGTCAAAGTATTTTTCTCATATTTTTTATGGATAATAAACTTCATGACGGTTTCAACTCCACCAAGAACGTGCCAATCGGAGGTCGGATGAAATCTGGAGAATTTCTGCAAGTTGATACTGCAGTGCTGTAATTCGCATATCAGTGTCACTCGGTCGAGTGACACTTTCACTCGGCCGAGTGAGCTTTCCACTTGGCCGAGTGACCAGTTTTTGACAGTTTTTGACAGAGTGCTGTTTTCTGGAGTTTCTGCAGGAATTCTCACTCGGCCGAGTGAGCTTTCCACTCGGTCGAGTCGCTGCTAGCCCAGAACTTAAATTACACGCAGACTTGATTTCAGGCGTGGGTTTCGGAGGTGTTTTAGGGGTTATTTGCTAGGGTTTTTGGAAGGTATTTAAGAGGTTTGTAGCCGTCATTAGAGGGGGTTCCATGATGTTTTCTTAGTGATTATTTTAGAGGTTAGGCCTTGCCCTAGGCCCCCTCTTGGATCTAAAAAGCTTGTAATTGGATTGAAGTTCTTCATCAAAGCTAAGTATCCTTGTTTTTGTTGTTTGAATCTTTGATTTGATATCTTTTTACATGCAAGCAATGTCTTTTATTGATCTATATATCGTTATTGCTATGCTTGAGTAGATTTGATGTTCTAGGGCATGGGGATGAACCCTATGAATCTAATTTCAAATTTGTGATGAATGAATTTCTAAGTTGCAAGAATTACGAGGAGGTTAGGTCGTGATTGATTTATCACGGATTGCTAGGAATTTCCATCGATTTGGGGTTTGCAAGAGATTGGATTCCTATCGATGGGAAGGCCTAGATATTCGAATTAGGTTTATAATCGAAATTCTCTAGACTTGGTTTGCAAGAGATTGGACCAAAGCTAGGATTTTTATTATAAATCTATACCCATATTCGTTTGCAAGAGATTGGACGAATACGAACTATCACAACCTAGATCGTAACTCGAGTTTGCACGAGAGTGGGCTCGAGGAGTGATTGGACGATGATGTCGATCTTCATGCTAGTGGCTTAGGTTAGTGTTTGCACGAGAGTGGGATCTAATCTAGGTTTGCTATAGACCGGCAATAGCGCGAGAGCGTGAGCTTGGTTCTATATTCAGTTACGACTAGTTCACCTCAATACAAGTCTAGGAATATTGAGATTCAGGATTCACAGAGATGTATGACGATCCGTAGTGGGGATTCCCTAGCCCTAGACACTATTATTATATTGTATTTGAATCGATATTTGACCAACATCTCTATCACTGATACCGACATCCATCACCATTGTAATTACATCATACCATACCCATCTCCACCAATAAAACATTCGTAGTCGAGCCAACCTGGGATAGATTGGAACCAACACCACCTCCTTGTGTTCGATACCGGCTCGCCACTTGACCGTGCACTTGCGGTAAAACTACAATCGTTCTCCGGGTGTATATCCGGGGCCGATCACATCCCTTCAGCTGTATGAGCAGGCACAATTGTCGGTGACAGAGATGACAGGTAGATGCTCTCGACGATCCTCTCGCTGGTGGTGTCCGGGGGATTTCCCCTCATATTGGCATCAGTCGCCACTCTCTTCAGGATATGAACTTCATCAGCTGTGGGCGTTAGAAGCTCCTTTCCTTTACTCTTCGTAGGAGCAATCTTCTTAAATCCGGGGGTCGTCTGGGAGACACGCACTTCTCCAGTTACTTCTTCTTCTTCCAACTCAATGTGCTCCTCAAGGCCCTCCAAGCTATCGGGGGGTTCCTTGAAAGAAATTCCAAGGATCCAGCCTCAACGATTCTTTCTTCCTCGACCTCCAGTAGATTGCATCTTTGTTCCTCCGGTGGATGCTTCATCGATAGTCCCAAATCGAACTTTACTTTCTGATCCCCAATATTCTGGGACAGCTTCCCCTTCTTCATGTCAATGAGTATGCCCGCGGTTGCCATGAAGGGCCTCCCGAGGAAATCGAGGTATGATTGTCCTTCGGCATGTCCATTACTACGAAATCAACCGGCATATGTACACCGCTGACGTTGATAGGCAAGTCATCTACTACCCCCATCGGTTACTTCACCGATCTATTTGCCAGCTGCAGAGTCATTCTGGTGGGTTCAAGGTCGCCCATTTTTATCCTCTTGTATATTGAAAGAGGCATCAGACTCGCGCTCGAGCGCTCGATTGGTTTTCACCTCCCCTATCGAGCATGGGATAGAAAAACTCCCGGGGTCCTTGAGCTTTGGCGGATTCGCTCGTTGAATCAGAGCGCTGCATTCCACCGTTAAGACGACGTTCTCTTTCCTTGTACCATTCGTTACCAAATCCTCCAGAAATTTCGCATATGAAGGGGTGGTCTATATAGCCTCCAGGAAGGGGATTTACAAACTCAAGTCTTTCACCATGTCGAAGAACTTGCCGTACTTCTCATCTATTTTCACCTTGGCAAGCCTTTGTGGGAATGGCACCATAGGCTTGAAGACCCTCGAGTTGCCTTCCTCATTCTTCTTCTTTTCTTCTTCAGAAACTCCCTCCGGAGTCATGGTGTTTGATGCTGAAGCTCCATCGTCATTTTCTTTTAGGTTTGGTCTCCCATCGACCAATGGAGCTTCAGGTTCTTTAGCGGCCTCCCTTGTCGGCATTTGTGTGCCGCTTCTCAAGACTATCGTCGAGACATTTGCATGATCATGCATCAAGGCTAATGTTTGATTGGGCCCCCTGGGATTGACCTCCGGCTGACCCTGCAATTGCCCCCCGTGACTTCTGAAGATTTGCCACTTGCAACCCCAGCTGGGTCACTTGATCAGCCAAAGCCTTCGGTCCAATCTATAGCTGCAGGTTAATTTTCTTTTGGTTTGATATATATTGGGTCAAGAGATTCTCGACCGGAGAGATTACCCGTTGTTGGTTATATGGTTGCTGATGTGGCACGGGCTGATGATTTCTAGGGGGTGCTGCTGATACATCTGCTGTTGAGGCGGTTGTTGCTGCTGGTATAACTACTGCCGCTGCCGAGGGGGCTGACACAACTGCTACTGAGGTTGTTGGAGCTGCTAGTATGGTGCCATATAGCTGAAGTTAGGGTGGTTTCGGTTGTTGGGAGAATACTCCGGATTCGATCTTGTCCTCGGTGGATAGGGTGCTTTACCCGTCGAGTTATAGAAAAGAGCACTCCCTGATCCACCGGCGCTGAGATATCACCACCATCAAAGTCTCCCAAGACTTCAGCTTCTACTGCTGCTATTTTCTGAGTGTTGGCACCACCAGCTCCCACTATGAATGCCGAGATCTGGGTAGATAGAAAATCAAATTTGCTAGACAGTTTGTCGACCTCCTCTATTCGGTGCATTCCTCCAGATCTTGGCGTGGTGCTTTCATCGCACCACCTTTCATTATTAGATGCCATATTCTACAGAATGTTTCCGGCATCTACTTCATTCCTTGACATGAAGGACCCTCCACCTGTGGCATCCATTGAGGACTTTAGATCGTCCATCAACCCATTGTAGAATAAAGTGATGATTTGCCATTTGGGGAGCTCATGGTGAGGGCATTTCCGTTGCATCTTCTTATACCTCATCCATGCCTCATGCAAGGATTCGTGGCTGGCTTAGGAGAAGGAGGAGATCTCGCTCCTCAGCTTCATTGTCTTCCCCGGGGGAAAGAACTTGTTCAGAAAGGCATTAGACAGCTTCTCCCAAGTCGTAAAAATATTGGGGTCCTTCTCCTTCAGCGATTGTTTGGCCTTGTCCCGCAGAGAGAATGGGAACAATCTGAGCCGGATGGCTTCAGCTGACACACCGTTGATTCTGAAGGTGTCGCACTTCTCCAGAAATGAGTCCAAGTGCTCGATTGGGCTCTCCATAGGAGCTCCTGAAAACTGGTCCTGTTGGATCCAAGTCACCAACGACGGCTTCAACTCAAAATTTCTGGCCGGAGGTTGGATGCTAGACGTGGCCCGATGGATGGCATCGAGTACTCAAGCAAGGATTTCTGGGGAGGGGTATTTTCTCCCATGGTGGCAGCCTCTTCCCTTCTTCTTCTCTCGGCGTTCAAACACCTCACGGTGGCGTTTATCTCTGGATCTAGAGGAATCAATTCGTCGAGACTTCTTATATTCCTGCGCATGAAAAATCAAGAAACACCCGTAAAGCACGTATGGTATAGCGACAGATGAAAACAGAAAATAAAGAAGAAAAAAATAAAAAGTAAAAATGTAGAATGCGAAAATTATCGCGTGGTCAGGATGTGAACTAGTCTCTATGGTTCATAGGGTCTTAAAAGAAACAAGCACGTTGCCTCCCCGGAAACGGTGCCATAAAGCCTGACGTCCCCTAGATTTAACACTATATGCAGTAGGATCGGGGATACCAGATTTAAATATTTGTAACCGCAAGTGCATAGTGTTGTAGTGTGGTTTGGAGGTCGAACTCAGGGAGGCATGTGTTGTGCTTGTTAACAAGTAGGAACTGGATCACCCGGTGGGTGAGCTAGCCCTGACGATCGGTAGGTTCTCACGAAATAGAATTACGGTAAGGTGTAAGATATAAAGGGAAACTTAGGACTTTGGTTTCCACCCTATTATGTGTCCTCTCTATTATGACCGAAGGATAGGAATACGATCGGATTCTAGGGTTTAGTGGTGAGACATTGCCTCTAAGAGTGATACCTAGCGTCCCATGGGCCCGATATTCCGGTCGATGCCCAAGATGATACGATAGGTCTACCAGCGTTCGAACGGTGGGCATTCCCATGTCCATTAACACTGACCGACTCCGAAAGCACTAAGCTCACAACGATTACTCCCAACATTTCATCATGTCGTTCCCACGTGCTAGAGTTCAATGTCTACGCTAGGGGCGTGAGCTGTGGCTAGGGGATCAAACGCCAGTTTTATTTCCCCTTGGCCCGACGGTCAGAGACGGTCTTTCTCCTGCCAATGACAATAAAACGGCTCGTGCAACAATCTAAATTCCTAGATCCTATCGAAATCCTAATCCTATAGTCGTTTTAGGGATAACCCACGAAGGGGCTTCCACCAATGCCCTAGATTGGGGAACTACTCACGATTCATAGTAAAAATATCAACACAACAAAATTTAGCCAAAGGAATCAAGATCAAGCAATAGAAATACGGAGCTAACAATAGTATTAATGTAATATCAAAGTTCCAGATCAATCAGAAAACTTACAAGACAAAATAAAATTGCAGCCGCCAAAATCCCAAAAAGACAGTCTGAAAAAAATGGGGATTTGTTCTGGGAAAAAACCTATGGTTGTATTTATATATTAACGTCCACCCGATCGGTTGACGCATCAACCGATCGGGTGAGACGGACGTCAACTTGGTCTTCAGCTTTGGAGATACATCAATCGGTCACTGAACCGATCGGTTGATGTCGTCGGGTCGTGATCTGGGAGAATTCGGCTACAGATGAACCGATCGGGTGAGATGTCACCTGATCGATTGGAATTCAGCTCCAAAAGACAGAGAGCACTGCAACTTCACCCGATCGCTGAACCAATCAGGTCGACTGACCAGTTGGAAAGCAGCTCCAAAAACAGATAGGACTGCGACTCTACCCAATCACTGAACCGATTGGGTGGGCTCTTCTTCTCTGTTGCCTCTGTCCGGGTCGGATACGCGTGCACGAACCGATCGGGTGGGTCACCCACCCGATCGGTTGAGTGCTGAAATATGATATTCTTTGACGTTTGGCCCTTGGGATCACGCATGGCACCTCCCATTGCTCCGTGGACTTATGATATCTTCTATATATGTCCCTAACGATGGCAATCTCCTGCAATGGCACAAAAACACAAAGAAAGTGAAAAGAAACTAAAAAACACAAAAGAGTGTATACGAAACGACGAAAAACAACGGAAAATCACAAAGAAGACGTGTGTGAATATATAAAATATAAATGCACGTCATAACACATGCATCCTCGAGCCCATGAGAAAAGAGTAGGAGATGTTGGATCTGGATTAAGACTAAAGGGGGTGAATATGCTAATAAAAATTCTCGCAAACACAGGCAATTATTCAGCAATCACAGGCAGTTATAATCAGATGCAGATGAGCAATCGCAGAGTGCACATATGATTTACCCTAGTTCAGTCGTACCAACGACCTACGTTTAGCCCCAAAAGGAAATAATAATGTTACTGGTACAACCTGTAGCTAGATCACACACCTTACAATCACCTGGTTCTCCGTACCGAACTCCCAAAGTGCTAAACAAAACTAATCCTAGTATAAGCTCTCTCTTGACTAGTCCCAACTAGTCAAGTCTCTCTTATCTAGCACCAACTAGACAAGACCCCAAAAACGTCACAAATATGGTAAAGTTTCCCATACAAAGATCGCTACACTACTACACAAATATAATAATACAGAGTTTAGGAAATCTCAGTTTGTGTAGGAATCGTAGTCGTCTCTGCCAATCAGCGCTGGTAAGATCCAATCTGACGTGATGCAGTCTCAAACTCAGTCTGTAACTCAAGTTGCAGCTATCACCATCTCATTTGAATGTTGCGGCTTTGGCACTCTCCATGGCTTGGATGATGGCATTATGAGGTTACGGCCTTCTTGCTCTCCTTCCTTGCATCAATGTTGATGGCTCTTCTCCTTAGATGCTTGCGGCTTGTGAAGAGGGTGTGGATGATCAATGGAGCTCTCGGTAAGAAATATGTTGGCTTGAAAACTTGTGGCTAGGATGGAAATCTTCTTGCTAACCTCTTGTCTCTCCTCCTCCTTCAAGATGGTAAGGAATTTTTGGGCTTCGAGATTGCGGCTATGAGGAGGGAGAGGCTATGGGAGAATCTTGCTTTGCTTGGATATTTCGGCAATGTGGATTTGGAGATGTGGCTTTTGGCTTTGTAAATGTGCAAGAGGTATAGAGGCTTGGAGTTGTAAGTTGCACAAGGGATAGAAAGGCTTGGAGTTGCAAGTTGCGCAAGGGATTGTAAGTTTTTGGTCGGCCACCCTTTGTTATCCCTTGTGTTTTTGTCCTATCACTTTTCTCTCCTTTGAATATAAGTTTATGTAGGAGAAGATGCAATCAATTAGAATCAAATAGAATCGCATAATCAAAGGAGATTGGATGGAATCCTAACTTGAATAGGATTTGAATGAATCACCATGGAAGATCTCTTCAATCATCCTTGGATATGGTGTTTGAATTTGGATGGCCATAGGAATTGAATTTGAATGGTTATAGGATTTGAATTAGATCTCATTTAATCACAAATTGATTTGCATGAGATTCTTCTTATCTCTCCATATTTGACCAAGTCCAAATTGCAAATGAATTGCAATTTCTCCATCACTTTGACTAAGTCTTCTTTGCACATTTCTCTATCACTTTGACTATGTCATCCTTTGATTATTTACGAGCTTGCAACTCCTACAAACACTTAGCATACACATCAAATCGTTCACACGTTTATTATCATCAAACACGAAGTCATCGATCGTTGTATCCAACTACACGTTGCATCCAACAATATCCCCCTTTTGAGGACGACAACCTAATATAAGATTTGAGCAATAACGATCCAAATAATATCATCGTGATGTGTGTGTATGAAGTGTGATGATGGAGGAAGTATGCAACAATATAACAATAACGTTTGAGCACAGAAGCATGCTCCCCCTATATTCATGCTGTCCCTTAAACATATATTCACAAATCCATTAAGCATATGGCATTCATTCAATATTCATTAATGCGCCCCTTTAAACTAACCCCTTAAACCAATATTCATATATGCACATATAAGCATGTATTCATATATTCATAGGCATTAATGCACATCAAATCTTCTCAATATTTCTCCCCCTTTTGTTATTATCAAAAGTGTACTTACAAAGTCAAATTCATACCACATGCAAAATAGTAAGCATTATAAATTACGACATACACTTGCATGTAGACATTCGCATAATAGGCAAGTCAAATCCAATGAAAATTATAACATAGACTTTCATACCATCGTGTAAGTGTGATGATTAAACATTGAAGCATAAAAGGAGAACTTTTAAGAAATTCAATCAAAACCAATCCACATTTTCCATATAACACGATATCACCTAGGATTGATTTTTGCCATCTCATTAAAAATGAGTTCAAGATACCATACCCAACACATAGCCTATGAGGACTCTTAGATGTGGGGTGGCATTGCTTGACGAGTATAACACCAACGCTAAAGTTTACTCTTAAATCTTATGTTGGATACTCGTGGGTAGTGTTGTTGCCATGGATCGTATCCATTTTTCATATGGAGATCTTTTCTTTCTTTTTCATTTATACATATTGATTGTGGCCCCGAGTAGGGACCACGATGCTAATAAAATCCGCATCGCATGGGTCGTGTGTAGTCGCTTACGGATCGAACACGAGGAGGAGGTCAATGAGTATCGGTTCCTATCGGTCTTCGGATGAGAGCTACGTGATAGTTATGGTGAATTGTCAGTGAATGGTAGAGAAGTGTGATCAAAAGAGGTAAAAGCTATAGGGCGTGGGGAATCCCCGACATTAGACTAGGGTTAAGGTTGGATTAATAATCGATAGGTTTCCGGGTTCATTGGGACTTGGGAGAGGTCGTGTGACCCAAGGGCATTCACCTATCCCCCACTGTCGTGATGCATGATATGTTATTCATTATGTCATGTCCTACCTGTTGGGTTTTGAAGGACCCTTAGGGCATAATTTTGTGCCCATCTTACGTCGAACGGACAAAAGAATTAAAACAACATCGAAAAAATATTATTAAACAATTTAATAATGTACCCTAAGAATATCAAAGACCCTAGCCAGGATCTCTACTATCATGGGGTCGGTCTGACCAGCCCTAAAATAGATCTAAACTACTGCAATGAAATAAATAAAATGAATTAAAGTACATACCCAGAACTTTGCCTCCGCCGAGAACAAAGCGTCGTTTTTAGCAACAGACTTTTGCCTCCCCCGAAGCTAGCCGCATTTGCACTTCCGAACTGCTCCACCCGAACCGAACCGACACCATGCCTCCGAGCCAATCAACCGTCGAAGAAAGTTTCATTTTGAGAGCGATCCACGTCGTAGACTTTGGATCGAATCCAATCCTACTCGTCGTCTTGCTAAGACCCGAACGAAGGAATCGAAAGAGATGAGGAGAAGATAATAATTTTGTCTTGAATCGGGTGTGCTCAAAACTTTTCGAAGCTACTCGATTCAGAGACGTAGTGCAATTTTTCTCAGGGGCGTCGACACCTATTTATATAGGAGGCCAGACCCCTGCTCTCTCACGTGCAATGTGGGATTAATTGATATGGGAATTAATTAGTGGAGAAAATTGGGATTAGTTTTGCCTTACACTAAGGCTCAACTTCAACCAATTATTTCTCCCTTAACGTTGGGCTTCGGAAGTGATACAACCTATCAATTTGAAGAGCTTTGAATGGTGAACGCATAGGAACAAACGGCGACAAATTCCGACTTCGTTTGAGCCCTCAAACAATTGCTCAAATTTGAGTAAAAAGTCACAAATTTGGCTAAATTGCAGCTATCACAATTAACTCTAGGGTTTTTACCAAAAACCGGGCCCACCCGTGGGTCCAACCTGTGCCCGCTCGCACTGGTAGGGCGGGTCAGACCCGCCCGCTGTACAGGCGGGCTCTGGGTCGTGCCCGCCCAGGCGGGTCAGACCCCTTTTGCAGGCAGGTCAGCCCACCTAGCAGGTCTGGACCCTCCCGTCCAAAAGCCCATGCCTTTTGGGCTGTTTCTTGAGTTCTATAGCTCCGATTGAGCCGATTTTCGAACTGTTGGAAATCAGGGTTCGAATGGGACTATCCCAAGAACCCTTGCAACATATTTCTATGCTTTTATTATGCTAAATATTCTTGTAAACATTTTAAAATATATTTTCAATCCTTTTGCATCACATGCAATAATCCCTTATAGCATTCCTGCTAATGCTAAAATCGCAAACCTTTTGCGATATCATTAAATCCCATTTAATCAAGACTTATCGTCACAAACTCTTTATGACTTCAATTATTTTTGTGCACCCGAGTGCACTCCTCCTGAAACCTTCTTATTACTAAGACAAAACTGCCACTCGGTGTGAGACCCTACAGCCTGACCATCCTACAGGTTGGGGCTCGAAACCCCTAGACGATATAGACCACGAGCAGCAGTTGTCGCCCCTATTTCGGCATAATAATTACGTAATTAACCCATTGATAAGATGTCGTCAGGATCACTCTGACTGTGTCTATGATGAATACCGCAGTATTAGTCACTTCGTCATAACTATGTCATTGCTTAGCCTAGGGTATGGTAAAACGCCAGCCCTACTAGCTAGTACATCGGTCTTTGGTATGTCCAGGTTGTACTACCTACCACATACCCCGGCCGGGTTTAGCACAAAGAATTGTACTGAGCCTGTGACACTAACTTCCCTTCACAAAAGAGACGAATCCTATCTTAGTCACTACTTACCTCGTACGCTTCAAGTGTCACCCAACCTAAGACCTTTCAACGAGTAAAGACTCGAGACTAGATTATGGATCTAAGTGACACCGTTAACGCACAGATTCGTATAATGACCTCATGTCTAAAGTACCAACTAGCCTATCATCACTAGAGAGTTATCAATGACAGTTAATTTAAGGTTAACCATTTGATAAATCTTTATTTGGTCATTCAGTGAACTCATTCTTTAATGAGCATCTGTGTCTCATCACCGACTTCGCCAGGTCGAATGATTATGAGATCATCATTACCCTTTAGGATAAGACAAAGACATAATGGTCCGTCCAATGTGCCGATATCCATTTATCGACACATCTATGACCATGAATATTTTAAGAATTAAGTTCCTATCGGTCATTCACTTTCCACAATCGAGATCTTCATCTAGATACGTGTATGACCTTACTTTAAGTCTAAGGAAATTATCCAAGTATATAATAAACATAGCAGGAAATTAGGAACTTACTTTAAGTTTAAGGCCACCCTAATCAGGAATTAGTAATTTAAAATGTTGTAATAATTTATTAAACCTAGCATGTCAATCTAAAATTTATCTCATAAGTTTTAGATGAATTTTAATAGCTATCCTAAAAGGCTTTCTTGAATTATCACATAATTTACAAGAATTTTGAACTACCATTAAAAACAAGTCAACTAAATTTTATCACATAAAAGTAGCGTGCAGACTTAACAACTTAAGATAGCTCATAAAGTTAAGTTAATAACTATTAAATAATTATCTCATAATTTTACATGAACAACTTATTAAAATTTATCGCATAAATTCTAGCATGCATATTAAAAATTTATCACATAAATAATTTAATAGCATCAAAAAAATTTTCTAATAAAATGTGTTGTTCTGTATTTAACATTTATTACATAAGGTTTAAATCTAGATAATCACATTATCAGTGTTTTTAGCTTGCATTTAAAAAACATTGCAGTTTATAGATCAGAAATAGACCCAAGCTTCGATACCAATGTTGGGTTTTGAGGGACCCTTAGGGCATAATTTTGCACACGTCCTATATCGACGGACGAAAGAATTAAAATAGCAGCGGAAAAATATATTATTAAACAATTTAATAAAGTATCTTAAGAATATCAAAGACCCTAGCCAGGATCTCTACTATCTTTGGATGGGTCTGACCAGCCCCAAAATATATCTAAACTACTGCAATGAAATAAATAAAATGCATTAAAGTACATACCCGGAACTTTGCTGCCGCCGAGAACAAAGCGTTGTTTTCAGCAACAAACTTTTGCCTCCGCCGAAGCTAGCCACATTTGCACCTTCGAACTGCTCCACCCGAAGCGAGCCGACACCGTGCCTCTTAGCCAATCAACCGTCGAAAAAAGTTTCACTTTGAGAGCGATCTGTGTCGTAGACTTTGGATTGAATCCAATCCTCCTCCTCGTCTTGCTAATAAGCGACCGAAGGAATCGAAAGAAATGATGAGGAGAGAATAATTTTGTCTTGAATCGGACATGCTCAAAACATTTCGGAGCTACTCGATTCAAAGAATTGGTGCAATTTTTTTAAGGGGTGTCGACCCCAATTTATATAGGAGGCTGGACCCCCTGCTTGTCTCATGAGCAATGTGTGTTTAATTGATATGTGAATTAATTGTTGGAGAAAATTGGGTAAGGCTTAACTTCAACCAATTATTTCTCCCTTACCGTTGGGCTTCGGAACTGATACAACCTATCAATTCAAGAGCTTTGAATGATGAACGCATATGAACAAATGGCGACCAATTTCGACTTCGTTTGGCCCCTCAAACAATTGCTCAAAGTTGAGCAAAAAGTCACAAATTCGGCTAAATTGTCGCAGT
This sequence comes from Scilla litardierei, assembly GCA_030789695.1. NCBI lineage: Eukaryota > Viridiplantae > Streptophyta > Magnoliopsida > Asparagales > Asparagaceae > Scilla > Scilla litardierei. The sequence continues at coordinate 761,466,439 of CM061142.1, forward strand.
CGTAATTAACTACAAGGTTTTCCCAAAACTCGGGACCACCCGCAGGTCCAACCCATGCCTGCCCGCACTGGTCAGGCTGGTCAGACCCACCGGTGGGCAGGCGGGCTCGAGCGCGGGCTCGAGCCAGAGCCCGCCTGGGCGGGCTCTGCCAGGCGGGTCTTGACCCGCCCGCATAAGCCGGCGGGTCTTGACCCGCCCGCATAAGCCGCCGGCGGGTCTTGACCCGCCCGCATAAGCCGGCGGGTCTTGACCCGCCCGCATAAGCCGGCGGGTCTTGACCCGCCCGCATAAGCCGGTGGGTCAGACCCGCATGACCCCTTTTACGTGCGGGTTCAGCCCGCCTAGCGGGTCTGGACCCGCCCGTCCAAGCTGGGCAAGGGCCAGAACTGGGCTTTTGCCCAGTTCTAGCCTTTTGGTCTATTTCTTGAGTTCTATAGCTCCAATTGAGCCGATTTTCCAACCGTTGGAAAGCATGGTTCGAATGGGACTATCCCAAAAACCCTTGCAACCTATTTCTATGCTTTTATTATGCAAAATATTCTTGTAAACATTTTACAATATATTTTCAATCCTTATGCACCACATGCAATAATCCCTTAAAGCACTCCTACTAATGCTAAATTCGCAAACCTTTTGCGATAGCATTAAATCACATTTAATCAAGACTTATCGTCACAAACTCTTTGTGGCTTCAATTATTCTTGTGCACTGATCGCTCCAAAATGCAACCCAAGAGCATGACCAAAAACTTGGTCGGTCCCGGATACACACCTGGAGAACGATTGTAGTTTTACCGCAAGCGCACGGCAAAGTGGCGAGCGGGTATCGAACACGAGGAGGTGGTGTTGAGCTCCAATCTATCCTAGGTTGGTTTGACTACGAATGTATTATTGGTGGAGATGGCTATGGTATGATGTAATGACAATGGTGATGGATGTCGGTGTCGGCGATAGAGAAATCGGTCAAAAGTCGATTCAAATACAATACAATAAAAGTGTCTAGGGCTAGGGAATCCCCACTGCGGACCGTCATACATCATTGTAAATAGTGAAACTCAATATTACTAGACTTGCATTGAGGTGAACTAGTCGTAACTGAATATAGAACCAAGCTCACGCTCTCGTGCTATTGCCGGTCTATAGCAACCTAGATTAGAGCCCAATCTCTTACAAACCCTAACCTAAGCCACTAGCATGAAGATCGACATCATCGTTCAATCGCTTCTCGAGCCCACTCTCGTGCAAACTCGAGTTACGATCTAGGTTGTGATAGTTCGTATTCGTCCAATCTCTTGCAAACGAATATGGGTATAGATTTACAATTAAAAATCCTAGCTTTGGTCCAATCTCTTGCAAACCAAATCTAGAGAAATCCAATTGTAAATCTAAATCGAATATCTAGGCCTTCCCATCGATTAGAATCCAATCTCTTGCAAATCCCAAATCGATGGAAATCCCTAGCTATCCGTAGTAAATCAATCACAACCTAACCTCCTAGCAATTCTAGCAATTTAGAAATTCATTCATCACAAATATGAAATTAGATCCATAGGGTTCATCCCAAAACCCTAGAACAACAAATTTACTCTAGCATAGCAATAAGGATATGAGAATCAATAGAAATCATTGCTTGCATACAAAAAGATAGAAAAACAAAGATTCAAATAAAAAGAAGAAAATACTTAGCTTGATGAAGATCTTCAATCCAAAATAGAAGCTTTTAGATCCAAGAGGGGGCCTAGGGCATGGCCTAACCTCTAAAATAATCCTAAGAAAAACATATGGGGGCTAAGAAAACATAATGGGGGTCCTCTCTAATGGTGGCTACAAACCCCCTTAAATACTCCCCCAAAACCCTAGCAAGAAACCCTACAAAACCCCTCAAATTCGTGCCCAAAAACAGCCCAAACCGCAACTTAAAATCTGGGCCCAGGCCGCACTCGGCCGAGTGGAAAATGTGACTCGGCCGAGTGGAAATTCATGCACTGCAACGTCAACTTGCAGAAATTCTCCAGATTTCATCCGACCTCCGATTGGCGCGTTCTTGGCGGCGTTGGAACCGTCATGAAGTCTACTATCTATACAAAATATGAGAAAAATACTTTGGTTGCTGGAATGATAGAAGATTTCAAAAGAGTGGGAGGCTGTCTGAAAATCTGGACGCTGCGTGTCCTCGGCATCACTCGGTCGAGTTGACTTCTCTACTCGGTCGAGTGGGCTTCTCTACTCGGCCGAGTGATAGACCCTGTAAAATTCCAGTAAGTCAGGGGTCTTGGGGGGTCTGTCTTCGGAGGTGACTCGGCCGAGTGGCTTTACTCACTCGGCCGCGGGGCATTCGGTACTCGGCCGAGTCGGAACCCTCAATCGCCTGACGGATTCCAGTAAGTCTGGGATTTTTGCTTGCCGTCATCGTGATGCCCCTCGGGCGAGTGGTGTCTCCATGCTCGGCCGAGTGGGATGGCGATGCTCGGCCGAGTGCACGCTGATACTCAATCTGTTGCGTTTCCGATCCGGCCGGCCGAGCGGGCTTCTTTGCTCGGCCGAGTGGCTCCTTCACTCGGCCGAGTGGCATGCTGAAAATGCCCAATCTTCTCCGTTTCTCCTCCTCGTCGCTCCTACGGAGTTCCTTCTTCTTCCACACATCTCCCATCGCCGAATAGCCCTCAAAAGAGCCTTGGGTGACGCTCCGGAGTGGGTGCAAGTCCCTTAAGCTCATTTTTGCTCCCGATCGCTCCATATTTCCTGAAATCCGACAAAAACAAGAAATAGTGAAAAGTAATGCAATATCGTCGAATAATCGTGAAAATCGCAATATGAGCAACCGAAATGGCGTGCAATGATGCGAAAAAAAGGTGTAAAATATGGACCGATCAAAATCCCCAAGCTTACCTCTTACTCGTCCTCGAGGAAGATAAGTAGAGAGATGAACTCGGGAGATGAAAATAAAGAAAATGAAACAAAAGAAAAAGAAATAACACGAGGCGGAAGTGGTTGCTAGATTATTCTCTCAGATCTCAAGCCATAAGCTACACATCACGAAAACTTGCAAAATACGAATCACATGCTAATATGGTTTCAAATCTTACTTAGACATGGTACTTGCAAGCTTTTAAGAGCAATAAGAGGGACTCTCTAGATTCATACAATCAATTCATATCCACATCACACATTTCATAGATTTTAATATACAAATGTTGGCGATGCACTTTTCAATCAAAAGTTATAAATGAAGCATATAAGATACACACCAAGCATGCAATAGAGAATAGAATAAGAGTCATGGCATTCACATATTTATTTCAAATCATGAAAAATCTCCATATCTAATATATTTCGCAAAGTCTAAGCATTATCGAATATTCCCATTCATGCACGTCTCCACTCTAATGTCATACTCACTCATATGGTCAAATGAATTCACCACCCCCCCAGCTTAGCTTGAAGCATCGCATCTAAAGGAATATGATAGTGGAAAATGGGATTTTTGCCTTGGTTTTCCCAAGTGTTTTGTGGCTCCAATAATAAGATAGAGAAACATTTTTCTTCTTTTTTTTCCTTTTGAACTATTTGTTTCTCATTTTTCTTTTTGGATTTTTGTAGGAGCTATATGATTTGTATTTTTGGATTTTGGTTCCTTTTTGGCTTTTTGGACTTTTTGGAGCTAACTTTTTCTTTTGTGGGGATTTTTGGGAAATAGATGCGATATAAATAGCTTTAGGAGGTGAACTCAAGTGACATGTAGAGAATAAAAAGATATATGTGGAGAGAGAAATAATGTAACACTCGGTTCACTATAAGATGTGCACGAACGGTTCAATAAAATAATACTCCAACTAAAACTCATATGTAAGCATGGATATTCTCAATCATCTTAATAAAAAGTGAAGTCAAGCGGTAAAGCGCACAATCATATCAAGCATGCAACAGAAGGTGAATAAGACAATAAAACTGATGCTTCAGATATACTAATGATGCGTGAATCTTGGTGCATTTCCAACAAAAGCTTACTAAACACTAATCCATGCATTCAGTTTCAATTAATAGCATGCGTTCATATAGAGAAATCATCAAAAGAAATAGATTTGCAAGCACATGTGAATAGCAAGACTATGGAATACTCTAAGTAGCATGGCAAGGAATAATAAGCATCGTAATGGTTGCTAAAGCAATAAGAGATATCATCATACAAAATTCATCTAGCGGAAGAAGAGAAAGGAAAATAAAGAAATAAAAAAATAAAAGAGAGGAAAGAAAAGAGAAACAAGCACACAAAGTGATGCATGAACACACATAAAAGGAAAATGAGATGGAAAAAATAAAAAAGATGATGCAAAAATTTTGAAAAATTTTAAAAACCCTAAAATAAAGTAAAAATGCAACTAATGCATCTAAATGGCATGGAAATGCACTCCCCCAAGCTTAAACTTCACATTGTCCTCAATGTGATCATAATGAAAGAATATGAGGAACAACGATAATAATAAGGGGGTGAATGAAAAATGATGAAATGAATGACATGAAATCCTAATGCAACTACATACACATACAATGATGCATGAGAGCGCCTTCCCCCAAGCTTATACCAAACAATCCTATTCAAATGACTTGACCAAAAATGTCATGGCTTTGCAAAGCGTGATCAAGTCAAACGAATAAGAAAGGAAGGTTTCACTTGAAAGAAATGCTCGAATGTGGTGAGCAAACGGATGTGACACATCAAAATATGGAGAGGGCAATTAATGTATATAATGGGTTTGGGGTGTAAAAATTTTTGTTGCCGTCATATGAGGTGATATTTTTTCAAGCAAATCTATACGTTCCCCTCGCTGTCGAGAGGATTCGGGTTTATTGAAAGCATAAAAATTTCTACACTACTGGATTGATATCACCTATAGCAAAAGGCGGATCCAGTATCTTTGCCAGTGCAGGCAACTGCTCCAACTGCTCTTTCCGTGGCTCTGCCAGGCACGTGTGTCCACGGACTCCATCAGATTCCAGCAATGCGGCTCCCAGCACCTCTCCAAGGATTCCACATGTACCCTGCAAGAGATAAGCCGCATCAATCTGATGTGGATAATTTTTCCCCAAAATAAATGTATTCCAAAGAGGGTCATCAACATAAGTATTTAAAATTAAAGACGGGTGACAACACTTCCCTGGAAATAAATCTCCACTCTCGTATACCACGTCGATCGACTCCTCATTGTTTGCCTCAGGTTGTTCAGGTAGCTTGGGCATATAAGCGTAGGTCTCATCAGGCAGCTCCTCATCATCGTCAGACTTATCCCATTGCACCTCCTGATCATATTCAATAGCGTCCATGGGTGCTAACTCCTCGCTCTCCTCCTCGTATACGTCCCATCGTACCTCTTGATCGTATGCACATGAATCCTGCAAAAGGCACGATGAGTCGCCAAAATCTGAATCATAAAAAACATCATACACGGGAGGAGAATCAAATGTAGGAGATGAGGGAGTAAAGAGATCTCCCTGAAGGGGAGCCATAAGCTCTGTGGGATTGTCCTCAGCATCAGTGGAAGCGTGGTCCTCTGAGGGATGCTCAGCCTCTGTAGAAGGTGGGGATGGCTGTGGTAGCTTGAAAGGAGGAGGGTAATGCTTGGGATCCTCATGAATGGCTGTGTCCTCGTCCCAATGCACGGCCTCCTCAGTGACAAGCTCTGGCTCCGCATGTGAGGCCTCCTCAAAAACAAGCTCTGGCTCATGTGGGTGGCAAGGGGGAGCGACGATGGCATAAGCTGACTCTCCCCCAAGCTGAACGTGGACATCATCCTCAGGCTCCTCAGGTATAGAAGGCAATGTAAACGTCATCATCTCCTTTTCATGCCTCCTTCTTTGTTTCTGTCCTGGAGCTCGAGGCACCCGTTTGCATGGCTTGGCCTCCTTAATAGTAGGTGCAGGTGGCTCTATGGGCTCATGTATCTTGACCGCGGTATAAAAGTGGGTCTTGTGCCCCTCGACTAGAGCATAGACTCCATCATCAATTGTGCCTGTGGAAGAGATACAATGAGTAATAAAGTTTTGAAATTCGAGCTCAAAAGGTTCACCTGCCGTTATTGTCAATGGACCGGAATCTCGAACTACGTCAATAATGTTTCTCAATAGGTCCATATATGTGTCCTCCTTTGACAGTTCGGATGTCTCTATTTGTGGAGTGTTGATGGTGTAAAGGTGGATATGATCACCTTCAAGTGAAGCATACACTCCATCTATGATAGTACCTGCGCTAGAGACATTAGCCATAACAAAATCGATGAATACTTGGTCGTATGGTTTACTTACCGTAACGGTTAGTGAACCGGTAGATCGAGCATCATCTATCATTTGCTCCAAGGCTGCTGCCAACTGTAGATCACCAAACTTCCCAACTTGCATCCTCTTCAAAAACTCACGTGAGGGTCCCTTTAGCCTTCTAGTGAAGATATCAAATAGCGTGGAGTCATTCCACTCATGGTCTGACTCCGTCTGGAACATTTCTAACATTCCTTCAAACCTAGACAAGGCTTCCCCGAAGGATTCTCCATCAGGCTGATAGAATGCAGCGAGATATATGTAGGATTGTATAGAGCCCGCTCGCATTTTCTTTGGAAGCACCATCGCTGCAACAAGTGTACCTGATCAAGCAAAGTAAACAACCTGGAAAAGACGTCAGTGGTACAAAGAGATAAAGATAATAATAGTAGCAGGTGGTGGGAAAAAAATCTCTCTCAATGTTTTTTTTTTATTTTTTTTGTTTTTTTTTGTAGTCTAATCAACCTAATTGTGACAAATTGGCACCCAACGGGAAACACCTCCCCGGCAACGGTGCCAAAAACTTGATCGCTCCAAAATGCAACCCAAGAGCATGACCAAAAACTTGGTCGGTCCCGGATACACACCCGGAGAACGATTGTAGTTTTACCGCAAGCGCACGGTAAAGTGGCAAGCGGGTATCGAACACGAGGAGGTGGTGTTGAGCTCCAATCTATCCTAGGTTGGTTTGACTACGAATGTATTATTGGTGGAGATGGCTATGGTATGATGTAATGACAATGGTGATGGATGTCGGTGTCGGAGATAGAGAAATCGGTCAAAAGTCGATTCAAATACAATACAATAAAAGTGTCTAGGGCTAGGGAATCCCCACTACGGACCGTCATACATCATTGTAAATAGTGAATCTCAATATTACTAGACTTGCATTGAGGTGAACTAGTCGTAACTGAATATAGAACCAAGCTCACGCTCTCGCGCTATTGCCGGTCTATAGCAACCTAGATTAGAGCCCAATCTCTTGCAAACCCTAACCTAAGCCACTAGCATGAAGATCGACATCATCGTTCAATCACTCCTCGAGCCCACTCTCGTGCAAACTCGAGTTACGATCTAGGTTGTGATAGTTCGTATTCGTCCAATCTCTTGCAAACGAATATGGGTATAGATTTACAATTAAAAATCCTAGCTTTGGTCCAATCTCTTGCAAACCAAATCTAGAGAAATCCAATTGTAAATCTAAATCGAATATCTAGGCCTTCCCATCGATTAGAATCCAATCTCTTGCAAATCCCAAATCGATGGAAATCACTAGCTATCCGTAGTAAATCAATCACAACCTAACCTCCTAGCAATTCTAGCAATTTAGAAATTCATTCATCACAAATATGAAATTAGATCCATAGGGTTCATCCCAAAACCCTAGAACAACAAATTTACTCTCGCATAACAATAAGGATATGAGAATCAATAGAAATCATTGCTTGCATACAAAAATATAGAAAAACAAAGATTCAAATAAAAAGAAGAAAATACTTAGCTTGATGAAGATCTTCAATCCAAAATAGAAGCTTTTAGATCCAAGAGGGGGCCTAGGGCATGGCCTAACCTCTAAAATAATCCTAAGAAAAGCATATGGGGGCTAAGAAAACATAATGGGGGTCCTCTCTAATGGTGGCTACAAACCCCCTTAAATACTCCCCCAAAACCCTAGCAAGAAACCCTACAAAACCCCTCAAATTCGTGCCCAAAAACAGCCCAAACCGCAACTTAAAATCTGGGCCCAGGCCGCACTCGGCCGAGTGGAAAATGTGACTCGGCCGAGTGGAAATTCATGCACTGCAGCGTCAACTTGCAGAAATTCTCCAGATTTCATCCGACCTCCGATTGGTGCGTTCTTGGCGGTGTTGGAACCGTCATGAAGTCTACTATCCATACAAAATATGAGAAAAATACTTTGGTTGCTGGAATGATAGAAGATTTCAAAAGAGTGGGAGGCTGTCTGAAAATCTGGGCGCTGCGTGTCCTCGGCATCACTCGGTCGAGTTGACTTCTCTACTCGGTCGAGTGGGCTTCTCTACTCGGCCGAGTGATAGACCCTGTAAAATTCCAGTAATTCAGGGGTCTTGGGGGGTCTGTCTTTGGAGGTGACTCGGCCGAGTGGCTTTACTCACTCGGCCGCGGGGCATTCGGTACTCGGTCGAGTCGGAACCCTCAATCGCCTGACGGATTCCAGTAAGTCTGGGATTTTTGCTTGCCGTCTTCGTGATGCCCCTCGGGCGAGTGGTGTCTCCATGCTCGGCCGAGTGGGATGGCGATGCTCGGCCGAGTGCACGCTGATACTCAATCTGCTGCGTGTCCGATCCGGCCGGTCGAGCGGGCTTCTTTGCTCGGCCGAGTGGCTCCTTCACTCGGCCGAGTGTCATGCTGAAATTGCCCAATCTTCTCCGTTTCTCCTCCTCGTCGCTCCTATGGAGTTCCTTCTTCTTCCACACATCTCCCATCACCGAATAGCCCTCAAAAGAGTCTTGGGTGACGCTCCGGAGTGGGTGCAAGTCCCTTAAGCTCATTTTTGCTCCCGATCGCTCCATATTTCCTGAAATCCGACAAAAACAAGAAATAGTGAAAAGTAATGCAATGTCGTCGAATAATCGTGAAAATCGCAATATGAGCAACCGAAATGGCGTGCAATGATGCGAAAAAAAGGTGTAAAATATGGACCGATCATGCACCCGAGTGCACTCCTCCTGAACCCTTCCTATTACTAAGACGCAAATCTCAGTCGCTGTAAGACCATACAACCTGACCCTACTACTGGTTGGGGCTCGAAACCCATATGATAGAGACCACGAGCTGCAGGTGTCGTCCCTGTTTCGGCATCATAATTACGTGATTGACCCATTGACAAGATGTTGTCACGATCACTCTGACTGTGTCAATGATGAATACTACAGTATAAGTCCCTTCTTCATAACTATATCACTGCTTTGCCTAGGGTATGGTAAAACGTCAACCCTACTAGCTAGCATTGGTCAGTATACATCGGTCATTGGTATGTCCATATTGTACTACCTACAACATACCCCAGTCAATGTTTAGCACAAAGAACCGTACTGAGCCTGTGACACTAACTTCCCTTAACGGAAGAGACGAATCATATCTTAGTCACTACTTATCTCGTACGCTTCAAGTGTCGCCCAACCTAAGACCTTTCAATGAGTAAATACTCGAGACTAGATCATAGATCTAAGTGACACCGTTCATGCACATGTTCGTACAATGACCTCAGGTCTAAAGAACCAACTAGCCTATCATCACTAGAGAGTAATAAATGACAGTTAATTTAAGGTTAACCATTTGATAACTCTTTATTGGGTCGTTCAGTAAACTCATTCTTCAATGAGCACCTATGTCTCATCTCCGACTTCGCCAGGTCGAATGATTATGAGATCATCATTACCCTTTAGGATAAGACAAAGACACAATGGTTCTTATCAGTCATTCACTTCCCACAATTGAGATCTTCGTCTAGATACGTGTATGATCTTACTTTAAGTCTAAGGAAATTATCCAAGTATATAATAAATATATTAACCATGCTAGGATAATTAGTACTATATATATATTTTTTTTGACAGGCAAAGGTAAGATTTTATTAATAAAATTGTACAACATCCCTAACAAGTGAATCGTAGATAATTAAAATGAAGAGGGGATTGGACACAAGCGCCGTCACCCTCCACCATTAAAATATCCACAATCACTTATTAGAGAAGAGTACACAATATACATATTACATTTACATATGTGCAATCTTAGGGGAATGCAAAACCCCAATTAGCAAAGGGGACATTGTCAGATACATCCTCTAGATCTAGTTTGCATAGAGCAATTTTGACATCCGATGCGATTTCCTCAAATAATGAAGTTTTACTGCAGAACTTTTCTTTAAATATCCGATTATTGCGCTCCCTCCAAATGTGCCAGACAAGGGATGACACAATCATTTTAGCTAGGACGCTCATCGGGTCCTTCTTCCTGTATTTGTTTAGAATCATGTCACATACTCCGGAAAGGGTTGTTGGCCTCATAGAAGTTATATTAAGCTTGAGAAGACTCCTCACTAGAAGGTACTTGGAATAATCACAGTCAAAGAAAATATGGCCAATGCTCTCAGCCACATGCCCAGTACAAAGAACACAGAATTGATCAGATACCCTTCCCCACGAGTGCAGCCGGTCTTTAGTTAACAGCTTACCACGAAGCGCACGAAGTAAAGCAATAGAGTACTTGGGAACATGAAGTTTAAACCACACAGCAGCCGCATAGGGGTAGGCCGCTGATTGAGGCCGGGTTGCCTCCTAGATTTCCCGAAGTGAAGATTTGTGACCGGAAGCCCAACACCAGCCATCGATACCATCGCAAATTGTAATACTGGACATGGGATCAACAATGCCATTGATGGCCGGGACATTGTGCCAAGTAGTTCCAGACCAGAAATCCCCAACGCAAGCAACTTCAGTACCAGGGACGGGATCTTGCAAGAGATATAGAGGCCCCTTAGGATGCCAGTTATCATACCAGAATGAGGTAGATTTGCCATCCTTAATAGTGCATTTAATCAGTCGTTGCGATACGTGGCGACTCTTAAGAAAAAATTTCCAGGAACTGGACTGTGTATGTGTAGATTTAGCAATATAAAAGCCACTTCCAATAGCCGCATAGTGTCCTCTCATATAACTCGCCCAAACACCCTTGTTAGACAACACTCTCCAAGTCAAGCGTACTCCCGACGCAGCATTCAAGTCAGAGAGATGCCGAATCCCCAATCCCCCTTCCTTTTTTGTAGTACAAACCTCCCTCCAAGCCCATATATTATTCTTCCCCCAAATAAAAGTTCTGCAAATTGAATTAATGATTCTAATAATAGAGGAAGGAAATCGATACGCCTGCATCCAGAAGGCAACCATACCATAGATTACAGACCGTACCAACTCAATTTTCCCCGCAATAGAAAGGGTGGAGGAGGACCAACCAAGTAATCTTTTCCTGCATTTATCAACAAGCCGAGTAAACATAGAAGCTCTGGGGTAATGAGTTGATAGGGGCAGTCCCAAGTAGGTAGTGAAAGAGGAGACCAACTTAATTCCCAATAGCTCAGACAAGTCCCTTGCATTCCGCACTCCCTTACTGAAAATTGCAGAACTCTTGTCCAAATTGACTTGAAGCCCCGATAGATGTTTAAATTGAGTCAATAACTCCTTAAGCCCATAAAGGGAATGGGAATTAGCACGACAGAAGACCAAGAGATCATCAGCAAATAGTAAGTGAGATATCGATCATGTTCTTCGCAAAGGATGGATAGCACCAGATGATTCAGCCACTGACATGAGAAGGGAAAATGCTTCCATCACAAGGACAAATAAGTACGGAGAGAGCGGGTCCCCTTGCCTCAACCCTCGGCTGGAGTCAAAGTACCCTTCAGGAGACCCATCAACTAAGACAGAGAACATAGGAGTTGATATACATTGAGAAATCCAGTTAATAAAGATTGATTTGAATCCCATCTGATGAAGGAGAAAGAGAACGAACTCCCTATTAACACTGTCAAAGGCCTTCCGGAGGTCAAGCTTGATACAGGTTCTGGATCCCATAGGATTGCTAAAATCCCTAATCTGTTCGTGGGCGAGCAATGAACAATCCGCCAGAAGCCGATCTTTTAAGAAAGCTGCCTGATTGGGAGAGATAAGCTCTGCGATAACATGCCGCAGTCGATTACATAACAATTTGCTGATGATTTTATATACCACATTGCAGCAGGCAATCGGCCTATAGTCACTCAAATTTGAGGCATTTGCATTCTTAGGGACCAGGGTCAAGAATGCATGATTGATGCTAGGATTCATTATACCAGATATGAAGAAAGCAGAGACACCTGCAACAACATCAGACCCAATGATACTCCAATTGACCTGAAAGAAATGGGCATTAAACCCGTCAGGACCTGGTGCTTTGTCTTTACCAATTTGGAAAACAGCAGATTTAATTTCAGCAGGGGTCACAGGTAATTCCATCCAAGTTGCCGCCTCCTCAGTGATCTTCCGTTTGGGGATGATATTAGGAAACACGTTCCAATAATCATCATGATGGTAGATATTATGATAATATAATACAGCCTCCTTTCGCAAATTTTTAAGATTCGAGCTCCTCTTACCTTCAGGGCTAATAAGATGATGCAGGTTGTTGTGACAGTGTCTTGCTTTCAGAGATGTATAGAAAAATTTAGAGTTCATGTCCCCAAGGTTTAACCAATCCTGTCTACTCTTTTGCCTCAAATCTTCTTCCTCAATACCAAGAGCCATCCCAAGATTTTTAGATGCCAAACATTCTTCTTGCTGCAGTTTAGTATCAAACTTCAAATTGGGATTTGATTGGATGGCCACAAGCCTAGACCGGCAAGCATTAACGTCCAGGTTGATCAAGTGATTTGCGGCCCAGGGTTTCAAATCATGCTTCAATGCTTTAAGCTGGAGATGAAGATGACGCAAGCCATGTACACCAGGAATTCGGCTCCAATGATTGTGTATGAATTCTTTATAGCCTGGGAAGGAACACCAAGAGTTATAGAATTTGAAGGGTTTGGGTAGAGCACTGACCTTGGGGAGAAGAAGGAGAAGCATTGATAGGTGATCACTAGTGCCCGAAGAGAGATATTCATAAAAGGAGTGACTCATACGAGCTATCCAATTAGTATTGCAGAGAATACGATCAAGGCGGGCCGAGATACGCTGCAACCCAATACGTTTATTGCTCCAGCTAAGTGAGGGGCCGGAACTCTTGAGTTCAAGAAGACCACAAGTACCAATACACGAGTTGAAGGCATCCATGGCCAAACTATCAACATTGCGGCCACCCACCTTTTCATGAGAGCTCCTGACACAGTTGAAATCTCCCCCAACCACCCAAGGCAGAGAATTAAAGATATTAGAATCAGCAACCAGTGAATTCCAAAGAGAAGCTCTAGAAGTAGTCAGGTTGAAACCATAGATAGCAGTTAGGCCCATAACTAACCCCGCTGAGTTAGTAAAGATTGCCGAGATATGCTGAGCAGAAGCGGCTATGGGGTTGACACGCCAAGAAGAAGCATCGTAGTAGATAACAATACGACCACCCTTATGATGTACTCTGTTATCAATAAATTCCCAATCTTTACCAAAACAACTGTTTATACGACTCGCATTACATGCTGCAACTTTAGTTTCAAGCAAACATACAATAGACGGGTTGAGCTTACGCAAGGTATGTCTCAAATCAGCCCGCCTAGCAGTATTGTTCAGTCCCCTAGTATTCCAGAAGAAAGCAGACATTAAGACAATGGTTGATTTAGGGGCAGCGCACCTGCAGCTAGCGCGACCCTAGAGCTTCGTCGAAGAGAGGTAGGAGAAGGGATAGGCTGCTTGTTTTTGGCCTGACCCCTAGCTTTATTCAATTCCTGGTGTAATGCATGCCAGAGAGGATTCGGCAAGGTAGGATTGACCGGGGGCTCAGGAAGCTCCTCTTGGCAATTAGAATCCAAATGCAATTCATTACCAGCAGCCTCAGGCAACATTTCGGGAGCAACAGAATTTGTAACCGGCCTGGAGTGGGGCTTAGAGTTTAGGAATCCAATGCATTGCACAAGACAAAAGAGCCTCCTCCACAGTTTTGTTTGAATAGAAGAACCGGATTTAGGAGCAACTACAGGAGCCTGACAAATATGCTTGGATAGACCACTTGACTCCCCAACCTCAAAACAAGCGTTGTTATTGTGATTCTGATCAGCGAGCTTATGTCCAGAAGCACAATCAGGAACAACATGGGAGACCCCAGTGTCTACTGTAGCAGGCGGCAAATCAGTAGAAGCGGGATCCTTCCCCATTGGGCATTGTCTATCCAGATGGCCAAAGCATGCACAAGCATCACATCTTGGGGGTTGCCCCTCATACTTGACTTCAATAGAGATAGTTGTCAAATCATCAAGTTCAATAGGCACAGTATACTTAAGTTTACATTCAGAACTTACCTCCACCAGGCATCGAGCATATGAGATTCTCTCTAGCTTTGAGGTCGCTTTATCCAAACAGAGAGGCGTGCCAATGACACTAGCAATCCGATTCAGAATACTAATAGTCCACATTGATAGAGGCAAATTATGGAGTTGGACCCAAACAGGTACCGCAGTCAGGACATCCCTAGTGTGGCGGGTAGTGGGAGACCAGTTTTGCAGAACTACAAGCCGTCCATCAAACAGCCATGGGCCGCCATGGAGTATCAAGTCGCGATCATCCGGGTTTTCAAATTTGAAGTAGAAGTACCCATTCTCCCTGGAAAAAATGCGAAGACCACCCTTAATTCTCCAAAGCCTATCTGTCCAGGCTTTGATCTGACCAAAATATGGCACATCACCAAGGACATAACCAACCAAAGTATTCTGCCAACATGCTGCTCCTTCTAAGATCATGCTATCTGAAATTTTAGCCCTTACAACACCGTCCTCAGTGATAACAGGAGGAACAAAGTTCATCACTAATGGATCCGCGTATTTACGCCTAGTCGAGCATATATCAGACCAAGAACGCTTCCCTTCGGTAGGAATGATTTGGAAAGGCACATTGGGTCTAATAGGAACCTTCAAGCCAGCGCTTGCCTGATGAGCGCCCTGAAAAACCCTCCGAGATCCCAAACGACCCCGCCAGTTTGATTCAAACGGGGAATCGAACGTCCCCCACCAGATTGATTCCGCTTATCAGTAAAAATACGATCGGCCATCGGCCGATCCCTCACGGTCGTCGAACCACCGAGAGCCGCCGGTGAGCGGCCACGACGATCGGCCGTCGAGCGCCCCCAAAGTGAATGGTCACGCTCTTTCCTCCGCCGCTGGTAGGAAACCCTGTGCCAGCCCTCCGGATCCGCAGAATTGCGAGGATCCACTTGGCCGGAAAGCTGTTGCGAGCTAGGTCACGCCGCCACCCTCACGACCCTCTCACCACTCATGTTTTTTATATATTAGTACTATATATATATATATATATATATATATATATATATATATATATCTATATTACAAATGAGGGATGTTTTTGAATCTTTGTCCCATGTGGCAATGTCACATCGTCACATGGGACACCCTTCTTAAACCCAAAACCTAAAAAACACAAAACTCCACCCAACCCCCAAAAACACACCCAAAACCAAACACCCAAAATCACACCCCCAAGCAAAAAAACCAAAAACCCCAAGACACTACACACACTCAAACCCACCATTCTCATTTTCACCCGGTTTTGCACTCATCGAAACACCCGTCTAAAAAAATTGAAACCCAAAAAAAAAACACAGGGAATGTGCAGTCAAAAAGGCGGGCTAAGCTTTTTGGGCGTCCGTTTCAATTAACCCCTCAAGCACAGATCTGAAGGCGCCCGCGCCAAATTTATTGTTCCTCGCCGAAGGCGGCCATGCCTCTAAATTTTTTTACGCTAATTTGTTGTTCTTTTAAATTTTGGCTGTAGAAATATTTTTTGGGGACAGAGATTTTACGGGAAAAAATTTTGAATGCACCGTGCCTGCGGGCACGGGTTATGACTAGTATATATATAAATGAGGGGAGGATCCGAGTTTTCAGGAGGCGATCCGCAGGAGCTAGGGTTTCTCAAGAACGGGGAGAAAAGATGGATCTTAGCCGGTGGGATTGGTGATCAGGGAGCGGGATCGTCTTCGACTTCTGGAGACAACGCGGGTGACTTTCGTGTGGCCGGCTCTGGGGCTGTTCGCAAGGTATCGGCGCAGGGGGGCTTGGGGGTTGTAGGGCGGGATGAGGATGGGGGGAAGCGCAAACAGGTGGTGGTTGGAGTACTGCAACCGACTGGTGACGGCGCCGGTGATCTTCATCAGGCCGCATCGGATGTTGCTTGCAAAAAACCTCTTCAGGGCGGATCGGAGTTGGACAGTCGGGCTACGGTCACGGCGAATCGTAAGGCAGGCAACCAAGGCGGATCGGGGCTTGACAGTCGGGCTGCGGTCACAGCGAATCGTAGGGCAGGCAATGGTGCATGCAAAGTATTGGGGGTTGGAGATTCTGATGATGATTGGGTTGTGGTTCGGCGGGGTCGCCAGCGCCCCTTCTCTTCCCGCTTTGTTAGATCTAATAGCGTGCGGCCCCTACCGTGGAGAAGGCAACCTCAGGTGCGGGATAGGCCTGGGTCCAAGACAGGTGGGGTTGGCTCTGATGTGGGGGCTCGCAAGGTGATTGGTGAAATTCCCCATAGACCGGTTCAATTACCTCCTAGACCGAATGTGGCAATTACAATTGATACTCGAGCGGAGAAGAGGTCGTGGCTAGATGTTTGTGCGGAACGTCGTTCTTATGGGGCGGGCCTTGCTATGTCCTTTGTTCCCCCACAAATTGATGAGAATGGAGCCCCTAGGGCGAGGGTCTCGGGGTCGTTGGTCGAACGGGGTGCGGAGAGGTGGAAGAATACTCTTGTTGGGTATGTCTTAGGCGATACCCCTTACTATGGTCAAATTGTGGCGTGGATGGAGAGGCTTTGGAGACTCAAGAAGAGAGTCCAGGTATATTCCAAGGACAATGGGTTTTTTTATTTCCGGTTCGAGTCGGCTGAGGAATGTGATAGGATTCTGCGGGGGGTCCCTGGTTGTTTGATGGAAGACTGGTGGTGTTGAAAAAGTGGAACCTAAATCTCCGTCATGATAGGGATATACTCACCTCGGTCCCGGTGTGGGTACAGCTGCATGGACTACCATTATATATGTGGAACCTGGAGACTCTGAATATTATAGTTTCAGTGATTGGTACTCCTATGACTTTGGATCGAGCCACTGCAAATTTGGAGAGGATAACCTATGCGCGATGTCTGGTGGAGGTTGATGCCTCGTCACCACTTCGTAAGTCTATTGAGGTGGAACTGGATGGTGGGGAAATTATTTCTATTGCTGTCACATTCGAAGGAGAGCCACCTAGGTGTAACAATTGTGTTTGTTTTGGGCATTCGGATGCCCAGTGCCCTTCCGTGGGTGAGCCCCCTTCAATCCAAGCAGATGGGAGGATCATTGAGCAGGAAGACCTTGTGCATGGTCCGGTCAATGAGGCTACGGAGAAGGCTAAAGGGGAGAATGAGGGGGGGCCATAAGGTTCGGACGTCGGTGGGCTTGCGAAGGCACCTTTGCAGATGCTGGTTGAGGTTCAGCAATCAATGGCTGTTATTCATGATGGGGCATCTGATAGCTCCCTAGAAGCCCAGCCCTCTTGTATGGAGGAACCGGTAGTAGCTCAGGTCGTGGCTAATGACCCTGAGGCCGCAGTTATTAACCCGGATGCTAGTCCAGGTCCGGTTGATCCGCCGTCTGCTAATGACCCGAAGGCTACTTCTGCTCCAGGGGATAGGCCGTCGGGAGGTGATGTGACTAAACGGATGAAGGAGGCTTCTGCTCTCCCTTCACTTCTGGATAGCCCTTCGGGAGGTGATGTGGACTTGATCCCTGCGGTATTGGCGATTGACAATCCCATATGGGTTGAGGAGGAAGTATGTTTCTCCATGGCGGAAGAGGTTAGAAAGGCGAGGAAGAAGGTTGATGGCCACGCTGAATCCACTACTAGGCGGAGTTCCAGGATTCAGGGTAGTATATCTAAAAACCCAGTTATCCAATGACGGTCTTCATTTGGAATACTCATGGGTTGAATAACCCGGTTCGGCGTCGGGATCTTCGTGACAGACTTAATAAAATAAAGCCTTCGGCTATTATTCTACTAGAGACGAAAATTAGGACTTTGGAGAGGCTAAATAATTGTGTCCTTCCGAAACATTGGACTGCGTTTCACAATTTGGATAAATCTTTGGGCGTTAGGATTGTGATGGCTGTGGACCCTTCGGTCTGGAAGGCCACCCTCCTCTCTTCTTCTGACCAACATGTCACAATTGCTTGTATTAACTCTGGGGGTCTTTCTTGTGCCTTAACTGGAGTGTATGGTCAGAATACTGTGGGAGAGCGTAAGGAAGTGTGGAGCTCTCTTAAGTGTGATGCATCATCATTAAAATAATGGTCTGTGGATGGTTGGTGGGGATTTTAACAGTATCCTTTCTGCTGCGGACAAAACGGGAGGTAGGAGGTTGGAACAAAAGGTCCTCTTTGACTTCAATGAGTGTATTGGCACGTGTCATCTTTCTGAGCTCAAGAGTACGGGTTGCAAGTCCAGCTGGTGTAATAATAGAATGGGGGATGGGCGAATTTCGGCCCGTCTTGATAGAGTATTTGTCAATGGTGATTGGCTAAGCCTGCTCACGGATTCTTTTATGGAGTATCTGGATCCTCTTACTAGTGACCATTCTCCTATGGTTGTCAGACTCCTCTCTCAGGTACATTCCGGCCCTAAGCCTTTCAAGTTCTTTAATTACTGGACCAAATGCCCTGGGCTCTCTGATATTGTTGACAAGAGCTGGAGTGACTATGTGGTGGGCACACCGATGTATTGTGTTTCCCAAAAACTAAAGAGGCTGAGACCATTAATTCGCAAGTGGGCGGTAAATTTTAATGCTACTAAGCTTGTGAATATGGGTCGTACCAAATTGGAAGCTATAAGAAAGAATCCGCATTTAGACTCTGCAGTTTCGATTCAATCGCTTGAGCAGGAAGCGTTGAATGAGCTAACCAATGCTATGAGGCTGGAAGAGGAAATGTTACGCCAAAAAAGTAGACAAGAATGGATTTCCTTGGGGGACCATAATACTAAGTTCTTTTATAATGCAATGAAGTCTCGGGAAAGCTACAACAGTCTATCTCATTTGTTAAATGCTCAGGGTAAGCCTACTAGTTCATTTGATGTGCTGAAGAAGGAGGCTATCGACTTCTATGTGGGTTTACACAACCAAAATCATTATGAAAGTACGTTCCATACTATTACCTCTAAGCGTATTCTTACTGGGGAAGCTTCTGCCTGGATTATCAGGAGAATTTCAGATGAGGAAATCAAGAATGTTGTATTTCAGATGAACCCTGACAAGGCTCCTGGACCTGATGGTTATAATGCGCATTTCTTTCAACAATACTGGTACAAGATTGGAGAGGATGTTTCTCTGGCGGTCAAGTCCTTCTTTGCTTCTGGTTCTCTTCTAAGGCAAGTTAATCATACCCATCTCACACTTGTTCCTAAGAATTCTAATGCATCCTCTCTAGGTGACTACAGACCCATCGCATGCTGTAATGTCTTATATAAAATTGTTAGCAAGATCATTTGCAATAGGCTCAGGGTGGTGATCCACGAGCTAATATCTCCTAAACAGGCTGCCTTTCTTAAAGGGAGGTTACTATCGGATAGCTCCCTTATTGCTCATGAGCAGATCAGGGACTTTAGTAACCCAATGGGGGGTAGAGCCTGCCTTAAGCTGGACCTGCGGAAAGCGTTTGATTCAGTAAATCAGGAGTTTATTCTCCATTTTATGTGAGAGATGGGTTTTCCTGAAGTATTCACAAGATGGATCCGTGAATGTATTACCTCCCCTACTTTCTCGGTGATGGTAAGGGGCTCCCCAGTCGGGTATTTTGAAGGCAACAGGGGTATTAGGCAAGGGGATCCTCTTTCTCCTTATCTGTTCGTCATTGCTATGGAAGCTTTCTCAATTCTAATGTCTAAGGCTCTGGCTTGTGGAGCTATTCAGCCTATGAGACGGTCGGGTTCCATTTCCCATCTACTATTTACTGATGACCTTCTGGTGTTTTGCAGAACTAATCTTAAATCTTTCAGGGCCATCAAGTCTCTGCTCCTTGAGTTTATGAACTTCACTGGGCTGCAGGTGAATTGGGACAAGAGTTCGGATATCTTCAGTAAGGGAACCAAGGACAGAACTATGCTAGCTGATTTCCTGAGAATCAAGATTTCCACCACTTTTACAACTTACCTGGGCCTCCCTTTGTCTTCCAAATATCCCAAAGCTCCAATGTACAACAGATTGGTGGATAAGTGCAGAAAGAGGCTTAGGGGTTGGTCGTCTACTATGTTATCCACCGCTGGGCGGATTGAGTTGGTGAAATCTGTTATCTACGGAATGGTGGCGTTCTGGATGCAAGCCTATCACATGTCGTATACTGTTGTTCGTGAAATCTCCTCTCTTTGCAGGCGGTTCATTATGGGTCCCTCGCGGGCATGGTCCTGGAAGGCCATCTGTACCCCAAAGTCTGAAGGTGGTGTTGGCATTCGATTATTGGAGGATCTTAATGTGGCTTCTGGGGTAAGGCTTACGTGGAGATTTCTTACCTCTACGGGCTTATGGGCTAAGCAAATGAGAGACAATTATGATCGGGCTGATGGGTTTTACGCTACACATGGTTTACTGACGCATTCTGGCACTTGGAAACATATGCTTCGCTGCAGAGATGCGTCTAGTAAACTAATCGGGCGTGTGGTGAAAGATGGTCGTACTACTCTTTTCTGGCACGATTTTTGGCTAGATTGTGGCCCTCTCAAAAATTTAATGGACATGCCATCGGATTGCTCTATGAAACGAGTAAGAGACTATTGGGTACAAGGTGCCTGGACAAATGATCCTTCCATCTCCAACATTCGGCATCTTCTGGTTCAGACTGGTCTCACTCTTGGGTCGGACTCCTGGACGTGGGCGCCTACCAGTCACGTGCTTCCCCCAGGTTCTCCAGATGCCCAGGTCCGGTCTTCTACTGCTTCAGGGTGTCCGGGTTGCCCAGGTCCACTTCAGGCTGAGGGCCGTTTGGCTTCAGGGTGCTTGCCTCATGCGGTGGGAGGCCATGCCTCTGGGAGCAGGCTTCCAACTCCTATCCATTCTCTTGGCCGGGGTGCTACTGCATTCCATTCTCTTGGCCGGGCTGCTGAGGACTTCAAGTTTAAAGAGGCCTACGAGGGAGTTCGGATGCGTATGGAAGCTTTCCGGTTTCATAGATTGGTTTGGTTCCCTGGTCATATTCCGAAATGGGCAATCACCCTACTCAGAGCTTTCAGGGGTAAGCTCCTGACTAGAGAAATTATTAGTAGATGGGGTTTAAATACGCCGGTAAACTGCGTTCTTTGTGGCGATGATATCATGGAAGATATAAACCATCTATTCTTCTCTTGCCCCTATACTAATTATCTCCTAAAAAGATATCTGCTGAAATTAAATGTCCATCGCCAAATTGGTGCATCACTTGCTGAGATTGGGGATTATTACTTGGCGAATTTTAATGGGAAAGGTGTTTTGAGCAGACTGGCCAATACTGCACTTTCATCCATGGTTTGGCACATTTGGCATGAGCGGAATTGTAGGGTGTTCGAAGGGAAGAGCAGAGGGAAAATTGAGATTTTTGAGGTGATTGCTGCTGACATCAGAGTGGCCATGGTAGGCCAGAATCCTTCCTCCACATTGGAGGCTACGGTTTTTGCGAACTGGGAGTTCAGAGATTTGGGCTAAGTCTTGAATCTGTTTTCTTGTTTACATACTTTGTATTTTTTGTATTTTATTTATTTATTATTTTTTAGTATTTTTTGTATAGCTTGCCTGGGATGAGATTTCTCTAATTAAGAGTGACGGCGCTTGTGCCCTCTCCTCTTTTTATTGATCTCTCATTCCAACTTTCTATACTCCTGTAAAGAGCCAATCCATCAATAAAGATCTATTAACTTTTCAATATATATATATATATATATATATATATATATATATATATATTTTGAAAGGTAAGCTTAAATTTTATTCCAATATGTACAAATACAATAAATAGCTCCACAATTAGGAAGTGAATCCAATGGGGAGAGGAGAGGGCTATATATATATATATATATATATATATATATATATATATATATATATATATATATATATATATATATATATATATATATATATATATATATATCAGGGATGCTTGGGAAGGGACTAGACGGCGTGGCATATTCTTTCCCTTTCATAAACTGATTTGGTATGGCAATCATGTGCCCAAATGGTCTCTCACTCTTCTTCGATCTTTTCAAGACAAGCTACTCACTAGAGAGAGGATTAACAGATGGGGGTTTCAAACGTCAATCAATTGCGTCCTCTGTGATGACAACAAGGAGGAGAACACGGAACACCTATTCTTCAATTGTAGCTTTTCTAGTTACATTTGGTGCAGATCCTTACTAAAGCTAGGAGTAATGAATTGCTCCCATTCAGGATTGCGAGACATTGGAAACTATTATATTACTAATTTTGCAGGGAAGAGTGCTTTGGATAGATTGGCTAAAATCGTTCTTGCGTCGGCGGTTTGGCAGATATGGAAAGAAAGGAATCGTCGTATCTTTGAAGGGGAGATTAAGAGTAAGACTACAGTATTTGATGATATGGCCCATGAAATTCGGATTGCTCTGGACGGTCTTGAGCCTTCCTCTTCTGGTGAAATATCTGTATTTGCCAATTGGGAATTCAGGGACTTGGGTTGAGTTTTGCTGTATTGCTTCATTTAGGGTGTGGGATTGCTAGTGGAGAGTGACGGCGCTTGTGCCCTATCCTCTCCCTATTAATAACATACACCTGAATGAGCTTTGATGTACATTGTATATTGTATTTTGTAATATATAAAATAACACGCTTACCTTCCTATATATATATATATATATATATATATATATATGATCAAGACATATTCTAGGATAAATTGCCTCGAGGGCATATATCTCCCTACACTAACCCCGTTGTTGCGATGCAATGATAGGCCAACCCAACCTATACCGATGTCGGGGGGTTCTCCGATGCATCGGCGTACGTCGAGCGCATTACGCTCGACGAATATCCCCAATCTTCCTCCCGCCCACAGTGGCATTCAGGGATTAGACCTACATTGCAAGAGCTTTAGTCGATGCCCATTGGCGTATCAGTCACACTGATAGTATGGATCGTTTTAGGGATCGGATCCCGGGTCGGTCCCGACTTTTGATCGGCGGCCGACCTGATCGCTCCAAAGGGAGGGGGACGAATCTACAACGATAATAATCGTTCAAATGTATCCATAATCTCAACTAGTCCATCAACCCAATCAGTTATTTGGTTCTACCCATGGCCCCAATCCAATGGGGTTCATCACATTCCCTAGATGAAACTACTCACTAACCATTAGAATAGAGGGGGATTCTAGTGATGGGCAAGCGTCAAAACCCATGGATTCAATCTACATTAGCAATGGATGATGAAACAACACAGCAATAACAAAGAGGGAAAAATTCTATTCATGAAATAAAGAGTATTACACTAATTAATATTTAGAACAATAAAAACGACAAAATAAAAGAGTTAGAATCCTTATAAAACGACCCAAAACCCTAGGAAAGATAGAAAAACAACTAAAAATCAGATTCCTCTCGTAGAAGGATGAAGGGGCGCTTATTTACATGCACCCAAAAGACAAAATACCCCTAGATCCACCCTAAAAGTCGTGGGAAAGGGGTTTAATGCGACCATGTCAAGGAACGACGCGGTCGCGTCATTCCCCAAATGAATAAAGGGATTGTGGGCTTGTCCACGCAGTCACGTCAAAGGAGACACGGCTACATTGAAGATGGTCACACGGCCGCGTGGTCTGTTAACACGGCCATGTCGTTTTGCTTTGGAAGTTGTAGTTTCACGGTCGCGTCGTCCTAACTC
This sequence comes from Scilla litardierei, assembly GCA_030789695.1. Lineage (NCBI taxonomy): Eukaryota > Viridiplantae > Streptophyta > Magnoliopsida > Asparagales > Asparagaceae > Scilla > Scilla litardierei. Next base: position 761,490,383 of record CM061142.1, read on the forward strand.
ATACGGGCCGCGAAACTCTCTGGTCTTCATTCTTCTTCTTTACTCCAAAAATCCTCTGACACGACCATTTGGTTGAAATTAACGCGGTCGCGTTAAAGTTCCTTCTTTGACAGAATGGCACAACCGTGTTGACATGCTAACGCGGCTGCGTGGAGATTTGTTCTTCACAAAATGTTTCCCCCTTGTGCAATTGACTCCCCAGCTTCGCTCCTTTTGACTCTTTGCACTTAGATCTTGCTACATGATTCCAAATTGGTAAATATCTCCCACAAATCATGTGAGGGAGCACAAAGCAATAGAAGAGACAAGAATGGGGAAACGGGGAAGAATAGAGAATGAAAGGGTGTAAACATGCATGAAAAAGAGTGAAAAACTATATACAATTAACACTTATCAAAATCCCCCAAGCTAAAATCTTCCTTGTCCTCAAGGAAGACAAGAGAGATCATAGATCGGAGGACTGCAGTCAAACATGCAATGATGCGATGTAGCTTCGAGAATTTTCAAAAATCGAGAATATATACGTGAGTGAAATGAAAATTCGAATTCGAGAAGCTTAAATGCTCAGAAATCTGTTCGTCGATGAGAATATGTTCCTAGGACGTTATCCCTACTTAAATCGCCAAGCAATACACTAGGTGACGGCCATACTCGCATTCTAAGATATTTTCTCTAACCCAGCCTTCGATTGAGCGTATAGGCTAAGCTATACAATGGTCGAAGAGGGGATAAGTAAGGGATAATGGGATATTGGTCGATCGAGAGAGTGGCACTTACGACATGACACGGTTCCTTGATTCAAGAATTTACCAAGTTTATCCATGATTTTATATAAACAACGTATACACAAAAAGGAATTCTATCCATATATATATATATATATATATATATATATATATATATATATATATATATATATATATATATACACATACATACACTATAAAAGAGAGCATTTTTTGAATTTTGTCCTACGTGGCAAGGGTTTGTCGTACGTGGCAGTGGTTTTATCCTACATGGACAAACATAGTTACTGACTAAGACATCCTTTGATCAACGTTTGGGGGAAAACATTTGAAAACTTGGGGTTTGAAACCTTTCGGGAAAGTTGGGGGGAAAAGTCCTGCCTGAAATTTTTTTGCTTGCCTAATGAAGTTTTACGCATGATTTTTTTGGGGTAAAAAAATTTGGGGTAAAAAATTCTCAGGCGCCCACTGATCTCTCTTATTCTCTCTAAAGTGTTACTGCTCCTCTCTTTTATTCTTACGCTCTCGATGTCCGTCCTCTAAACTGGAGCTTGATCTCGAGAATCTGCTCATCAACAACGCCAATGATCTCTGATCTATCTGATGTCGAGTCCGCTGATAGGAGCTCCTTTACCGGCACACATCTCTTCCACGCCGAGTTCGATCACCTGAGCTCCTTCGTCGGTAACCTCAACCAGCCTTCCCGCCACGATGAGGTCGATTTTTTTTTGAATTTGGGAGATGAGTAGGTTCTATTTCTGGATTTTTTTGGGTTTTGTCCATTTTAGATTTTTGTGCTGTGTAATTTAACGAAATAGCAAATTTGCAACAGCTCCGTCGATATTTGACATTGGGGAGGAGGGGATAATGAATCCAACAGAATCGAACTTCGAAGCCTTAATCAAGAAAGGATGATCCGAAGCAAGACTCATTCGGCAGAATCGGATGAATTTGCGATCCATCGGAGCGAAGTCTCTCCCCGATCCTAACACTCTCAATAAATCATCCCCTCTCAGTGGCCCCAAATTCTTATATGTAATTGATTTTTGGGATTTTTTTATTAGAGAAAACTGGGATCCTAAAAAAGTTATTTTTTAAATTAGAGAATACAAAGAACTCCATTGATGATAGACTTATTTTAGTTGCCACAATTATTAAAGAGATAATAATTATCCATTAAGATTTTTTAATCAAAAATAATTCATGAGCAACTGTATCATTTGAAGATTAAAATGCAGTGGCAGCCGCACAATGTTTCTGGTTCATGCTGTAGTTGGAAAAATATCTGGAGTGTTGGATGCTAATTAATGCAGAAAGAAATTTTACGAAGGATGATGCACAATTCATCAGGATGGGACCTTTTTAAATAAAACTTCTATCATTATGCATTAACCTTTACATGGTTAAAAAACTCTCTAAAAATTATCTAAAAAGCACAAGCGATTATCCATTCGTTCTGAAAGGAGAACATTTTATTAGTAAATCTCTGTATTCTTTTGCTATCAGTGGTTCGTGGCTATGATAGTTGCGGTTTATCGAAGGTTAATTCCATATTTCTGTTCTTAAACACAGATACATTTTTATTCTTGCAGCTACATGAAGAAGCATGGTTCAGATTTGTCATCATCAACCTAATCTCAGTGGGTATTTATGCATTCTATGGGCAGTGACATGGGCAGTAACATGCAAATTGTCTAAAAAGCACAAGCGATTATCCATTCGTTCTAAAAGGAGAACATTTTATTAGTAAATCTCTGTATTCTTTTGCTATCAGTGGTACGAGGCTTTGATAGTTGCGGTTTATCGAAGGTTAATTCCATGTTTCTGTACTTAAACATGGATACATTTTTATTCTTGCAGCTACATGAAGAAGCATGGTTCAGATTTGTCATCATCAGCCTAATCTCAGTGGGTATTTATGCATTCTATGGGCAGTAACATGCAAATCCAGCAGCTTTGAACCAATCCACAGGTTACCAAAGATTTCCAGCAGAAGAAACCTAGTAACAGAATCTATGGCCCCTTCAGCTGCCTCAACGATTGATTTGCCTTGAGCAAGGTGATGATAACACCACGTGTATTCTTGATTATAATCATTCGACCAAAAGGCCCAGAAGAAATCTCTTTGCTGGCACCTTCAGAAGCTTACTGGGTTTAATAAGAATGACTCCATAATTCGTTTCAAGGAGCCAATTCAATATTTACACTTTTAAAGGAGAATGATATATAGAAAAGCATGAGTCATTATCCTCATCACGAAAACCGTTGCCGGTCAATTTAAAGGTAATTTTTGAATTTAATTATGTTGTTTCGTTACCATCAAGTGTAAGTTTAATTAATTTTTCTGAAATTCCCAACAATTTTTTGGGCAAAAATTTAAAAACTTTGAGGAAAATGTACAGTGTATTCAGTTGTAGCCCTTTCAAATATTTGTTTACTAGTCCCCGAGAATTGCATTGGATATAATTATATACATCTATTAGATATTCCAAATTGATAGTTTTTTGCTTGCTTTCAAATATTTAATTTTGAATTTCAAGTTGTTTGCTTGATAGTTGTGAATTATATTGAGGGTTGAGGTAATTTTAGGCTACACAAGTTTGTAACAATTGGAGGGTGAATATATGAGGGACTTATGCGATGTATGCAAATTTTATGATGATGACAATTTGAAGGGGTAGGATCATTGAGGAGGAGAGGAAAGGAGAGAAGTTGATTCGATTTGACAACTTCTGCGAGTCTGGGCAGCCGATGGTTTTCAGTGTCTCCTTCCATGAGAACATCAAAGCACCATTGGTTGCATTTGGGCATTCAGAGTCCGAAGCGTGCCAAGGGATGCAATAGGAGGAGGCAGCCGAGGAGGCCAGGGGGTTTACTATGCTTTATTTTTTGTTTTTTGTTTTATGTTTTCTTCAATATAGTTATTTTGGGGTCAACTTAGAGTTCTAAAGTTGCCGTTGCTACTGATTTTCCTCTTTAAATTACGAGTTGTTAAAAGTTGGTTTCTTGCTTTCTTTGTGCTCAAGAGAAAAGGAAGAAAGTGATTCAGAGACCGATTCGAGCTAATTATGGGTTGACAATGCTTATCCATGGTTTAATTACTAAAATTTTCATTGATAAAGAGCCTGATATCTGGTGTGCCTTTTCGCTTAGGGGCTCCAATGATGGAGAGGAACACACTGGAGGCGATTCTCAATATGCTTCAGAAGTGCGAAGATGCACTTTATGTGGCTGTTTCATTTTGAGCTGAATTTACTCTATAATTTTGAATTTTGGTCTTTGTATTTGGCAGGTAGGCCACTTATGGAGTGTTTGCTCATACTCTTGGTCCGAAAGAGGTTGTATTGCATTTTGCATTTTGAGGAGAGTGAGGTTTTAATGGATTCTCACTGCTCGGCCTCTTTGTCCAGATTACTATGATATAATAGAGCATCCAACAGACTTCTGTCAAGTTCGAAATTCCCTACCCGTTGGATGTCATATTCTGTAGGTTTGTGGAAAAATTTGCAATTGAAAATCTGACATAATCGTGGGTTTGTGGAAAAAAATTGGATTAGATTTTGGAATTCTGTCAACATAATCTGTCAAGTTTGGAATTCCGCATAGAAAAAATATGATTAGATTTTAAACAAACATAATCAGTGGGTTTATGTCAACAAATTTAAAACAAACATAATTCCATAAATTCTGTCAACATAATCTGTCAATATTATCTGTGGGTTTGTGGGAAAAAAATTGGAGATTACATATGGAAAAAAATTTACAGTTTCCAAAATTTATGATTGTAGCAAAGAAATATTACTCAACTTCATCTTGGATGTCATATTTCAAGCTTGACATAAATCTCTGTTGATTTTTTGCTTTTCTAGCTGAGGGTAGGGAATTGCAATAATCTCCCCATTGGATGACATTCCTAGCATAAAAGCTAATCCACTTGAAAATCTGATCAACTATGGGTTTATGCGTGTATGCATGGAGGTCTATGGCTATTCTACATGTGACATTAAATTTGGGTCCTAGATGGTGATGTCTTATACCAAGTTCTTAATGTATGTGGACCTACTTTAAAGACTGTATTTGAATGTTACAGTCTTGGTACTTGATTAGTGAAGTTGAGACCAAGTTCTTTAAAGACTGTATTTGCGTTTGTTATGTGGAAATTTATTATGCATGATGTGAGCATCAGTGTTTACAATTTTCATGTAATGGTTGGTGTTGTGTCTTGAATTAGCGTTAGCTTAAATTAAAGAAGAACACTTGCAATCAATTTCAGGTACAGATAAGACATGTTTTAAAGGTGTTGTGCTCAAGCTGCATGTTATATTCAAACAAAATTGAGATTGAAAGAGAGAAAATTGCACTTCATTCATTGTATTGATATGCAGGTGGCAAATACGAAAAATTGTAAATTACAGGATTTTTAACGACAAACTAAGTTCCATACATATAATGACATTTTGTATATCTATGCCAGCAAGACATTATTTGTTCTTGGAACAGAAACCTTATTTCTTTCTGGTGATTGAATGTCCCAATTTGAAAATTATTCATGCCTCTGGCATTTAATTCTTGCAATCTTTGGCATTTTTTTCACATCTCAACAAGTTAGATTTTAAAATTTTGTGTAAATTAGAAATGTGATAATAATTATTTTGTTTGTAACTGCGTAAAATGTTCTCTTTGTACCTTAATTGTTCCATGTAATTTTGTGTTCACTTAGCTAATAATGAGTTAATTCGTTTGGCACAGGAAGGAAAGGGGTACAGGATGCTAAACCCGGTCATGTTCTAAGCTGGAATTAGAGGGTGAAAAATTGCTTATGGTGTGGCAAGAGGTCTTGAGTATCTTCATGAAAAAGCTCAGCCTTCAATTGTACATCGAGATGTCAGATCGAGCAATGTTCTTCTTTTCGATGATTATGAGTCCAAGCTTGCGGATTTCACTTTATCCAACCAGTCTCCTGATACCGCTGCCTGCCTACATTCCACTCGAGTTTTAGGAACTTTTGGCTATCATGCTCCAGAGTAAGCTTATAATTCCTAATATAAATATTAATTATTTTTTGACAACCTGGATGGAAGTAATAGAAAGTATATCATAGTTTCTAATGTAGAGGAGAAGATGGCCCTCGTAGCAATTAATGAAAAAAAGGAGTCACATAACAATTCAGACTAAAGGATTTAGTTCTACTGTTTCATATCAATTGTTTAACTCATTAATAAGGTTTGTCTGTCCTGATATGCTAATTGGAGCAATATGTAACAAGGTATTGAATTGATTTGCAGTAAGTGTAGCGACTTTTGATTTGTATGTTCTTATATGTGTGTTCTTATATACTCCATACGATTAATGCAAGACCATAATGATTTCTTTATGCTTCCAAATTTGGACGTGTGTTTCATGTATGAAGTGTGATTTTCTACTGATTTTATATATATCTGTGCATATGAAAAAACGGTCCATGATTTGCTGCAAAATTAAGCGTAATGTATATGTTTCCCTGTTAGCTTGGTTTATATTCTGCCTGCTTCCATTATTGAGTGATTGGAGACTAACGGATTCCTGTTGCTGCAATGACATGTTACAAGCATACTGGAAGACACATTGAGCGGCTTATTCACATGGTCAACTAAACCTGGAAGGCAAGGGCTCACGCAATTGTTGGAACACAGAAACGTCAGATTCATGCCTTTCATTGGCTGGGAGAAGATATATTCCAAGGAGAGGATCGAAGGTCAACTGAGAAACAAACCAAGAGAGATCACATCCTGGGAAGAGCTGCTGAAGACTGCAAACGCATAGCAAATTTTGTATGCAAGGCTCGAAACAACCTTTCATTATGGTGCAAACTACAGAATACTAGGTCGTCAGTAGCAAATCTAATAGGATAATTAACAATGATGAATAAATTAACCAGCTGTACATTATTCATCCTGCAAAATTTAGATGGTTGGCATCGATTGATAGCATGTCATATAATTTTTAGGATTTACAAGTATTTTTCACTACATTATCCTTTTGAAGGGGAATAACTTGACTGATGAAAACCAAATGTCTAATAAGAGGGTTTATACCCGTTCTTTCCATATTAATTTTGTTTTCTCTATGCATTAATAAATAGCTTTTGAGAATGGTTTTGGTATTTCGGGTTTGGATTTGGCTTTTATAAGTGCTAGGCATCATTTCAATGGTGTAGGTAACAACCACCTTACTGGGAACCTTCCTTACTCAATATCGTTCATATGTTGTGATAGTCGTTGGTGTGACAGTATTTGTTGATGACAATATTTGGTCGGACCTAGCATGACAATATTTGTCTATAAAAGCTATGACAGTATTTGGTTGGTCCTAGCATATATCTGTAAGGTTCTTGGTGTGATAGTAATTGGTGATCTTTGGATTTTGTGATTAATTTATCCAATGTAGAAATGTCAACCACAACTTTTTATCTCAAACCGAAGGTGTGCCCGTGCCGAAGGAGCGCCTTCCCGCATCGAAGGCACACCCGTGCCAAAGGCACATCCGCTAAATTTTTTTACGCTAATTTATTGTTCCGTGCCGAATTTGTTGTTTCGTGTCGAAGGCGCATGCGTCGAATTTATTGTTCCACACCGAATTTGTTGTCCTACGCTAATTTGTTGTTTTGCACTAAGGGCGCCCGTGCCAAATTTGTTGTTCCGTGTTGAAGGCATCCGCACCGAATTTTTTGTTCTGTGTCAAAGGCCCTCGTGCCGAATTTATTGTTCCGCGCTGAAGGCGCCCACGACAAATACACCCGTGCCGCTAAATATTTTTATGCTAATTTGTTGTTATTTTCAATTGTGGTTGTGTAAATAATTTTTGGGGAACAAAGATTTCGCGGTGGAAAATCTTAAATGGACCGTGCCCGTGGGCACGTGTTATGACTAGTATATATATATATATATATATATATATATATATATATATATATATATATATATATATATAGTGATTTGCAATTGGGTCGTGTAAGGAGCGTTGGGTCGGTGACTCCCAGATCAGACGACCTCAGGGCACCGGGCCAAGAAGGACCCCGCGGACATACTAACTTAACCCAAATGAAATCCTTATTTATACGCACTCCCACAAGCTAGTCATATTACGTGAGGCCCGGACGGTTACTATCGTGGGGATCCGGTTACTCAGCTTTACTTGGGGAATGGTGCGTATTATTTTTTCTATTCACAATTTTTTTCTTTTGGTTTTTTTTGAAAACCATAGGGTGAACTAGGCAGATTCAATCCTCAGTAGTAGGTGAAGTGTGGTTATTCAAATCTCGAGTGACTATAAATCATTATACATGACTATTGGCTCTAGGGTCCACGCATAGGATGGGTTCCTTGGTGTCAATCTAGGTTAGTTTCAAGTACTCCTATCTTAGGGGTTGCAAGGATGGCCAAAGCTAGGGTATTACAAGGGATTTGAGTTTAGGCTACGAACTATTCATACGTTCAAATCGACATCATGGAAATCGAGCATTAAAGTTCGGAAAACGAATTTCAAATCAAGATTCAACACATATAAAAGCCCGTTTTCGAAAAATTCTTGAGGCGAATGCAAGTATATTCAAATGCATGCATGAAGGTGCAGGATGCATGATGCAAATGCAGATTTTTTGGAGTTTTTGATATTTTTTCTTTTTTTTTGGGTTTTTGGATGCATATAATAAATTTAAATGTGATGCATATGAAAAAGAAAGAAAGATGGAAAATAAGAAAGAAAAAGTGAAAATAAAACGAAAACAACGATAAAAATGGGAAAATGAGAGGGAAAAAGAGGAAATAAACGCGAAAGAGCTCCTCTCCAAGCTAAACCAAGCGTTTTCCATAACGCGATAAAACACAGAAAACAATCGTGAGGACAAATAAAATGTGGGGAAGGAGATCCAGTAGCATCCCCCAAGCTGTGTAAAGATGTGCCCTAAAATGATGCAAGCATGATATGCATGGGTTAAATGATGGGGGTGCCAAAAATGTGCAGTGCTCCTATCAGGCTGAGCCACCATCAGATGGTGGCTGGGTGGGTGTGGTGGGTGGAGCGGAAGGGACGACAGAATCAGCTGAGTGCTCAGTTGTAGTATCGGTGTGTGGTGGGAGTGGAGTGCTAGGCTCAAACTTGATGGGTAGGGATGGAGGTGGAGATGGGGTGGTCCAATCGTCGTCGGAGGATGACGAGAGAAGTATGATGGTGCCGGCATGTGGCAAGGAGTGGGATGAGGTGAGGGGGTGCGTAGGGGATAGAATGGGAACAGACTCCATGATGGGTGTAGGGGTGGTGTGTGAAATCACGGGGTCGGGGTGAGGTGATGGTGTGGGGGGTGGGAATGTGCTCGAGCTCTGGGTCATGCTGTGGAGAGGGTGGTGGTGTGGTAAGACATGGTGTGACGTCGGGTGGGTCCTCGGGCACCAGGGGTGGATGGGGTGGGATGTGTACATGCAGTGATGTGAAGGTAATACCTATGGGAGTGGAAGTGGATGTGGGTGTCTAAACAGTCTGAGGGGGGGTCAGATGGGTGGGATGGGATGTGGACAGGGAGGAGATGTGGTGTAGCAGTGGGGTAGTGACCCTGACTATAGTGGTACTGGTAGACCTGGTCGAACTGTGACTGGAGTGTCACCAAAGCAAGGGCCAGGCCGTCAAAAGAAGTGTGGAAGTCAGAGTAGGTGTCTCTGACCTCAGTCATGGTACGAGTAGTGGAGTCCCTAAAGGATCTAAACTCCTCCAAGCAAGCTAGCTGCTTGGAATGGGGTATGGTGGGGGGAGCAGGAGCGTTGTTGGAAACCTCGACGTGGGGTCAAGATCCCCTATACTGTCGCAGAGCTGTGAGGACAACGGGCTCAGGGATAGATGAGAAGGCACCAGAAGTGTCATCATGGTCTCGGGACTGGGGCTGGCATGGGTCAATCAGCTGGACCGGGGCCTGGACACCTGAGGCTAGGTTAGCGTGTGGTGAGAAGAACCACCTCAAAGTGGTGCCAGGTCCAAACAGCCCAGGGTTGGACATCCTAGTGTATGAGGTGGAGGCAGGGCCATAAATCCAGAACTAACGCTCTCGGTCAAGCGCTCGGTTCATATGCATGTTCGTGAGCACCGAGAGGTCTAGGGAGGTAGGACCAGGGATAGGAACCATGGTATTGGGAATCCTAAGAGAGACAAGAGAGAGGGTGGCTATGATGGTGATGAGTCCCATGCAGTAGTGAGGTGATCTAGGGTCAGCTATAGTATGGAGAAATCTCTGCATAAGCCAAGACCCATCATGCAGGAGAAACTGGGGACTGAGACGTTGCCCTTGCAGAAGATACGGCTCTGTGTAGCACACCACCAGAAGAAAAGCTCATCCTGAGAGACTTGGCCAGTCTCGTATCGACAGAAAAGTGGGTTCGCAATAATGTGATGCCCGATACGGAGGCCAGGATGTATGATGCTAGATGCCTTAGCTCGAGTCTTCGGGAAGACATCGAGTCGTATGATCTGGAACCAAAAATGGTTTGCATCAAACTCTTGGGGGTAGGGGTGATTGTTGTGGATGGTTATGGGTTCGAGTGCTCTGGGCCACCTAAAGAGCAGGTTCAAGGAGCCTTTGGAAAGACCATACTCCTTGTTCATGATCGTAAAAGAGAAACCTGTGGCATAAACTTTAAAGGTTGTTAGGAACTCTAGAGTGAGTCTCCTATACAACTTAGCCTCACACTGCAAAGCTGTGACAATGTGAAATTATGGATGTCATCTTGCTCTCCGAGGCACATCTTCTGATGATTCCATCATTGCAAGTCATGTAGAGGAGTGGGTCGTCCCAGCAATAACCCCAGATGTCGTGCTGGAATCTCTTGCGCTGGTACGAGGTCATGTCGTATGGCATGACCCTGTAAATAAGGTAATTGACGATATCAACGAACCAATGAGTTTCTGAACCAGTGATGTACTCCTGAGCTCATTTCTTCTCCTTTTCGCTTCCTCATCGCTCCTATCAAATTCCTTCTTCTTCCGCTCATCCTCCCTCACTGATAAGGCCTCAAATAAGCCATGGGCGACACTCCAAAGTGCATGAAACTCCTTTGATCTCATTTTCACTCCAAATCGCTCCATATTTCCTGAAATACGACAAAAACAAGAAATAGTGAAAAACATCGAAATATCGTCGAATAATCCTGAAAAACGTAATATGGGTGATCAAAACGTCATGAAAACATGCAGAAAAAGGTATAAAATATGGAGTGATCAAAATCCCACAAGCTTACCTCTTACTCGTCCTCGAGGAAGACAAGCAAAAGGCGAACCCGGCGTAAAAAATAAATAAAAGGAAAAATGAAAGAGATAGAAGATAGGAAAGAAAACAAAGAGGGAGGCGCTAGATCATTTTCTCAGGACGTGGGTTTTATTCAATTCGTTGGATGTGGAGAGTTTGCATAGTTCCTTTATTCTCGCGGCATCGGTGTCGTCTTTGTCATCAACCAAGGGATAGTCCGGTGGATCCTCCAACTTTCCTTCACCACTAGAAGATTGGCCTTCTTCAAGGCCGTCATCGTGTAAGGCTCCAATAGAGTGTGGAATAGCTTCATCGATCACCTCATCAAGGAGGTCCACGTAGTCGACATCTTCTTGGTAGGGCATATGCTTCATGGCTTTAGGAATATGGAGCTCCACCTCGATGTTTCCGACATTTAAGGATAAAGTGCCATCTCTCACGTCGACTATCACGCCGGGGGTGGCTAAGAAGGGGTGTCCAAGTATAAGTGATGTATCGCCCTCCTCCTTGATGTCCATAATGACGAAGTCGCATGGAAAGCATATTTCTCCTGGTACTTGGAGCGGTATGTTCTCCGCAATTCCCACCGGCCTAGTAACCCAACCATCCGCAAGTTGTATTCTCATATCCGTTGGCTTCAAGTCGGTCCCCGTATTCAATTTCATAAACATGCTTAGGGGCATTAGGCTCAGACTTGCTCCCAAATCTTCCAAAGCCTTTTGTAGAGGCACTCCTCCAAGTGTTCATGGGATGCGGAAGCTTCCGGGATATTTGAATTTTGTCGGCTCCTTCTCCCTCCGGGTGAACCAAGTTCCTTGCTTGGCAAGCATTATCTTCTCCTTTCTTTTCTTCCCAAAAATTAAGTCCTTCAAAAACTTGGCATTGAGGCTTACTCCTCGCAAGTACTCAAGGAATTTAGCAAGCCGCTTCTCAATCTTAGCTCTTGCCAACCGTTGTGGAAAGGGCACTGGTGGCATGTAGGTGCGCTCCTCATTTGGCTTCTTAATGTCAGAATTTCCGCCTCCTTGTGACTCTTTTTGGCTCTCCTCGTCGATAGCCGGCTCTTCGTCATTCAAAACTTCTTCCACGGGCTCCTTGGTTTGGACCATGGCGGGAGTAGTATCCTTCCAATCCCTAGTAGTAACTGTCACTGCCGCATTGATGTGGCCGGTATTCCCCCGTGGATTTGGCTCCGGTTGAGCCGGAAATTGTTGAGTATTTTTATTTAGCAGTAAGTTGCTCTGCTAGTTGAGCCACTACGGTATTGAGAGAGTCTTGTTATGCAATCAATCCAGCATTTATCTTCTTTTGCTCCACCATAAATTCTTCCACCTTAGCTTCATGATCCGATCTCGGTGGTGCTTGTGGTGGGTTTGGAGCTCTCCACCCTTGATTATAACCAGGCAGCCTATATGGTCCCGCTTGTTGCCTAGGCGGATAGCTTTGTTGTGGTGGACCTCTCGGTTGATATTGAGGTTGTGGAGGTTGAGGCCTAGCTTGAGGTTGTTGGGGGTGGCGGGTTCAAAGCTCCATCATTATTTGCATATGAAAATCCCAGATGATTTCTCGTGGCCAGGTTGGCCCAATAATCGGTGTTCCCTGCAACATATTGCACTTGCTCTATGGCTCCTTCTCCTTGCTCTCCTCCAACAAACATAGCTTGAGATTGGTCTTGCCAATCGCTCATATTGCCTACCGGTGTAGATGTAGCGGGAGTTCCGTGCGGCTCGGTAATCAACTTCTCCAATCTCTCCACGACCTTGTGGAGAGAGTCAAACTTCGTAGAAAGCTTCGCTACGGCCTTGGCCTCGTATATGCTTGTCGGCTTCAAGGAGGATGTGGAATGTCCTCGCTCGTCGCCCCATTGTTGGTTATTAGAGGCCATCTCCTCTAGTAGGGCCGTAGCTTCATCCAGTGTCTTGGATAGAATGGCTCCATTGGCGGTTGCGTCTATGATTTGCTTGGTGCCCGGTTGGAGTCCATTATAAAAGCTGTGTACTAGCTCCCATGCTTCAATTCTATGATGGGGGCATTGATGTTGGAGATCTTTGAAGCGCTCCCATGCCTCGTATAGAGTCTCATGTGGTCCTTGCTTGAAGGAGATGAGTGCGCTCCTTATCTTCACTGTCTTGGACGATGGGTAGAATTTATCAACAAAGGCACTCGCCAACTCATCCCATGTAGTAAAGATCCCCTCCGCTTGCGTCCTCAACCAATATAATGTTTTGTCTCTCAGTGTGAATGGAAAGAGGCGCAGTCGGAGTGCATCGACCGGTACACAGGGCATCTGAAAAGTGGCGCACTTGGACAAGAACGACTGAAGGTGGTAGTGTGGATTCTCATGGGAGTTCCCATGGAATGGGTCTTGTTGCATTAGAACCACAAGTCCCGTCTTGAGCTCGAAATTCTTATCCGCCGCCAACTCCGGCATCGCAATGGATGAAGTAGTAGAAGTAGTCTTAGGCCGAAGCCTATCTCTGATAGATATTATTCTAGCCATGCGTGCTGCTAATTCTTCCGGTGTCTCCCGTCGGTTCATGATCGCTCCAGAATGTAACCCAAAAGTGCGACCGTGTAGTTTTACCGCAAGCGCACGGTGTAGCGGCGAGCGGGTTATCGAACACAGGGAGGACGAATGAAAGTGCTTGCTCCGAACAACCTGGTTATTAAGAAAAGAAAAGAGAGAATTTTGCCTTTGGCGATCCTGTCACAATCGTCAGACAAAGTACGAAGATATGAAATCAAATAAAGATGCCTAGGGAATGGGGAATTCCCGCCACTCACCGTATTTCGTCAATGTGATTCATTGGTATCAAAATTGCTAGAATAAGATTACGGATGAACTAGTTGCAACTGAATGTAAAACCTAGCTCACGCTCTCGCGCTGTTGCCGGTCTATAGCTATCCTAGGTTCGGGTCTAATCTCTTGCAAACCCTAGCTTAGGCAAGCTAGCATTAGGATCAACATCATCGTTCAATCGTGCCCCGAGCCCACTCTCGTGCAAACTCGGGCCACGACCTAGGTTGGGATAGTTCCTACCCGTCCAATCTCTTGCAAATGGGTATCGGCACGGATTTGCAACCGAGAACCCTAGTATCGGTCCAATCTCTTGCAAACCGATACTACGGAAATTCGATTCCAACCCAATTCGGATTTCTAGGGTTTCCTATCGAATTGGGATCCAATCTCTTGCAAATCCCAATTGATATGAATACCTAGCCATCCGTAGTAAATCGATCCCAACCTAACCCTAATAGGCAATTCTAGCAAAATTCCTACCAATTCATCACAAATCTGAAATCGGGCTCGTAGGGTTCATCCCCACGCCCCAAGACGTGAAGACTACTCACAATTCATAGCACAAATACAAGAATAATCAATGAAATTAACAAGAGAATTCATCACAATATTGAGATAAGCAATAAAAATAGTATTTTTAGAGGGGAGAGACACAAACCAATGGAGTTCTTCCAATAATCCAACAAAAATCCACTTTGTCTCCCCTCCAATCACAAGAATAAAAGCTAAAAAGTTAATCTAAAAAGCTGCAAAAATTCAAGAGAAAAAGCTCCTCAACCTAGGGTAAAAACAGGGGTTAAATACCCCCCAAAATCGTCCAAAAAAACTGTGACCAAAATGCCCCTGCGCAGCCTGAAATCCGCAATTTTCGCTCCAGGCAGCGCGTCGCACTCGGCCGAGTGACAAAAGTCGCTCGGCCGAGTGACAAACCCTGTAAATTTCCAGTAAGTCTGGGTCTTCGGGGGTCTTCACTTCGGGAGTCGCTCGGTGATCGCTCTGGGACGTACACCCAAAGAACGGTTGTAGTTTTACCGCAAGCGCACGGTATAGCGGCGAGCGGGTATCGAACACAGGGAGGACGAATGACCGTGCTTGCTTCTAATCAACCTGGCTATTTAAGAATAGAGAGAATTGCCTTGGGCGATCCTGTCACAATCGTCAGACAAATGTGCGAAATATCAAATCAAATAAAGAACGTCTAGGGAATGGGGAATCCCCGCTACTCACCGTATTTCATAAATGCGGTTCGTCGGTATCAAAATTGCTAGAATGAGAATTTGGATGAACTAGTTGCAACTAAATGTGGAACCAAGCTCACGCTCTCGCGCTGTTGCCGGTCTATAGCTATCCTAGGGTCGGGTCCAATCTCTTGCAAACCCTAGCCTAGGAAAGCTAGCATTAGGATCAACATCATCGTCCAATTGCGCACCGAGCCCAATCTCTTGCAAACTCGGTCCACAATCTAAATTAGGATAGTTCCTACCCGTCCAATCTCTTGCAAACGGGTATCGGCATGGAATTGCAACCGGAGATCCTAGTATCGGTCCAATCTCTTGCAAACCGATACTTCGAGAATCCGACTCCAACCCAATTCGGATTTCTAGGGCTTCCTATCAAATTGGGATCCAATCTCTTGTAAATCCCAATTGATATGAATACCTAGCTATCCGTAGTAATTCGATCCCAATCTAATCCCTAATAACGATTCTATCTCAATTTCTACCAATTTATCACAAATACGAAATTGGGCTTTGTAGGGTTCATCCCCACGCCCCAAGACGTGGAGACTACTCACAAATCATAGCAATAGCACAAAAATAATCAATGAAATAGGCAATGGAATTCATCACAACAATGATATAAACAATAAAAATAGAGTTTTTGGGGAAGAGAGATGCAAACCAATGTAGTTCTCCAATTAATCCAACAAAAATCCAAGTTTTTCCTCTTCTCCAATCACAAATAATAAAGCTAAAAAGTAATCTCAAAAAGCTGCAAAAAATCTAAGAGATGGCTCCTGGAACTAGGGTAAAAACAGGGCTTAAATAGCCCCAAAAATCGTCCAAAAATCCTGACCAAAACGCCCCTGCACAGCCTGTTTTCCGCAAATTTCGCTACAGGCAGCGCATCGCACTCGGCCGAGTGACAAAAGTCGCTCGGCCGAGTGAAAACCCTGTCATTTTCTAGTAAGTCGGGGCTTTCAGGGGTCTTCAGTTCGGAGGCGGCTCGGCCGAGTGAGTTGTCGTCACTCGGCCGATGGCTTCAAGGCACTCGGGCGGACGTAATAATCCACTCGGCCGAGTGGGTCTTCTGAAGCTCAGGTGGCCGAAAAACAGAAACTTCGATATTTTGGAGGGGCTTCGTCTGGGCGCCACTCGGGCGGACGTGGTATCGTCACTCGGCCGATGTGGACTCCGACGCTCGGCCGAGTACACATGGAAATCGTGTCTGAACGGGTCGGCCGAGCAGTGTCTCGCTGGTCGGCCGAGTGGCTCCTCCACTCGGCCGAGTGGGACACCAAAGATGCCCAATCTGATTGTTTTGGCCTCCTCGTCGCTCCTGCGACGTCCATTCTTCTTCCGCTCCTCTCCAACAGCAAAATATCCCTCGGGGAGGTCGTCGGTGGCCGTCTAGAGTAAGCGCGTCTCGAGATCACTCCAAATTGCGCCAAATCACCTGAAATGCGACAAAAACAACAAATCGTGAAAAGCATCGCAATATCGTCGATATATCGTGAAAAACATGATTTGGGCGATCTAAATGGCATGCAAATACACGGAAAAAAGGTGTAAAATGAGGAGTGATCAAAATCCCCCAAGCTTGCCTCTTACTCGTCCTCGAGGAAGAAAAGTAAAAGGCGAACCCGGTGGATTCGGAAAACGAAAACGGCGAAAAACGAAAAAAAATGAAAAACGAAGAAGAATGAAAACCAAATGAAAATAAAGATGAAAGAAAGAAGCGAAGAGGTAGGATGCTAGATCATTTTCTCAGAACGTGGGTTTCACTTACTCTTATAGCATGCACCGAATGAGAAATACATGTCAAAGAATCTTATTTTGATATCATAGTATAATAGTGCAAATAGAAATAGAAAACCCACGAACAACGATATAATCATGAAGAACGGAATGATTTTAAAATTAACATTGCCTGAATCATTTAAAGCGGTATACAAATCACAGATCACACACTTTTCAATTGAACGCTTTCTATCTGGAGTATAAGAGTATCACACTATAGAATAGAGAGAATAGAAAAGTTTGGATTTCATGAAATGAACGCTAGGCTTAGATTTCTGGATTTCGTAAAGCTAGAAACAATCTCACCGAGTATAGAATATTACTTAGCCTAGGTTGTCGTGCAATGTCAAGTAGTCACTCTCTCACACATCAATGGATCCCCTCCCCCAAGCTTATCTATAAGCGTGGTGGCACAAAAATATTTACATCCCCATTTTTATATAGCTCCAAAAGCAAAGAAGAGAAAGAAGAAAGAAAGAAAGTGAGATGGGATCTTTTATTGAGGATTTTTCCTCTTTTCTCTTTTTTTTTTCTTTTTTTTTCTCTTTTTTAATAAGCAATATATACACAATGATCCCAAATCAGAGAGAGATAAGGATATACAAGAATGTTTTTCTCTCTTTTATTATATATATATTTTTTAGAAGAAGGGATTTGGAGCTAGGAATTAATAGCGGGGGAAATGCCATAAAATAGAATCACTAAGGGGAGATTCACCAATGATTTTTAAAAGTAGAGAAATGATGTTCAAGATTTGTGGAGAAAGAAATATATATAACTCTCGGTTCACTCTATAAGACATGCACGACAACTTCAGCAGGGTAATCTAATCTACTCAGTTTCGATCACAAAAAAGCTAACTAATCCAGATATATCATATCTAACATCATTCAATCATCCCGAAGTGAAGTGTACAATTCATGCATATAGAAGTGATATAGGAAAAGAAATCAGTACTCCAGATATAGGCATTCAATGCGTGAATCTTGGTGTGTTTTCTGTGATAGCATACATATGAATATTCAGGCTCAGCTAATAATAAAACTTCATCCATTTTCATGTGGAAAAAGTGTGGGTTACTATTTCTAAATGCAAAGCAAGTCATAGCATGTGATATCAGAAATAAAATCTAAGACATGACACATATAGCATGCATATAGAATAAGCTAACTTCACGTAGACATCATCACCGAAAATTCATCTCTAGCATGAGATGAAAAAGGAAAGAAATAAAGATAAGAAAAATAAAACTATGCAATGCGGCACACGGAGAAATAAGAAAAACGTGATGCATGGCAAAATAAAAGAAAAATAAAGAAAAATGAGTGCAAAAGTGAAAAAACGGTGTGAAAAACTAAAAATAAAGGTGGTAAATCGAAAAAGAACGTGAGAACTCACTCCCCCAAGCTAAACTGCACAGTGTCCTCAATGTGCAAAGTGTGGCACACAGAGAGACAAGTAATGAGAGGGGCAAGTGAGGATGCATGCAGGATGGAAAGAAAAAAGATAGTAAAACGAAAAATAAAGAAATGAAAATATGAAGCGGATATGATGCATGCACAGATATGAGTGATACGAGTATAAATGGGTCACCAAAAGCTCTCCCTCTCTCCCAAAAAAGATATATAAAGATACGGCAAAATGAGAATCCCAAAATAAGTGAGGGGAGGGGGGGTGGGCAAAAAGGCATCAGGACCCAGCAGAAACGGGCAGCACAACGGCAAAAGGAATCGATGGCATCAAGGGTGCCTAGGAAGGTGGTGCTGCGCCGTCTCCGTCCTGAGGCGGAGGAGGAGGAGGTGGTGGTGTAGGCTGCTGAGCTGGGGTGGGCGTGGAAGTGGAAGCAGGTCTAGTGTGTGTGGAAGTGTGTGTGGGAGCCTGCTGGGTGGGTGTGGGTATGCGTGGAAGACGCTCTAAGATCTGTGTCAGGCAGTAGTGGATCTGAGGGATCAGGTCAAAGCGTCCAGCCATCGTAGAGACGGTGAAGGACAGGGTCCTAAGGTCACCTCTAAGACCACTCACCGCCAACTCAAGAGCACGTATG
Organism: Scilla litardierei; assembly: GCA_030789695.1. Lineage (NCBI taxonomy): Eukaryota > Viridiplantae > Streptophyta > Magnoliopsida > Asparagales > Asparagaceae > Scilla > Scilla litardierei. The sequence goes on from CM061142.1 coordinate 761,509,260, forward strand.
CTCTGCAGTACAGTGTCGGGCGGGGGTGGTGCAGAGGGACGCACCGGTCTAGGCTGCGCAGGGCGGGGCTGGCGTACGCGAGTGGAGTATGTAACGGGCTCAGCAGGGAAGGGGACAAAAGGTGCCGCGCCAGCAAATGCGGGCCTGGCCTCAGTGTGAGGCCGGGACACCGGCTGGTGAGAAGTAGAGGCAGCGGCAGCAAAGGAAGCGTGCAAAAGTGGCGACGAGGTGGCAAGAGAGGTCAGTGGCCCAGAAGTGTGGACAGACGCCACGACGCTCTCGGAGAATACGGCGGCTGTGGAGACAGAGGACTCTACCGCTGGGGCGGAACTGTGTGGGCCAAAAGGCGCAATCCCATCGGAGATCATGCTAGCCATGGTCTCCACGACCGTGGCAAACGAGGGCTCTCCACTCTCGACAAAGGTCGGCGGGTGCTTGGGGAGTGCGGAGCAAAGAGGCTCCACGGACAGAGGGCCAGAGGTGGCAGCGGGAGTGGTGGGGACAGCCTCGGAAGTGGTGACAGTGGTGAAAGTGGGCTCAGCAAAAGTACTCTCGACACTGACAGAGGTGGGGACAGAAGTGTCAGGAGCAGCGGAAACGTCAGGAACAGGCTGAGGGGCCACAGGGTCGACGGGGTCGACAGCAGGCTCGGCAGGGTGTGCGGTAGGGTCTGCGGGAGCAGGCTGGGCAGCGTGGGCCTGCTCGGCCTCCTCGGCCTCGAGCACGTACGCAGCGGGGATGAGGACATCCATCGCTGGGAGCCAGTCAACGTGGGCCGGTGCAATCTGGGTCCGAGCTGGGCTCGGGAGAATCATGTAGTCGGCACCGAAAGGGCCGTGCAACCAGACCCAGTGACGCTCACCATGCGGACGCAGCATCTTCATCCGGGCCATAACATCTATCGACAAGGAAGTGGGGCCCGGCACGCGTCGCAGGTCGTCAGGTAAGTCCTCGCCGGTCATCATGGTAAGCAGGGTGATCAGACCGCCGCAGCATATCGGTGAGCGAGCGCCCACCGACACAATGATACGGTCTAAAAACCAAGCCGCAATGTCGATCACGACGGCGGGGACAAGCTCGTGTCCATCCCTAGATAGAGCTCTGGGACGTGTCATCGCATAGAGCATGTAGAGCTCTGGCGTAGACATCGTGCCCGGCTCATATCTGGCCAAAAAGGTGGTCGCTATAAGGCGCTGGACAATACGTAGGCAGGGGTGGACAATGGCCGAGGCCTTGGCTCTACTAGGGTCAAAGGCGGCGTGGTGGCCTGTAATCCGGGCCCAGAAGGCACCGGCGTCGAAGGAAGGTGGGGGGATGTGGGTAGGGCCGTAACCGCGATCGGCTCCGGGGACTGCGGGCCATGAGAAGAACGCTCTCATCATATCGAGAGTGACCTGGCACTCTCGATCCATGAACCTGAATGAGCATCCCTCATCGGTCCGGGCAATCGAACTCAAAACCTCAAGTGTCGGGCGGGCGAACGTGTCCGTCGACACCTGAAGGAAGTCGCGCCAACCCACGTTGTCGTACAACGTGAGTATCCCCTCTAATACCCCCAGGCGTCCAAGGTCAGCGAGGTGTGCAAACCTGGAGGGTACGATTGAGCGCTGGGAGATACGGTCGAAGACGGCGCGGTGTGCGTCGTCTCGGAACGTGATCCCGAGCGGCCCGACCAGTGGAGCCGGTGGTGGTGGCTGTGTAGCGGCGGGGAGTGGCTGTGCGGGCTGTGCGGGCTGTGCGGGCTGTGGGTACGCTGCAGGCTGTGCGGGGTGTACGGGGCCTGCAGGCTGTGCGAGGTGTGTGGGAGAAGGCGGAGGAGAGTCCTCCACCAAGTGGGAGGGGCCGGGCTCGTCCGACCGCTTCCGCTTAGCGGAAGCTCTCGTCGACCGCGGCCGTGTCCGGGGCGGCATATCGGCCCCGAGCGCGCCGAAAAATGAAAAAAGTGCGGTGCGTGTAAAAGAATGGAAAGAGTATACCCAAACAAGCCGCGAGTGCTAAGCAGTGGAAGCGTGCGAAGTCCGCGCCTCCACGAAGTCCTGAGCAGCCCGTAGAAGCTCCTCTGAGCTCCCCTAAGCTCCAAAAAGCAACCTGCGCATGAAAAAGCGATATCAGCAAGTAATAATCAAAATGTATGGAGCAATAGGGGTATAATGGATAGATATAGAAATTGATTTGGGTTAGGGGGACGTTTAGCACATGGATCCTCAAGAAATACACGAAAAGAGGAGAAAATAGTCGAAATAGGGGTACCGGAGGTGGTCGGACGGCGTGCCACCGGCGGCGACTCGGGCGAGGCACCGGGGCGTGCTCGGCCGGCGGTGGCGGACCGAGCGGCGGCGGGGCGAGGTCGTCCGGGCGAGTGGGTGCTGGGTGAAACGAGATCGGGCGAGGGGAGCTGAGGGGGCGCGGGCGGATTTGGGATTTGCAATTTCGAAATCCGCGCCCCCCTCGCCACTTATATATAAAAGAGTTACGACTCGGCCGAGTGACGTTCTCACTCGGCCAAGCGAGGCAAATAAAAATTTTCTCCCCGATATCGCTTCGGCCGAGTGGCTTTGCCAGCCTCGGCCGAGTGGAGTAAGTCCATTCGGCCGAGTGACTCGAGCTACTCGGCATGACTCGCCCTAGGATGGTATCCGTTTCACTCGGCCGAGTGAACATATATACTCGGCCGAGTAGCAGTTATATCGAAATCAAGAAAATAAACAGAGAGTTGGGTACAGCAGACTTCCCTCGTTCGTGATCGGCTCGGCCGGGCGAACTTATGTACTCGGCCGAGTGACTAGTATGCTCGGCCGAGTGAGCCTTGTTTTCTGCCGTTTGTCTTCGTTTGGGCTCTAAACTCCGTCTTTCTTCCTCCAGTCGATTTCATCCTCCTCCTAAGCGTCGAACGCCTTCTTGGGACGCTCCTCGTTGTCTCGTTCATCCTCCTCATGATGGATCTACCTATCTCCTCTCCTGTCGAGAAAAATAGGACCCGTTATCACAAGATTTTTGGGCGAACGACTCGAAACACTAAAAATTTCTAAAACGAAAATAAAGAAAAAGTAAAAAATAAAGCAAAAACCGTCGGGTTGCCTCCCGACAAGCGCTCGTTTAAGGTCGTGAGGTCGACCCCCTATAATTTTCAATCAATGCGGGATGTTTGGTGCATACGGGATGCACCCGTCAAACTTTCCGGGGAGCGCGCTTGGATTTGGATGTGGCGGCGGCGCGTTCTCCCGCGGTGGTCTCTCGTCTCGAATAGTGTTGGGGGGAGGCTCCCCCAAGCTAGCGTTTGCTCCGGTCAACGGCTTAACCGGTGATGCCGGTCTCCGTGCCGGCGGAGCTTTCTTTGGAGACTTTAATTTCGAGAGCTTGCAGAGCTCTCGAATCCTTGCGACATCAGCGTCGCCTTCATCTTCTTCAGCGGAGAAGTCGGGGGAATCGTCTTCACTCTTTTCATCTTGGCCTAAATCCGGGCCTTCTTCAAATTCTTCATCAAAAAGGGCGCCAATTGAGTGAGGAATCGCCTCTTCTATCACCTCGTCAAGGATGTCCATGTAGTCGAGTTCCTCGTGATAAGGCATATGCTTCATAGCCTTAGGAATGTGGAGCTCCACCTCGATGTTTCCGACGTTTAAGGTTAAGGTACCTTCGCGCACGTCGACGATGACTCCGGCGGTGGCGAGGAATGGGCGTCCAAGTATCAATGATGTGTCTCCCTCCTCCTTAACGTCCATGATCACAAAGTCACATGGCAAGCATATTCCTCCCGGGACTTGTAGCGGTATGTCTTCGGCGATCCCCACCGGCCTTGTTATCCATCCATCGGCTAATTGAATGCGCATGTCGGTGGGTTTCAACTTTGTCCCGGTGTTTAGCTTTAAGAACATGGAGAGGGGCATGAGGCTCACACTAGCCCCAAGATCGACCAACGCCTTTTGAAGAGGGACACCGCCCAAGGTGCAAGGAATCCGAAAACTCCCCGGATCTTTGAATTTTGCCGGCTCCTTCTCTCTCTTGGTGAACCAAGAGCCCTCCTCGGCTAGCATGATCTTCTCCTTCCTTTTCCTCCCCGAAATCAAGTCCTTCAAAAATTTAGCATACGTGGGGATCTCGACGATGGCGTCAAGGAAGGGGATGTTAAGGCTAACTCCTCTTAGGTACTCGAGAAATTTTGCTAGCCTATTCTCCATTTTCGCTCTAGCGAGCCTTTGGGGGAATGGGACCGGTGGCATGAAGCGCCTCTCCTCAATTAATCGCTCCGCCCTAGATTTCTCCTTGTCTTGTGGCTCCTTCTCCTTTTCAATCTCAACTATCGGCTCAATCGGCTCCAAGCTTTCATCCACGGCCTCCTCAATAGGAATCATGGCAGGGGTGGTGTCCTTCCCGCCTCTAGTAGTAACGGCAACTACGGCATTGATGTGGCCCGTGTTGCCCCGTGGGTTTTGCTCCGGTTGCGCCGGCAATCTTTGAGTGTTCCGATTGAGCAACGCCAATTGCTCCGATATTTGAGCCACTACGGTGTTAAGAGAGTCTTGCCCCGCCTTCAAAGTAGCATTCACCTTATTTTGCTCGACCATGAACGCCTCCACTCTAGTTTCGAAGTCGGATCGTTGTGGAGCTTGTGGAGGGTTTTGATTTTGATTCCTCCACCCTTGGTTGTATCCGGGAGGCCTATATGGTGGAACTTGTTGCTTCGGTTGAAAGTTTTGTTGTGGAGGCCCCCTCGGTGGATAGTATTGTTGTTGGGGTGGTGGTGGTCGAGCTTGTTGAGTTGGTGGTTGTGGCGGGTTCAAAGCTCCTTCATTGTTGGCGTAGGAGAATCCCGGATGATTTCTTGCGGCCGGATTGGACCAATACCCTTGGTTCCCCGCAACATATTGTATTTGCTCCAAGGATCCTTCTCCTTGCTCTCCTCCCGCATACATGGCTTGAGATTGGTCTTGCCAATCACACATTTGGTTGGTCGGCGCGGAGGTGGAAGGTGCTCCTTGGGGCTCCGTGATGAACTTCTCCAATCTCTCCACCACCTTGTGGAGAGAATCAAATTTGCTCGTGAGCTCCGCTACGGCCTTCGCCTCGTAGATGCTAGTTGGCTTTAAGGAGGATGTGGAGTGTCCTCGCTCATCGCCCCATTGTTGGTTATTTGAGGCCATCTCCTCAATTAGGGCCGTAGCTTCTTCGGGAGTCTTTGATAGGATCGCACCATTCGCCGCGGCATTAATAATTTGTTTGGTCCCCGGTTGGAGACCGTTGTAGAAGCTATGAACTAGCTCCCAATCCTCTATACTGTGGTGCGGGCATTGATGCTGCAAATCCTTAAAACGCTCCCATGCTTCATAGAGCGTCTCCTGTGGTCCTTGCTTGAAGGACATGAGAGCGCTCCGGATCTTCACCGTCTTGGATGGCGGATAGAATTTATCAATAAATGCACTCGCCAACTCGTCCCAAGTGGTGAAGACTCCGTCAGCCTGCGTCCTCAACCAATAGAGTGCTTTGTCCTTAAGCGTGAAGGGGAAGAGACGCAATCTGATAGCATCGTTGGAGACCCCCGGCATCTGGAATGTGGCGCACTTCGACAAGAATAGTTGGATGTGGTAGTGGGGGTTCTCATGTGCGTTCCCATGAAATGGGTCTTGTTGCATCAAAACCACCAATCCAGTCTTTAGCTCGAAGTTCTTGTCAGCCGCCAACCCCGGCATGGCAATGGATGAGATGGTAGAAGAAGTCTTAGGCCGAAGCCTATCGCGAATAGAAATTATCCTCGCCATCCTTGCCGCCAATTCTTCAGGAGTTTCCGGGTTGGTCATATACCTCCCTTCCGGATCTTGTCTCTTTTCCGCTCTAAGTCTCCGCGCGGTTCGTTCGATCTCGGGATCAAATAATAAGTCTTCTGGGTCTGCAGTAGATCTCGTGTTCATGCACAAGGGAAACAGAGTTTCAAAGAGATGATTAGTACCGTGGAAGGGTTAGGTAAGAATAGTAAAGGAAATAATAATGGTAACAATAAAAAAAATAAAAATAAAAGAAAGAAGTAGCTAGGGTGAAAAAAGAATCAAACGCAATCGCCTCCCCGGCAACGGCGCCAAAAACTTGATCGCTCCGGGACGTACACCCAAAGAACGGTTGTAGTTTTACCGCAAGCGCACGGTATAGCGGCGAGCGGGTATCGAACACAGGGAGGACGAATGACCGTGCTTGCTTCTAATCAACCTGGCTATTTAAGAATAGAGAGAATTGCCTTGGGCGATCCTGTCACAATCGTCAGACAAATGTGCGAAATATCAAATCAAATAAAGAACGTCTAGGGAATGGGGAATCCCCGCTACTCACCGTATTTCATAAATGCGGTTCGTCGGTATCAAAATTGCTAGAATGAGAATTTGGATGAACTAGTTGCAACTAAATGTGGAACCAAGCTCACGCTCTCGCGCTGTTGCCGGTCTATAGCTATCCTAGGGTCGGGTCCAATCTCTTGCAAACCCTAGCCTAGGAAAGCTAGCATTAGGATCAACATCATCGTCCAATTGCGCACCGAGCCCAATCTCTTGCAAACTCGGTCCACAATCTAAATTAGGATAGTTCCTACCCGTCCAATCTCTTGCAAACGGGTATCGGCACGGAATTGCAACCGGAGATCCTAGTATCGGTCCAATCTCTTGCAAACCGATACTTCGAGAATCCGACTCCAACCCAATTCGGATTTCTAGGGCTTCCTATCAAATTGGGATCCAATCTCTTGCAAATCCCAATTGATATGAATACCTAGCTATCCGTAGTAATTCGATCCCAATCTAATCCCTAATAACGATTCTAGCTCAATTTCTACCAATTTATCACAAATACGAAATTGGGCTTGTAGGGTTCATCCCCACGCCCCAAGACGTGGAGACTACTCACAAATCATAGCAATAGCACAAAAATAATCAATGAAATAGGCAATGGAATTCATCACAACAATGATATAAACAATAAAAATAGAGTTTTTGGGGAAGAGAGATGCAAACCAATGTAGTTCTCCAATTAATCCAACAAAAATCCAAGTTTTTCCTCTTCTCCAATCACAAATAATAAAGCTAAAAAGTAATCTCAAAAAGCTGCAAAAAATCTAAGAGATGGCTCCTGGAACTAGGGTAAAAACAGGGCTTAAATAGCCCCAAAAATCGTCCAAAAATCCTGACCAAAACGCCCCTGCACAGCCTGTTTTCCGCAAATTTCGCTACAGGCAGCGCATCGCACTCGGCCGAGTGACAAAAGTCGCTCGGCCGAGTGAAAACCCTGTCATTTTCCAGTAAGTCGGGGCTTTCAGGGGTCTTCAGTTCGGAGGCGGCTCGGCCGAGTGAGTTGTCGTCACTCGGCCGATGGCTTCAAGGCACTCGGGCGGACGTAATAATCCACTCGGCCGAGTGGGTCTTCTGAAGCTCAGGTGGCCGAAAAACAGAAACTTCGATATTTTGGAGGGGCTTCGTCTGGGCGCCACTCGGGCGGACGTGGTATCGTCACTCGGCCGATGTGGACTCCGACGCTCGGCCGAGTACACATGGAAATCGTGTCTGAACGGGTCGGCCGAGCAGTGTCTCGCTGGTCGGCCGAGTGGCTCCTCCACTCGGCCGAGTGGGACACCAAAGATGCCCAATCTGATTGTTTTGGCCTCCTCGTCGCTCCTGCGACGTCCATTCTTCTTCCGCTCCTCTCCAACAGCAAAATATCCCTCGGGGAGGTCGTCGGTGGCCGTCTAGAGTAAGCGCGTCTCGAGATCACTCCAAATTGCGCCAAATCACCTGAAATGCGACAAAAACAACAAATCGTGAAAAGCATCGCAATATCGTCGATATATCGTGAAAAACATGATTTGGGCGATCTAAATGGCATGCAAATACACGGAAAAAAGGTGTAAAATGAGGAGTGATCACTTCGGCCGAGTGAGTTGTCGTCACTCGGCCGATGGCTTCTTAGTACTCGGGCGGTCGGCATTTGCCACTCGGCCGAGTGGGTGTTCTGAAGCTCAGGCAGACGAAAAACAGTAAGTTGGCGATTTTTGATGGGCTTCGTCTGAGTGCCACTCGGGCGGACGGGGTCTCGTCACTCGGCCCATGTGGCTTCCGATGCTCGGCCGAGTGCACATATAAAACGTGTCTGATCTGGTCGGCCGAGCGGTGTCTCGCTGGTCGGCCGAGTGACTCCGTCACTCGGCCGACTGACACACCAAAAATGCCCAAACAGCTTGTTTTGGCCTCCTCGTCGCTCCTACGACGTTCTTTCTTCTTCCGCTCCTCTCCAATGGTGAAATACCCCTCGGGGAGGTCGTCGGTGACACTCTGGAGTAGGCGTATCTCGAGATCACTCCAAATCACTCCAAATCACCTGAAATACGACAAAAACAACAACTCGTGAAAAGCATCGCAATTTCGTCGATATATCGTGAAAAACATGATTTGGGCGATCTAAATGGCATGCAAACATGCGGGAAAAAAGTGTAAAATATGGAGTGATCAAAATCCCCCAAGCTTACCTCTTACTCGTCATCGAGGAAGATAAGTAAAAGGCGAACCCGGTGGATTTCGAAAACGAAAACGGCGGAAAAATGGAAAACTAAAAAAAACGAAGAAGAAAGAAGAAAGAAGGATGGAAGCTGCTAGATCATTTTCTCAGGACGTGGGTTTTGCTTAATCATATAGCATGCACCGAATGTCAAACACATGTCAAAGAATTTTATTTCGATATCATAGTATAAAGGTGCAAATAGAAATAGATAACCCACGAACAATGATATAATCATGACAAACGGAATAATTTTAGAATTAACATCGTCTGAATCATTTAAAGCGGTATACAAATCGCAGATCACACACTTTTCAATTGAACGCTTTCTATGAGGAGTATAAGAATATCACACCGTAGAATAGAAAGAATAGATAAGCATGGATTTCATGAAATGAGTGCTAGGCATAGATTTCTAGACTTCGTAAAGCTAAAAACAATCTCACCGAGTATAGAATATTACTTAGCCTAGGTTGTCGTGCAACGTCAAGTAGTCACTCTCTCACACATCAATGGATTCTCTACCCCAAGCTTATCTATAAGCGTGGTGGTATAAAAAATATTTACATCCCCATTTCGATAAATCTCCAAAAGCAACAAAAATAAAAAACAAAAAGAGGGAAGAAAGAGAGATCATGAGATTGGATCGTTTATTGAGATTTTTCTCTTTTCTCTTTTTTTTCTTTTTTTTTAAATAGCATATACACACGATGATCCCAAATCAAAGAGAAATAAGGATATACAAGAATTTTTCTTTTTCTTTCTTTGGTTTTGGGAAATTTGGAGCTAGGAATTAATAGCGGGAGAAATGCCATATAATAGAATCGCTAAGGGGAGATTCACCAATGATTTTAAAATAGAGAAATGATGTTCAAGATTTGTGGAGAAAGAAATAAATATATCTCTCGGTTCACTCTATATGACGTGCACGACAACTTCAGCAGGGTAATCTAATCTACTCAGTTTCGATCACAAAAAAGCTAACTAATCCAGATTTATCATAGCTAACATCATTCAATCATCCTGAAGTGAAATGTACAAATCATGCATATAGAAGTGATATAGGAAAAAAACGGTACTCCAAATATAAGCATTCAATGCGTGAATCTTGGTGTGTTTTCTGTTATAGCATACATATGAATATTCAGACTCAGCTAATAATAAAATTTCATCCATTTTCATGCGGAAAAAGTGTGGGTTACTATCTCTAAATGTAAAGCAAGTCATAGCATATGATATCGGAAATAGAATCTAAGACATGACAAATATAGCATGCATATATAGAGAAAGCGAACGCCACGTAATCATCATCACAGAAAAGTCATCTCTAGCATGAGATGAAAAAGAAATAAAGATAAAGGGAAAATGAAACTAATTACAATGCAACACACAAAGAAAATAAGGAAAATGTGATGCATGGTAAAATAAAAGAAAAAAATGATGAAAATGAGTGCAAATGCGGAAAATGGTGTGGAAAAACTTAAAATAAAGGTGGTAAATCAAAAAGAACGTGATAACTCACTCCCCCAAGCTAAATGGCACAGTGTCCTCAATGTGAGAAGTGTGGCACACCGAGAGACAAGTAATGTGAGGGGTAGGTGAGGATGCATGCATGAGGAAAAATAAAAGAAAATAAAGAAACGAAAAATATGATGCGGACATGATGCATGCAGATATAGGAGTGATACAGATATAAAGGTGTGACACCAAAAACGCTCCCTCTCTCCCAAAAAGATATATAAAAATATAATCAAAATGTGAATCCAGAACAGTGAGGGGAGGGGGTGGACAAAAATCAACAGGACCCAGCAGAGACGGGCAGCACAACGGTAAAAGGAATCGATGGCATCAAGGGTGCCTAAGAAGGTGGTGCTGCACCGTCCCCGTCCTGAGGTGGAGGTGGGGGTGGGGGTGGAACAGACTGCTGAGAGGGTGTAGGTGTGGAAGTGGCAGCAGGCTGGGTGTGTGCAGGAGTGGGGGTGGGGACCTGCTGGGTAGACGTGGGTACGCGGGGGAGCCGATCTAGGACCTGGGTAAGGCAGTAGTGAATGTGCGGAAGCAGGTCGAAGCGGCCAGCCATCGCAGAGACGGTGGAGGACAGGGTCCTGAGGTCGCCTCTGAGGCCACTCACCGCCCCCTTGAGAGCACGAATGCTCTGAAGTACAGTGTCGGGGGGAGGTGGTGCAGAGGGACGCACCGGTCTGTGCTGTGCAGGTCGGGGCTGGCGTACTCTGGTGGCGTAGGTGATGGGCTCAGCAGGGAAGGGAACGAAAGGTGCTGCGCTCGCAAATGTGGGCCTGGTCTCAGTGTGAGGCCGGGCAAGATGGTAAGAAGTGGAGGCAGCAGCAACGAAAGAGGAGTGCAAAAGTGGCGATGAGGCGGCCAGAGAGGTCGGTGACACAGAAGTTTGGACAGACGCCACGGCACTCTCAGAGAATACAGCAGCGGTGGAGACAGAGGTGGAGACCACGGTCTCCATGGCGGCGGCAAAAGAGGGCTCTCCGCACTCAACTATAGTCGGCTGGCGCTCGGGTGGGGCAGAGGAGACGGGCTCGGCAGACAGAGGGCAAGTGGTGGTGGTGGCAGGCGTGAAGGGGGTAGTGGAGGTGGGCTCAGCTAGGGTACTCCCGACACCGACAGAAGTGTGGACAGAGGTGTCGGGAGCAGCAGAAATATCAGGGATAGGCTGAGGGGCCACGGGGTCAACAAGGGCAACAGGCTCAGCAGGTGCGACAGGGTCTGTGGGGGCAGCGTGGGCAGCGTGGGCCTGCTCGGCCTCCTCGGCCTCGAGCACGTAAGCGGCAGGGATCAGAAGATCCATCGCCGGGAGCCAGTCCACATGGGCTGGTGCAATCTGAGTCCGAGCTGGGCTCGGAAGAATCATGTAATCGGCACCGAAGGGGCAGTGTAGCCAGACCCAGTGTCGCTCACCGTGCGGACGAAGCATCTTCATCCGGGCCATAACATCTATGGACAGTGAAGTGGGGCCCGGTGCTCGTCGCAGGTCGTCAGGAAAGTCCTTGCCGGTCATAAGGGCGAGCAAGGTGATCAGGCCGCCGCAGCATATTGGTGAGCGAGCGCCCACCGATACGATGATGTGGTCCAAGAACCAAGCCGCGACATCAATCACGACGGCGGGGACCAACTCATCGCCCTCCCTAGATAGAGCTCTGGGGCGTGTCATCGTATAGAGCATATAAAGATCCGGCGTGGACATCGTACCCGGCTCATATCTCGCCAAAAAGGTCGTCGTCATAAGTCGCTGAGCTATACGGAGGCAAGGGTGGAAGATGGCCGAGGCCTTGGCCCTACTAGGGTCAAAGGCAGCGTGAAGACCCGTAATCCAGGCCCAGAAGGCGCCGGTGTCGAAGGAAGGTGGGGGGATATGTGTGGGGGCGTAACCACGGTCGGCCCCGGGGACGTCGGGCCACGAGAAGAAAGCTCTCATCATACCGAGAGTGACCTGGCACTCTCGGTCCATGAACCGAAACGAGCATCCATCGTCGGTCCGGGTGATCGAACTAAGAACCTCAAGTGTCGGACAGATAAACGTGTCCCCCGACACCTGGAAGAAATCTCGCCAGCCCACATTGTCGTACAACGTGATCATCCCCTCGAGTACCCCCAGGCGTCCTAGGTCTGCAAGGTGTGCGAACCTGGAGGGTACGATCGAGCGCTGGGAGATACACTCGAAGACGGTGCGGTGTGCATCGTCTCGGAACGTGATCCCCAGCGGCCCGACAAGTGGAGCCGAAGGCGGTGGTACGGGCTGTGGGATGGCAGGGAGTGGCTGTGCGGGCTGTGCGGGCCCTACAGGCTGTGCGGGGTGTGCGGGGCCTGCAGGCTGTGCTGGGTGAATGGGGTGTGGTGGAGTAGGCGGAGGAGAGTCCTCCACCTCGTGGGAGGGGCCGGCATCATCCGACCGCTTCCGCTTGGCGGAAGCTCTCCTCGACCTCGGCCGTGTCCGGGGCGGCATATGGGCCCCGAGCGCTCACCAAAACCAATGAAAATGCGGTGTGCGTAAAATAAAGGAAGGAATGTACCACGACACACCGCGAGAGCAAAGCTATGGAAGCGTGTGAAGACGACGCCTCCACGAAGCCCAAAACAGTCCCTGGAAGCTCCCCTGGGCTCCCCTAAGCTCCCAAATATAACCTGCGCATGAAATGGAGATATCAGCGAGTAATATTCAATACGTATGGGGCATTAGGGGTATAATAGATAGAAATTGAAATTAATTCGGGTTTGGGGTTCGTTAAGCACATGGATCCTCGAAAAATACACAAAAGAGGAGAAAATAGGCTAAAATGGGGTTACCGGAGTCGGCCGGAGCAGTGGCCGCCGGCGGCGACTCGGGTGAGGGGCGGCGGCGGTCGGCCGGCGAAGGGCGGCCGAGCGGCGGTGCGAAGTCGGCGATCGGGCGAGCGAGCGAGGGGTTTGGGCGCTAGGGATGCGAAAGGTCGGGGCACGATCTGTTTAGTTCGTTTCGAAAAACGCGCCCCCCCCGGCCCCTTTTTATAGCAAAAGTTATGACTCGGCCGAGTGACTAGATCGCTCGGTCGAGTGAACTCAACAGAAAATGTTTGGGAAATTTTTCCCCCGCTAATGACTCGGCCGAGTGGCCTTGCCAACCTCGGCCGAGTGGAGTAAGTCCATTCGGCAGAGTGGCTCAAGCTACTCGGCAAGACTCGCCCTAGGAGTGTATCAGTTTTACTCGGCCGAGTGAATATATATACTCGGCTGAGTGGCAATTATACTGAAATCGGAAAAATAAACAGAGAGTTGGGTACAGCAGACTTCCCTCGTTCGTGAGGGGCTCGGCCGGACGAACTTGTGTGCTCGGCCGAGTGACTAGTATGCTCGGCCGAGTGAGCTTTGTTTTCTGTTGTTTGGCTTCGTTAGGGCTCTAAACTCTGTTTTTCTTCCTCCCGTCGATTTCATCTTCCTCCTAAGCATCGAGCGCCTTCCTGGAGCGCTCCTCATCTCCTCGTTCATCCTCCTCATGATGGATTTCCCTATCTCCTCTCCTGTCAAGAAAAATAGGACCCGTTATCACAAAATTTTTGGGCGAACGACGTGAAACACTAAAAATTTCTTAAAAAAAAATAAAGGAAAAGTAAAAATAAAGCTATAACCGTCGGGTTGCCTCCCGACAAGCGCTCGTTTAAGGTCGTGAGCTCGACCCCCTATGATTTTCAATTAACGCGGGATGTTTGGTGCATATGAGATGCACCCGTCGAATTTTCCGGGGAGAACGCTTGGATTCGGAAGTTGCGGCGGCGTGCTCTCCCTCGGTGGTCTCTCGTCTTGAATAGTGTTGGGGGGGTGGCTCCCCCAAGCTAGCGTTTGCTCCGGTCCTCGGCTTCATCGGTGACGCCGATTTCCGTGCCGGTGGAGCTTTCTTCGGAGACTTCAATTTTGAGAGCTTGCAGAGCTCTTGGATCCTTGTGACATCAGCGTCGCCTTCATCAATTTCAGCGGAGAAGTCGGGGGATTCGTTCATCTTTTCTTCGTGGTCCAAATCCGGGCTTTCTTCGAAATCTTCTTTGAAAAGAGCGCCGATCGAATGGGGGATCGCTTCCTCAATTGCCTCGTCAAGGAGGTCCATATAGTCCAGCTCCTCGTGGTAAGGCATGTGTTTCATTGCCTTAGGAATATGAAGCTCCACCTCGATGTTGCCGACATTCAATGTTAGGGTTCCTTCTCGTACGTCGACGATGACACCGGCGGTGGCGAGGAACGGTCGTCCAAGTATCAACGACGTGTCTCCATCCTCCTTGACATCCATAATCATGAAGTCGCATGGCAAGCATATACCCCCCCGGGACTTGTAGCGGGATGTCCTCTGCAATCCATACCGGCCTTGTGATCCGCCCATCGACTAGTTGTATCCGCATGTCGGTAGGCTTCAATTTTGTCCCGGTGTTTAGCCTTTGAAACATGGAGAGAGGCATGAGGCCAACACTAGCCCCTAAATCCACCAATGCCTTTTGAAGAGGGACGCCGCCCAAGGTGCAAGGAATCCGAAAACTCCCCGGGTCTTTGAATTTAGCCGGCTCCTTCTCTCTCTTGGTGAACCAAGAGCCCTCCTCGGCGAGCATAATCTTTTCCTTCCTCTTTCTCCCCGAAAACAAATCCTTTAAAAATTTAGCGTATGTCAGGATTTCCACGATGGCGTCGAGGAACGGAATGTTGAGGCTAACCCCTCTCAAATATTCGATAAACTTCGCTAGTCGCTTCTCCATCTTCGATCTAGCAAGCCTATGAGGGAATGGGACCGGTGGCATAAAGCACCTCTCTTCAATCAATTGCTCCGCTCTAGATTTCTCCTTTTCTTGCGGCTCTTTCTCCCTATCAACTTCAACTACCGGTTCAATTGGCTCCACATTCTCCTCCACGGGCTCCTCGGTAGGAATCATGGCGGGGGTGGTATCCTTCTCGCCTCTAGTAGTAACGGCAACCACGGCATTGATGTGGCCGGTGTTGCCCCGTGGGTTTTGCTCGGGTTGAGCCGGCAATTGTTGAGTATTTCGATTGAGCAACGTCAATTGCTCCGAGATTTGTGCCACAACGGTTGTAAGGGAGTCTTGGCCCGCCTTCAAGGAAGCATTGACCTTCTTTTGCTCGACCATAAACTCCTCCACTTTAGCTTCAAAGTCGGATCGTTGTTGAGCTTGTGGGGGGTTTTGACATCTCCACCCTTGATTGTATCCGGGCGGCCTATAGGGTCCAACTTGTTGCTTTGGTTGGAAAGTTTGTTGTGGAGGCCCCCTCGGTGGATAGTATTGTGGTGGTGGTGGTGGTCGAGCTTGTTGAGGTGATTGTTGCGGCGGGTTCAAAGCTCCTTCATTGTTTGCATATGAGAAACTGGGATGGTTTCTAGTGGCCGGATTGGCCCAATATCCTTGATTCCCCGTGGCATATTGAACTTGCTCCAAGGATCCCTCTCCTTGTTCTCCCCCCAAATATGTATCTTGAGATTGGTCTTGCCAATCACTCATTTGATTCGTTGATGCGGATGTGGAAGGGGTTCCTTGGGGCTCCGTGATAAACTTCTCCAGTCTCTCCACTACCTTGTAGAGAGAATCAAACTTGCTTGTGAGTTCCGCTACGGCCTTCGCCTCATAGATGCTAGTTGGCTTCAAGGAGGACGTAGAGTGTCCTAGTTCGTCGCCACATTGTTGATTGTTTGAGGCCATCTCCTCAATTAGGGCCGTAGCTTCTTCGGGAGTCTTTGATAAGATGGCTCCATTCGCCGCGGCATCAATAATTTGCTTGGTCCCCGGTTGAAGACCATTGTAGAAGCTATGAACTAGCTCCCAATCTTCAATTCTATGGTGCGGGCACTGGTGCTGCAGATCTTTGAAACGCTCCCAAGCCTCATAGAGCGTCTCTTGGGGTCCTTGCTTGAAGGACATAAGAGCGCTCCGAATCTTTACCGTCTTGGAGGGCGGATAGAACTTGTCAATGAATGCACTCGCCAACTCGTCACATGTGGTAAAGACTCCCTCAGCTTGCGTCCTCAACCAATAAAGTGCTTTGTCCTTTAATGTGAAGGGGAAGAGGCGCAGTCTGATGGCATCGATGGAGACCCCCGTCATCTGAAATGTGGCGCACTTCGACAAAAATAGCTGGATGTGGTAGTGGGGATTTTCATGGGCGTTCCCATGAAATGGATCCTGCTGCATCAGAACCACTAG